>CP106723.1:43165157-43765157 GCA_025506655.1 Gossypium rotundifolium
TAGTGAAGAGGAAGTGCTAAAACTGAAACAATAAAACACTCCCCAAAATAAAATGCTACCTTGGCTTTAGAGAGGAAACACAAAGAAATCCCGAATGACCCTAAAATGCTCTCAAAATGCTGAAATGCACACAAAAGAGACCCCTAGCTGAATTTGCATACCCAAGCTTCCCTAATCGGCTACAACTCTTCAAGTTTTGAATTCCTTGATTTCCTCCTCCTAATTCTCCTCCAACTCACCCAACTACCAACCACATCTCCTAATTCTCTCATCCTTGACCAATTCAAACCTCATCTAATAGAGTTTCAATCGACTTCAGCTTCTCACATGGAAAGAGATCAAAATAAATACTCTTTTTGCCTTGCCATGACTTGAACCTTAGACCTCAAGAGAACTCCACACGTCACCTTGCCACTACACCACAGGCTCTTTTTGTGTCATATTTTAACCACACATCTATAAAAGGCCTACTATCAAGCAGCAAGGGTTTTATTCACTTAAAAACTAAAATTTTTGCTAAAGCCCAAGTTTGAACCCAAGACTTCTCAGACACTCCCAAACACTGCTAAATCACTTAACCACTGAAGCAGACAGTCGATTGTGTCATTTCCTTGCACAATTAAATACTTATATATAGCCTCCTTATTGATCCATACACAAGGCCCAATATTTCTAGGGCCAAAATTTGGGGCATTACACTTAAAAAGTAAATATACCATAATCAAGGTTAGTGGATATTTACACATAGGTTTTATTGTAGTTTTAATGATTTTTAAATGTTAGATTAGTAATCTAATAAATAAGTTAAAAGTAATAGAATAAAGATGAAATAAGCATCATCTTTTTCAATTTTCTTTTCTTTCTTGGTCTAAAACCATTGTTAAGGAGGAAACTTTCGGTTTTGGTTTTGCTCATGCATGATAAGAATTTGAGTTCCGCTTTTAATTTTTTTTATGTTTTTGAACTCATTTTAGCTTAACTTACTTAGCTCGAGGGTTAATTTGCAAAACTGTTAAAGATTGAGGGATTTTCCATGAAAGAATTTTATGAGTTTATGATGTTAGTTTGTAGATTATTAAATCTAGTAGTTAAATGAACATGATTTGTTAAATGAATTTTAGTGATTTTTTATGAAGTTAGCGTTAAGGATTTATTGGTTAATAGTGTAAAATTCCTTAGGGTTAATGTGAAATTTTAAGTAAATATAGGCTATTTAAAACCATTGTAAAATTGACTAGTATGTTTGGTGATGGAATGGTTAATTCATAAGTTAAGGATTTGGGGATTTAATTGTTTATAAGTTAAAATATTGGGGTAATTTTGTAATTTCATATTAATATGTATTATAGGTTGAATTGGATTTTTGAAGTTAATTGAAATACTTAAATGAATGAAAACATTTTTTAGATCAAGATATGCAACAACCGAACTTAAATCGGGGAAAAGCTAAAGCATTGGGCTAGGATTCGACTCTATTTTTACAACCATAGTTATCGAGGTAAGCTCATATTATACAAATTGTGATATTAAATTTTTAGCTAATTTTTCTATTTAATTAGTCATGGTGGTTGTGATTACATTTTTGCTGATTGATGGAAATTGAGTTATATTGGGGACAAGTATCGGGTTTTGAACTTAGTAGGCTTAGAGCTAGTGTATGAAATCAGGCCTTGAACCTAGCAGACTTCATGCCGGTGTATGGAATCAGGCCTTAAGCCTAGTAGGCTTCGTGCTGATTTATGAAATTAGACCTTGGGCCTAGTAGGCTTCCTGCCAGTGTTGTGAATCAGATAACCGTTGTGATTCTATTAAGCAAACGGGTAAGCAAAAGTTGAAGAAAGTCTTGTTCATAATTAATTGTTGTTCATGACTTTATGAAATGCTAATGGTAAGTTTTTATCATGTGGTGGAAAAGATAAATTATGTAAATTCATGTTCTAGTATACGCTATATCACATAGATATTATGTTTATATGTTGGTTATTAACCATGTGGATTATGGTGGATAGAAAGCTATAATGTTTAAATGTTGAAATGAACTTGGTTGAATGGTTTATCAATTCATGTTCGGTAAGTTAAGTTTACCTTATGCGAGCTTACTAAGCAATAAATGCTTACATAGTTGTATTTCTTCTGTTTTGTAGTCTATCAAAAGCTCAATCGATTGGAACCTTGTCGGAGTCTTATCACACTATCTAAAAATCACCTTGGTAGTTTTTGAATATTTTGTCTTTAGTTATAAATGACAAGTATAAGGTTTAATATATAGGGTTTAATTTCATTTATACTTTTATCGTGTTTTGGTTACTTTTGTAAATGGTTATATGCATATATGGTATAGTTAGCTTATACATGTTAAAAGATATATGTGTAAATGGTCATTTTGGTATGCTTATTTTGAATGGTAATGTATCAGTCCGGTTTATACCCTAGTCAGAACAGTGATTTCGGGACCACGAATCAGAGTCTAAAAAATATTTTAATATTATTTTCTGTGCTGCTGATATGTGACTAAGCATGTGGTAAAGTTCCGTGAGTTAATTTGTCTGTCTGTGTGTTTAATTTGGCAAAAATGATGAAATTGTATTGAATGTGAAAGTTGCTTGCTATTTGTTAAAGTACCAATGTTATGTGGCTTTGTTAATGTGGAGGCCTAATGTTGTTATTACACTAATTTATAGTTAGTGGATGAATGAAAGACATATATGCCATTATTATATGTTTGTTTTATTTATAATTGAATGGATATTTTAGTAATTGAATAATATATGTTTGTATTATAATAAACAAAAGAAAAGATCAACATTATCATCTTATTTGGGTGCCGAATATTGGAAGAAAGAAAAGAGAAAATTTTGTTAGGGCATTCTGCTATTGTCTTCTTTGATTAAGGTAAGTTTTGATTTTGATTTTTGATAATTTCTATGTTTCTGCAATCGTTGCTTTGAGAGCTACAAAACCCATGCCTTGATTTTGTATTTTGGTGATGTATGTGAAATGTGCCATTGATGATATGTTGAGTTTTATGATGATTTATGGTGTTAAATGAAAGATTTGAGCTAGATGAACATGTTATGTTCTTAAAGTTTTGATGAATTTAGCTAAATAGGGCTAAACTGAGAAAATGGTAAATTAAAGGATTAAATTGCAAAGTTGATGAAAAGTATGGACTTATATAGTCCCTAAGGATATTCGACTAAGCTTGTGTGTGAATTGATTTTATGAATTTGATGTTTTGAGTAAAATAGACTAAATTGATAAATTGTGCAAGTATGAGGGCAAATTTGTAAATTGCCCTAAATATATGTGTTTGGATTGAATTGAATGAATTAGTAAATAAAAGGGTTAATTCTGAATACGTATAGATCAAGAACCGAGGAAAACAGACTTAGATCGAGGGAAAGGAAAAGTGACAGAGTAGTCGTTTTTATTTCGATATATTGAACCCGAGGTAAGTCACTATGCAAATAAACATACATGTATGATATTATATTTGTTCATATGATTAATGTTAATTATGGATGTTTATGAGAAGTTATGCATATGGATTTCGAGATAAGTCTGATATAGTGATTAAGTCCGAGAAGTCCCGTACGAACCTAGGAATAGATAGGATTAGCTATTTCATGACATAGGTATCTGCTCTGTTTTATCATGTAAGACCACATCCGGGACATTGGCGTTGATTTCAAATTTTGTGTAAGACCTCATCTGGAACGGAGGCACCGATATGAATTCTATGTAAAAGACCTTGTCTAGGACGTAGGCACCGATATAAGCTTTACGAGTAAGACCATGTCTGGGACATTGGCATCGTATTGATTCGTGTAAGACCCTGTCTGGGACAGTGGCATAGATATCCGAGTGCATGTAAGACCTTGTCTGGGACGTTGGCTTTGCATGACTATTCTGAGCTTTCGAGCATCCTACTAGATTCCTATTAGTTCAACGGGCAAGTCTGTGATACGAGTAGCAAATTCAAGCTTTGATAAGTTAAGTGAATGAATATCTGTTACAGGTACGTTGCTTATATACTATTGGTGTATATAAGGTAAGTATCCATGTGAGCATATTATGATGTTAAGTACATGAAATTGATCATATGGTATGTGATTTGGAAATATTGAAAATTATAGTTAATCACATGAGTTCAAGAAAGAAGGAGGTGATTTTGTCATGAGAACCATGATAGTCATCTTATTAATTTGTTTGTGTGCAATTCATGCTAAGTTTATTTGTATATTCACTTACTAAGCTTTGTAAAGCTTACTCTGTGTATATGTTTTCTCTGTTTTATAGGTCGTCAAAGCTACTGAAGGCTTGGGACCGTCTAGGATCATCATCACACTACTAAACTTATTTTGGTACCCTTTTGAAAATGTATATAGCTAATTATGGTATGTATAGGCTAGATAAGTGTACATTATTATAAGGTGATTTTAGCCATATGTTTTGGTTAGTTTTGAGTTGATGAAATGTTTGAATGAATGAGTTATATGAAGCATATGTTTTGGCATAGTTTGATGCATATAAATGGTTAAGTTTTGGCTATACAAATGGATGATTTATGTTTGTGATCACATGGGTTTTTAGTTGGTAATTTGGCATGAATGAGATTGGCATTGAATGTATAGATTGGTAAGTCATTTTAGTATGTTTTTGGTTGCCTTATATGCAAGATATGTGATGGAAAATGTTGCTTGTAGGTGACCCATTTGGGGTGGCATTTTGGTCTTGCAAATGACCTATAATGTCACACGGTCATGGCACACGGGCGTGCCTAGCAACCGTGGGGTAAAAGTCAGTAGCTAGCATTAAGAGTACATGGTCATGACACAGGCGTGCCTACAGGTCGTGCGAGAAATGGCAGTATATGACCTTATAGGACACGGCCATAGCACACGGGCGTGCTTGGTAGCCGTGTTAGTTTTGGCAGTATATACCACGGGGAAGACACACGGGTGTGTCAAGTAACCTTGGGAGAGGCAGGGCCTACCCTCACGGACGTGTATCCCCTGTGTGTAGAAAAATCGTAAATTTTCTATGAAATTTTATATGTGCTTCGATTTAGTCTTGAGTCGATTTATAAGCATGTTTAAGGTCTCGATGACCTACTTAAGGGACATTATGATTAATAATGATAAATGGCAATATGAGGAATTCTGTAAATGTTTCTGATCTGTCCGGTAATGCCTCTAACCCTAGTCCAACGTTAGATACGGGTTAAAGGGTGTTACATTTGATTGGTATCAGAGCTACAGTTTTGTCGATTCTTGGACTAACGTAGCATGTTAGAGTCTAGCTATACATGCCATAATATTTGAACTATGATAGTGTGAAGAATCCTGACGTATAAATGTGATTTTTGCATAGTAATGGATCCCGAAAGAGCCGTAGCTGACGACGTAAAAAGCAATTCACCTGCTTCTGTGCATGGGACAGTGCCTTCTGATTCGAGTCCGGCTACGAGCAGTCAAGAGGAAGAAGCTAAACAAGCTTTCTTCCAGATGATGAGTGAGTGGTTCATTCAATTCATGAGAAATAACCCGACAGTTTTGCAACCCCCGCCCCCGATTAATCCCCCTCAAACTACAGTTGTGCCATCGATTATGTATCCAAATTTGTTAAATAAGCCTCCAGTTGACAAGATTCGTAAGTATGGGGCTGAAGAATTTCGAGCTACTAATGCTAATGATGCTGAAAAGGCTGATTTCTGGATTGAAAATACTATTCGAGTGTTCGATGAAATGTCTCTGACTCCAGATGAATGCATAAAGTGTGTTGTATCCTTGCTTCAAGATGTGGCTTATCAATGGTGGAAAACATTAATTTCTATTATTCTGAGAGAACGTGTTACATGGGATTTCTTTCAGATTGAGTTCTGGAAGAAATATATCAGTTAGAGATTTGTTGATCAAAAACAAAAGGAATTTCTGGAGCTTAAACAGGGCCGAATGACTGTTACTGAATATGAACAAGAGTTCATACGACTAAGTCAATATGCTAGAGAATGTGTATCTTCCGAAGCTATAATATGCAAAATTTTCAAAGATGGCCTTAATGAAGACATTCGTTTGCTTGTCGGGATTTTAGAAATAAAAGAGTTCGTTACACTCGTTGATCGAGCATGCAAAGCTGAAACACTTGGGAAAGATAAAAGAAAAGCTAAAACTAAAGCCCGAGATATGAGAAAGAGATTTCAGAACAAATCATTTCAATTTGCTCCGAAGAGATTCAGAGATGATCAAAGTCATTCCAGGGATAATGCGAGACATTTGAACAGGACTCGAGATAGATTGCAGATGAGTTCTAAGACTCCCGCAACTTCAATAGCTAGTGTTGGTAATGTTCGAACTGACCGACTTGAATGTAAGCATTGTGAAAAAAGGCACTCAAAAAGCTGTAGATTAAACGATAGAGCTTGCTTCAAATGTGGATCGCTTGACCATTTTATCCGTGATTGTCCTGAGTCCGTTGAGTCAAAGACTGTTCAGAATCTGAGACTTGATAATGCACCTGGAAAGGGTAGACCTTCGAAGAATACAAGGAATGTTAGTGGTAGTCAGAGGTGCACGAGAGACACTGTTATAAGATCTGAAGCTAGAGCGCCTGCCAAAGCGTATGCTATCCGAGCTCTTGAGGAAGCTTCATCACTTGATGTCATAACGGTACTTTTACACTTCATGATACTTATGTGATTGCATTGATAGACCCTGGTTCTACGCATTTGTATATTTGCATGAACTTAGTTTACAGTAAGACTTTGCTTGTAGAGTCTACTGAGTTTGCTATAAAATTATCGAACCCCTTAGGTAAAAGTGTCATTGTTGACAAAGTATGCAAGAACTATCTATTATTGTTTCGAGATAATTGTTTCCCTGCTGATCTGATGCTTCTGCCATTTTATGAGTTCAATATTATTCTGGGTATGGATTGGTTGTCTTTGCATGATGCTATTGTGAACTGCAAAAGAAAGACTATAGAATTGGGATGTCTGAATAATGAAATTGTACAGGTTGAGTCTAATGATTTAAATGGATTGCCTGCCGTGATATCAGTATTGAAAGCTCAAAGTTATGTGAAAAAGGGGTATGAGTCGTATTTTACTTATGTGATCGATTCGAAGGTGTCTGAGAAGAAAGTGAGTTTTCTGATGTATTCCCTGAAGAGTTACCGGGTTTACCTCCGATTTGTGAAGTTGAGTTTAGTATTGAATTGATGCCTGATACTACACCTATTTCAATAGCTCCGTATAGAATGGCACCAACAGAGTTGAATGAGTTAAAGTCGCAGTTGCAAGAGTTGACCGATAGAGGGTTTGCTAGACCAAGTTTCTCTCATTAGGGTGCTCATGTTCTATTTGTGAAAAAGAAAGATGGTACGATAAGAATGTGTATCGATTATCGTCAGTTGAATAAGGTGACAATAAAGAATAAATATACGTTGCCACGTATCGATGATTTATTTGATCAACTCAGAGGAGCTACAGGGTTTTCTAAAATAGATTTGAGATTAGGCTACTATCAGTTGAGAGTTAAAGATTCAGACATTCCGAAGACTGCTTTCAGAACGAGATACAGGCATTATGAGTTTTTAGTTATGCCATTTGGACTAACCAATGCTCCTGCTATTTTTATGGATCTGATGAACAGAATTTTTAGACCGTACTTAGAACAATTCATTGTAGTATTCATAGATGACATATTGATTTATTCATGAAGTGAAAATGAGCATTCTAAACACTTGAGGATTGTGTTGCAAACTCTACGAGAAAAGCAATTGTATGCGAAATTCAGCAAATGTGAATTTTGGTTGTACAAGATTGGTTTTCTGGGACATATTGTGTCAGCTTCTAGGATTCGTGTTGATCCGAGCAAGATCTCTACTATTTTGAATTGGAAACCTCCGAGAAATGTATCTGAAGTTCACAGTTTTCTGGGTTTAGCTAGTTATTATCGTAGATTTATAAAAGGATTTTCAGCTATAGCTACTCCGATGACTAGATTACTTCAGAAAGATGATAGATTTTAATGGTCGAATAAATGTCAGAAAAGTTTTGATCAGTTGAAAACTTTGTTAACAGAAGCTCCGGTATTAGTACAGCCAGAATTGGGTAAAGAATTTGTTGTATACAGTGATGCTTCGTTAAATGGACTGGGATGTGTTTTGATGCAAGAAGGCAAAGTTATAGCTTATGCCTCGAGACAATTGAAGCCTCATGAAAAGAACTATCCAATGCACGACCTTGAGTTAGCTGCGATTGTGTTTGCTCTTAAGATTTGGTGCCATTATCTGTATGGTGAGAAATGTCACATGTTTTCAGATCATAAAAGTCTGAAATATCTGATGACCTAGAAAGATTTGAATCTGCATCAAAGAAGATGGTTAGAACTATTAAAAGATTATTAGCTTGTGATAGATTATCATCCGAGTAAAGCAAACGTTGTTGCTGATGCATTGAGTAGAAAATCATTGTTTGCATTACGTGCTTTAAATGCTCAGTTAGATTTGTCTGATGATGGCTCTGTGATGGCTGAATTGAAAGCGAAACCGTTGTTCTTATAGTAGATATGTGATGCTCAGAAGGTTGATAATGAATTGTTATTGAAACGAGCTCAGTGTGAACTAAATTCTAAATCTAAATTTCGAATTGTTGATGATTGCTTGAGATTTTGAGATTGTATCTGTGTTCTGAGAAATCCAGAGTTGATTCAATTGATTTTGAGTGAAGCACATAAAGTTGCTTATCTGTTCATCCGGGAAGTACAAAGATGTATCATGATCTGAAGCAACACTATTGGTGGTCTGGCATGAAACGGGATATTTCTGACTTTGTTTCAAAATGTTTAGTTTGTCAGCAAGTGAAACCTGAACATCAAGTTCCGTCCAGTTTTCTATAATCGATTTTGATTCCTGAGTGGAAATGGGATAGAGTAACGATGGACTTTGTTTTTGGATTGCCTCTAACTCTGAGAAAGAAAGATGCGATTTGGGTTTAGTTGACCGATTGATGAAGTCTGCTCATTTTATTTTGGTAAGATCTGATTACTCACTTGAAAGATTAGCTGAGCTTTATATTTCTGAGATTGTGAGATTGCAAGGGGTGCCACTATCCATTGTGTCAGACAGAGATATGAGACTCACATCACGATTCTGGAAGAAGTTGCAAGAAGGTTTAGGCACGAAATTGCATTTCAGTACAGCCTTTCATCCAGAAATAGATGGTCAATCTGAGCAAATCATTCATATTTTAGAGGATATGTTACGATGTTGTATACTTGAGTTTATTGGTTAGTGGGAACAATATCTGTCGTTGATCGAAGTTGCGTATAACAATAGTTTTCAGTCAAGTATCAAAATGGCACCTTATGAAGTTTTGTACGGACGTAAATGTCGTACACCTCTGTATTGGACTGAACTCAGTGAAAATAAGCTACATGGGGTAGATTTGATAAAAGACTCAGAATAGAAAGTGAAACTGATCCGAGATTGTTTGAAAGCAGCATCTGATCGTCAGAAGTCCTATGCAGACTTCAAACGGAAAGATATAGATTTTGAAATCGGTGACAAAGTGTTTCTGAAAGGTCTCCGTGGAAGAAAGTGCTTCGATTCGGACATAAAGGCAAATTGAGTTTGAAATTCATCAGACCGTATGAGATCATTGAACATGTCGAGCCTGTTGCCTATAGATTAATGTTGCCGTTTGAACTAGAAAAGATTCATAATGTATTTCACGTTTCGATGCTCTGTAGATATCGATCTAATCTATCACACGTGATTGCTCCGTCTGAAATTGAAATTTGATCTAATATGACATACGAAGAGGAACCAATCCGTATCTTAGCTCGTGAAGTTAAAGAGCTGAGAAACAAAAAAAATTCCATTAGTAAAAGTATTGTGGAATCGACACGAAATAGAAGAGGCTATGTGGAAGCTTGAGGACTCAATGAGACAGCAATATCCGACTCTGCTTAACGGTAAGATTTGTGGGGACAAAAATCCCTAAGGGGGAGAATTGTAATAGTCCGGTTTACACCTTAGTCAGAACAGTGGTTTCGGGACCACGAATTTTAGTCCAAATAATATTTTAATATTATTTTCTGTGCTGTTGATATGTGACTAAGCATGTGGTAAAGTTTCGTGAGTTAATTTGTCTGTCTGTGTGTTTAATTTGGCAAAAAGGATGAAATTGCGTTGAATGTAAAAGTTGCTTGCTATTTGTTAAAGTACCAATGTGATGTGGCTTTGTTAATGTGGAGGCCTAATGTTGTTATTACACTAATTTATAGTTAGTGGATGAATGAAAGACATATATGCCATTATTATATGTTTGTTTTATTTATAATTGAATGGATATTTTAGTAATTGAATAATATATGTTTGTATTATAATAAACAAAAGAAAAGATGAACATTATCATCTTATTTGGGTGCCGAATATTGGAAGAAAGAAAAGAAAAAAATTTGTTAGGGCATTTGGCTGTTGTCTTCTTTGATTAAGGTAAGTTTTG
This sequence comes from Gossypium rotundifolium, assembly GCA_025506655.1. Classification (NCBI taxonomy): domain Eukaryota; kingdom Viridiplantae; phylum Streptophyta; class Magnoliopsida; order Malvales; family Malvaceae; genus Gossypium; species Gossypium rotundifolium. Next base: position 43,175,668 of record CP106723.1, read on the forward strand.
ATTTTGATTTTTGTTAATTTCTACGTTTTTGCAATCGTTGCTTTGAGAGATACAAAACCCATTCCTTGATTTTGTATTTTGATGATGTATGTCAAATGTGACATTGATGATATGTTAAGTTTTATGATGATTTCTGGTGTTAAATGAAAGGTTTGAGCTAGATGAACATGTTATGTTCTTGAAGTTTTGATGAATTTAGCTAAATAGGGCTAAAGTGAGAAAATGGTAAATTGAAGGATTAAATTGCAAATTTGATGAAAAGTATGGACTTATATACTCCCTAGGGATATTCGGCTAAGCTTGTGTGTGATTTGATTTTATGAATTTGATGTTTTGAGTAAAATAGACTAAATTGATAAATTGTGCAAGTATGAGGGCTAATTTATAAATTGCCCATAAATATATGTGTTTGGATTGAATTGAATGAATTAGTAAATAAAAGGATTAATTTTAAATATGTATAGATCAAGAACCGAGGAAAATAGACTTAGATCGGGGGAAAGCGAAAGTGATAGAGTAGTCGTTTTTATTCTGATATATCGAACCCGAGGTAAGTCACTATGCAAATAAACATACATGTATGATATTATATTTGTTCATATGATTAATGTTAATAATGGATGTTTATGAGAAGTTATGTATATGGATTCCGAGATAAGTCCGATATAGAGATTAAGTCCGAGAAGTCTCGTACGAACCTGGAAAAGACAGGATTAGCTATGTCATGGCATAAGTATCTGCTCTGTTTTATCATGTAAGACCACGTCTGGGACGTTGGCGTTGATTTGAAATTTCGTGTAAGACCTCGTCTAAGACGTAGGCACCGATATGAATTCTATGTAAAAGACCTTGTCTGGGACGTAGGCACCGATATGAGCTTTACGAGTAAGACCATGTCTAGGACATCGGCATCGTATTGATTCGTGTAAGACCCTATCTGGGACAGTGGCATCGATATCCGAGTGCATGTAAGACCTTATCTGGGACGTTGGCTTTGTATGACTATTTCGAGCTTTCCGAGCATCCTACTAGATTCCTATTGGTTCAACGGGCAAGTCTGTGATACGAGTAGCAAAATCGAGCTTTGATAAGTTAAGTGAATGAATATCTGTTACAGGTACGTTGCTTATATACTATTGGTGTATATAAGGTAAGTATCCATGTGAGCATATTATGATGTTAAGTACATGAAATTGATCATATGGTATGTGATTTGGAAATATGGTAAGTTATAGTTAATCACATGAGTTCAAGAAAGAAGGAGGTGATTTTGTCATGAGAACCATGATGGTTATCTTATTAATTTGTTTGTGAGCAATTCATGCTAAGTTTGTTTGTATATTGACTTACTAAGCATTGTGTGTTTGTTTTCTCTGTTTTATAGGTCGTCAAAGCTACTGAAGGCTTGGGACTGTCTAGGATCATCATCACACTACTAAACTTATTTTGGTACCCTTTTGAAAATGTATATAGCTAATTATGGCATGTATAGGCTAGATAAGTGTACATGATTATAAGGTGATTTTAGCCATATGTTTTGGTTAGTTTTGAGTTGATAAAATGTTTGAATGAATGGGTTATATAAAGCATATGTTTTGGCATAGTTTGATGCATATAAATGGTTAAGTTTTGGCTATGCAAATGGATGATTTATGTTTGTGATCACATGGGTTTTTAGTTGGTAATTTGGCATGAATGAGATTGGCATTGAACGTATAGATTGGTTAGTCATTTTAGTATGTTTTTGGTTGCCTTATATGCAAGAGATGTGATGGAAAATGTTGCTTGTAGGTGACCCATTTAGGGTGGCATTTTGGTCTTGCAAATGACCTATAATGTCACAAGGTCATGGCACACGGGCGTGCCTAACAACCGTGGGGGAAAAGTCAGTAGCTAGCATTAAGAGTACACGGTCATGGCACAGGTGTGCTTACAGGTCGTGCGAGAAATGGAAGTATATGACCTTATAGGACACGACCATAGCACACGGGCGTGCTTGGTAGCCGTGTTAGTTTTGGCAGTATATAACCACGAGAAAGACACACGGGTGTGTCAAGTAGCCGTGGGAGAGGCACGGCCTACCCCCACGGGCGTGTATCCCTTGTGTGTAGAAAAGTCAAATTTTCTATGAAATTTTATATGTGTTTCGATTCAGTCTCGACTCAGTTTATAAGCATGTTTAAGGTCTCGATGACCTACTTAAGGGACATTATGATTAATAATGATGAATGGCAATATGAGGAATTCTGTAAATGTTTTCGATCTATCCGGTAATGCCTCTAAGCCTAGTCCAGCGTTGGATACGGGTTAGGGGTGTTATAGGTAATATTGATGATGATGATTGACATTAGGTAAATAATTTACCTAAGTTTTGTGATTGAGAAATGGAATTATAGCTTTGTTCTTAATGGATTTTGTTTTGGTATGAAATGAGGTGTCTTTAAATGGCATATGGTTAGAAGAGCTAAGTTGATTGAATTGGTATGTTATGAATGTTTAAAGTGTGTTTAGGTCCTTTGAGTGTGTGCAAATCGAGTAGCTTGTTGGGAAAGTTTTGATCATAAAATGGCTTGTTTTAGGGGCTAATTATGGAGCACACAACCTAGGACACGGGCTGTCATACGTGTGTCTTAAAAATTTTGGGCGCAGGTTGGTTCACACAGGAACAAAGAGTTACACGGCCTGGTGACACAACTGTGTGACCCTAAGCCACACAGGTGTGTGGATAGCCACACGACCATAACTAGAGTCACACAGTCTGGGCCTGATTTACTCAAATCAATCCCTGATTACTTTTAAATCGATTCTATGGCCCGGTAGCTTGATTTAAGGCCCAAATGTGTATTACTACCATGATTAATTTGACTAATTAGAAATTATTTTGTAAGTTGAATTATTTGTTCTATTTTGTATAATAACATTTTGTAACCTTAATCCAGCGAAGGAGACAGGTTAGATGTGTTGCAGGTAGAATTGTTAGTTAAGCTTTTAGGAGCTTTTTTTTTTAAAGTTGTTTGCTGGTAAATTCTTAAATCCTTATTTAAGTTTTACCAGATAGAAATGAGCTATTGTAAGGGTTGTTCAATAGGATTACCATTTTTATATTGGATAGGAAGAAAACTTTCATCTGGGAACTATTGCATGTTTACGGATTCATGGTATTTCATTAAGATTTGGTTGTTTTTATATTTAAAGAATTCATTTGATTGTTTTAGCCAAAGATACGGGAGAAGGTCCAAGTGCTAAAAGGAAAGAACCTGTTGAGTAGGAAAGCTCTAAGTGAAGGTTTTTGATGAGTTCCTTTGTACCTTGAGTCTGTTATCGGTATTATTATGTTTAAACTTTCCTGCTATATACTCAATTAAGTAGCTTTAATCTTTGGTCCCGGATGTGCCAAATGGGTCTTGGTAATCATTTGATGCATATACGGTTACAGTCTGTAAAATAGAAATAGAAAAATTGCAAGTACATGGGTATAAATACTCTTTCCTTAGTGCACAAGCTCCGTATCCAGAATGGTGTAATGAGCTATCGGAGGGTTGTTACGTATAATGATGAAAAAAAGATCCATGATATTATATTTTACCTCTGATATGGCACTTTGGTGTAAACCGTGACTAGTGAGTACCTGGCCTTGTGGGGGAATACTCATGTGTTTGGATTACAAGGACGAATGATGGAGGTATGAAGATTATGACCGGTTTAATGGCTCTAAGTAACAGGTACGAAGATGCAGGATTAATGGTTCTTTAGAATTAGGATCAGAAGCTAGCCCAAGGAATGGAGTATACGGATAAAAAGGGTGTATATTGTGTTAAACATAGTGTGAATGTTGCATGAAGTGTGAAAAGTACGAGAAACGATCATAGAGGGGCAGTTCGCAAATGAGATATACAAGTAGAATAGTTGTGTCTTGTGCTCGTTAAATGCATGTCTCTATTAGCAGGAAACATTGTAACAGCTCGACTTAGGGCCTAGTCGAAATAGTGGTGCAAGACCACAAATCCCAAGAAGAAATATGTGTTTAAATGATTTTATAAGGCTTTTGAGGTATTTGCATGATTGTGTGAAAATTTCATGAAGGAATTTTATTAATTAGTGAACAAATTGTCCATTAGAACTAAATTGCAATGATTAGAAAATATGAGATTCTAGAAGGTTTAAGTATGAAATAGAATTATAAAAATTATTAGAGCTCCTTATTTAGCAATTATACCACTATATGTTAAGATGGACAAAAAATGGATATAAGAAAGAAAAGTCTCAAGAAATAATCATGAAGGGCATTTTTATCATTTGGTAAATTAAAGAATTAAAAGGGAAAAACAAGCTAAAATCATGTCCATCCTCTTCCTTCTTGGCTGAAAATCACAAGGGAACCATAGCTAGGATTTCTTCATCTTCCAAGCTTGATAGTAAGTGCATCCTAGCCCCGTTTTTAATGTTCTTCGTATTTTTGAAACCCTTGTAGCTCGGTTTAGCTATTTCTAGCTATAGTTTGAGTTAGGGTTTATGTTTAAAAATTTAACCATGTATGACATGCATGTATTTTGATGTTTTATGAAAGAATATGTAAGTTTGATGTAGGATAAACATCTTTTTCTAAGTGATTTTCATAAAAAAATGCATGTAAGGACCAAATTACAAAAGTAATGAAAATGTTCATAAATGGGTGAAATAGTAGAAATTGAAGGCTGCTATAGTTATGAAAATGAATCGACTAGGCTTGAAATATAAGGAAGTTGAATGAAAATCATTTTATGAGCCTAGGGGAAAAAGTGTAATTTTGAGAAAGTTTAGGGGTAAAAATGTAATTTTTGTCGAAGTATGATTTGTGAGTCAATTTAGATAATGTAAGTATTAAACAAGTTAAATTATTATTATAGATCAAGAAATATGAAGCCCGAATCGAAATCGAGGCAAGAATAAAGTCGATGACTAAATTGCACATTTACACATATTTTGGAGTACCGAGGCAAGTTTGTATAAAATCAAAGTTTCATGTATTAATATGTTTAAATTTCCTATTATATTTTGAAATGCTTATTATTCTCATGAAATTGGTTAATAATGCCTTAATAAGGAAATCAATGAGAGCAAGTAAATGAAAAACCCGTTTGAAAATTCAGAATAGCGAGGATACCTATGTCACAACATGAGACAAGGAAAGCCCGTGTAAGACCATGTCAGGGACATGGCATCAGAATTAAGGAATAAAGGATATCATGTAAGTCCATGTCAAGACATGGCATTGATAAGTTACTATAAGGCAAGGATATCATGTAAGTCCATGTCAAGACATGGCATTTATAAGTTACTATAAGGCAAGGATATCATGTAAGTCCATGTCAAGACATGGCATTGATAAGTTACTTTAAGGCAAGGATCCCATGTAAGTCCATGCCAAGGCATGGCATTGGTGAGTTCATATGGCAAGGATACCACGTAAGACCATGTCAAGACATGGCAATGGTGAGTTTCAAAAGGAAACACCTAAGGAAGATCCCATGTAAGATTGTATTTGGAATATGGCATTGGCATCAAGATACATGTTTGATGAGATTGAGTATCCTCTGATATTCTGAGTAACACAACGGGTAAAAGAGTCAAGCATGAAAGAAGTAACAAGGAAGCTAAGTAAGTAAAATAGTATCAAGTTAAGATATTCAAGAATGATAAAGAGTTCTACCTAAGTTAAGGAAGGTAAGGATTTGATGTTTATGTTATATTAGCAAAAATTCTAATCTATGTAATGAGTGATACAAGCACCATGAGTAAATACCAGTTAAGGTAACCCTAATGTGATGGGTAAGTATGAGTAAGAGAAAGTATGAGTAAGTAAGCTTAAGCACTTGAGATTTATGTATTCTTATTTCATGATGAATGAGTTTAATTTTAGTAATTATGTTGCTACATAAGATTTCACGCATACTTACTAAGCTAAATGCTTTTTTCTCTCTTTTTCTTCTTCCTTGTAGTATCGCCAAGCTAGCTCGGGGATCGCAGAACGTCGGAGCTCGAAACTCACTATCAATCATTATTTTGAAATAGCCAAGTTTTTTTATTTTGAGTATGGCATGTATAGGAGTTTGATCATTTTGGTCATGTCATATTGTGAGCAAAAGGCATGGTTAGTAAAATTATGCATTCTTGTGTATATGGCCATTAGAAATTGGATAAAATTTATTAAGTTATGTATCCTTTCATGATGATAGGTTTATGCATTTAAGTTTAGGAAATGGATGGAATAATTGAGTTGTTTGAGATGGTATAATTGTGTTGATGTTTCAGGGTGGCAATTGGCTTGGAAAATAGCCTCAAATTGTCCACACGGGCGTGTGTCTAGGTCGTGTGCGGCACATGGTCAGCCCCGTGGGTGTGTTAAGAGGCCGTGTGTCCCCTGCACCAATTTGTGAGGATGCGATTCATCACATGGGCCAGCACACGGCGTGTGCCCTGGTCGTGTGTTATTAAGGATTTAATGACATCACAAATAGAGAGCTCCACGGGTGGGAAACACGAGCGTGTCTTGGCCGTGTGAAGGACACGGGTTATAGACACGAGCGTGTGCTCAGCTATGTGAAATAAGTCAGTTTCGACCACGAGTGTCGAACACGGGCATGTCTTAGAGAAAACAGGCATGTCCCTTGGACCACACGGGCGTGTGGCCCCTATTTAGGCAAAAAGTTTTTAAGAGTGATAGAGTATTGAGATAAACTTTGAAACTCTCTAGACTTATGATTAAGGCCTCGTAGGCCCATTATATATACGATATGATTAAAGAAGGAAAGGTTTTAAAATGGAACGTAATTTTATGTCTTATGAATGTATGATTAAGTAAGGATAAGTACGGTAATGCCTCATATCTAGTTCCGGCGTCGGACTTGGGTAACGGGTGTTACAAACATTCGCCATGGGTCTGTGTCTATTTGCAAAAGTATCCGCCAATAGATACTTCGAAAACATAAAAAATTGTATCCGCCAAAAGTGGCGTACCATTTTTCGGCCTAAATCCTAGCCTAATAATGTTTGTTGAACCCTATTGTAGGGTTATATGTAAAACCCCTAACCCGTATCCGTCGTCGAAACAGGGTTACAAAGCATTACCGAAACATTAGTAACATTTTAAGATAAATCATGTCAATCACTATTCAATAACTGAGATCATTCGTAACGTCCCTTAATTGGACCCTCAAGGCCCAATACGAGTGTTAGAATCGAGTCAGGACTTAATCAGAAACTCTAATAATTTTTCATGACATTTTAAAAAAAAATTTTATGGTGCAGGGTTCACACGCTCGTGTGGTCAAGGGACACACCCGTGTGACCCTTAGACACGCCCGTGCCTCAGGCCGTGTCCGATTTAGGTTGCTCTCTGACTTGCGCCACACGACCATGCCATACGCCTGTGTGCTATGCCGTGTGGTTAATTAATTCAATTTGAATTAGGTGCAGGTTTCACACAGCCAAGACACACACCCATGTTCAAGGCCGTGTCTCCCACACGGCTGAGACACACGCCCGTGTCTCTGCCCGTGTGCTCAATTTTGAGCATTCTGTTTCTCAAAATTTAAGGTGCAGGGGACATACAGTCTAACCACATGCCCATGTTACCAGGCCGTGTGTCACACTCGGTCTAGACAGATGCCCATGTTATGCCCGTGTGAATAAAATAAAGCCATTCCTAGCTTCATTTCTCACCCAAATCTTTGCCATAATCCTACACCACATCTTGCATTCATAAACCCAACAATTCCAAGCATTTTATTCAAGTTAATTCTATCATTTAATATGATATATCATCACATACAATTACTAATCATTTCAAGAATTCTAATCAATCATATTCCATCCATCATCATGGCATATCATTTCATGCATACATGTTTACATTCTTACCTTGGTTATGTCCTCATGTCAGTGATAAACCGTAAAAGTAACATATTTTAACCCCATATTTAGTATGCTTTTAGGATGATTTAGCCCCGATTTATGTAAAAAGGTGCTTTTAATCCTTTCTTTTCATATTTCTACTCAGGAAAGCACCCGAGGACGAAAAGAACAAGAAACGGGCTTAAAACGGGCCAATTTGGGCCAAAGAAGAAAATAGACATGGCCTAGACTTCAAGCCACACGGCTGTGCTTCGACAATTAACTAAGACACTGCCATGCCATGATTTACATGATCGTTCCCCAATCGATAGAATCGAGACATGGCCCAACCACGATTTACACGGGCGTGTGCCATGGCCATGCCCCTGTTATGGGAGAGAGTAATTTCACTCAGATTTGGATACTTAGAGCCAAAGAAACACTTTCCAAAGCTTATTCAAATATCGAGTAAGAAGCAGACTTAAATTAGGACACTTAGAGGCCAAGTAAAGCATTCCAAGAGCCTATATAAACACCCTAAGTGTATCACGAAAGGGAAGTGTAAGCTAGGCCAAAAAGCCGAGCCAGAATGATCACATTTGTGGGAATCACTCGAAGATAGCCAGAAGATCCATCTCAAAGAGTCAGAAATCTACTCAAGACGGCTGATTTCTTCTTCAATTCCTCTAGGGGTTTTAGGGATTTCTTATGTTTTGTTTTATCTTTTCTCTTCAGATGTTTTTATTCATTATGAACTAAACCCTTCAGATACCTAAAGGGGATGAAACCTAGATGAATTTTGTTATATTTTCTGAATTATATGATAAATACTTAGTTTGTTCTTAATTATGTTGCATAATCCAAATCTAGCATGCTTAGGTGGAGGAGAAATAGACCCTGCTTAAGAGTAGATCTAGCATAATTAAGCGGAGTTGATCGAACGCCTAGAGATAGGGTTACGAGATTTTACCGGATTAGGGTGAAACCTAATATGGGAATCCATTGATCGATTTACCGCTATTCTAGGGGGTTATTATAAGTGAACGAGAGTTTCACTAATTAACCTAGGGTTAGACAATATTCGCCTCGAGAGAGGGTTAAATATAGGTTAGGGAGTCCTACGGATCAAGCTAAGTAAAGAAATCATATGATTCAATAATAAGTAACAAGTGAAGTCTAGGTGGATTCTTCCTGAGGGTATCATCTTAATTAATTGAATTTCTTCAAGTTATTTCCCAATTCGTTCCTTTTGCCTTTGCGTCTTTAGCTTAGTAGTCGTTGAACTAGATTAAATCAACCAATCACTCAATATTTTAGGCTAAATAATAAAAAGAAAGTGAGTATTAGTACTTTTAGTTCCTTTGGGTTCGATAATTTGGTCTTGCCTAAGCTATACTACTATTCGATAGGTACACTTGCCTTTAAGTCGTTGTCAGAGTTAGTTTCCAGGTTTGATCATTCTATTTATAAATTTTAAAGCTCTGATTTCAGTGATCAAGTTTTTGGCACTGCTGTTGGGAACTAAAATACTAAGAAAACTCTATTTTATTACTTTAGCCATTATTTTATTTAAGTAATTTATTTTATTCCATTATTTTTTCTAAATTTTAATTTTCTTTCTTTTTACTAGCGGTACCTCTAGTTTATGACTAGACGGAACCCGACGGGACCCCTAGTATATTATAGTGAAATTGAAGCTCTTTGCTCGGAGAAATCGCGAGAGAAATTAGGCGAATTCTAGATTACATGTAAGAAGAGCGAGAAGATGATCCAATCCTACTGAAGGAATGGACGAGAATAATCCACCATGAGATATGGCGGATGCTCCGCGCACTATGTATGATTATGCTAAACCCAATTTGATAGGAGCAGAATATAGTATTGTTAGGCCTGCTATAGCTGCTAATAATTTTGAATTAAAGCCTAATACAATACAAATGATTCAACAATTTGTTCAATTTGATGGTTTGCAGAACGAAGAACCGAACACTTATATAGTAAATTTTTTAGAGTTCTATGATACTTTCAAAATAAATGGTGTTTCTGATGATGCCATTCATCTTCGGTTATTTCCCTTTTCATTAAGGAATAAAGCCAAGTAGTGGTTGAACTCGTTACCATGAGGGTCAATCACTACATGGGAACAAATGACAGAAAATTTTTTATTAAAATATTTTTCACCGGCCAAAACGGCTAAATTACGGAATGATATTTTTTCTTTTGTGCAGATGGATTTAGAGACATTATATGATGCATGGGAGAGATACAAAGATCTCTTGAAGAGATGTCCACACCACAGATTACCATTATGGCTTCAAGTCCAAACCTTCTACAATGGTGTAAATCCCTCAACGAGACAACTAATTGATTCAGCCGCTGGTGGAACCTTGAATAATAAAACTCCTGAAGCAGCCTATGAATTCACTGAAGAGATGTCATTGGATAATTATCAGTTGCAGGTTACAAGGACAAAACCAACAAAATCAGTAGGAGTCTACAGCATTGATGCAGTAACCATGCTATCAAATCAGGTAGAGATGATGAATAAAAAGCTTGACAGTTTATGTTCTTCGTAGGTACACCCAGTCATGCAATGCAACACAAGTGGAACTGTGGCGAATCCTAAGTATCCACCCTACCAGCCGGACGTAGAGAGCGAGCAGACAAACTATATAGGTAATAATTTTAGATCTAATAACAATCCTTATAATAACACTTACAATCCAAGTTGGAAGAACCACCCAAATTTTTCATGGGGAGGCCAAGAAATTCAAGGAAATCAAAGACAACAACCTCCCTCAAATTTCCAAAATCAGCCATATCCGCAAGAAAAAAAACCAACCCTCGAAGAGATGCTGACAAAATTTACGTCAGACACAGAAAAGTGCTTCCAAGAAACAGAGAAAACAATAAAGAACAATGAGAATCGAATGGGGGAACTTGCGAAGTCGGTCAAAGAAGCCACGAATACAGTTAAACAATTCGCAAAGCTAATGTCAGAATGACCGCTAAGACGTCTACCAAGTGACATAGAGATTAACCCAAAGGAGCAAATTCAAGCCATCTCAGCTCAAGACAGTAAGGAGTTAGATGAACCAAAATCAATACAAGAAAACATGGTAGATGAAGATAAGATAAAGGTAACACAAGAAAAGCCAAAACCAGTAATCAAGGAGTACCAACCTCGCATACCTTATCCCGAAGCGAAAAAAAGAGATGATTCAGAGGAACAGTTCGGTAAGTTTCTTAAACACTTAAAGAAAATACATATTAACTTACCTCTTCTTGAAGCTCTTTTTCAGATGCCAGACGCGAGGAAATTCTTAAGACAGCTCATGACTAACAAATGCAAATTAGATGAAGAGCACCACGTGGAATTAAACGCAGCATGCTCAGCAATGTTATAAAATAGACTACCATGAAAGCTAAACGATCCAAGGAGTTTTACAATTCCATGTTTAATAGGTAGTCTAACTATTAATAATGCGTTAGCTGATTTAGGAGCAAGCATAAATGTCATGCCTTATTCATTGTTTAAACGACTAGGTCTAGGGAAGCCCAAACAAACTAGGATGAGTATACAATTAGCTAATAAAACTATTAGAATTCCTAGGGGCATTACTAAAAATGTTCTTGTCAAAATAGATAAATTTTTTTCCCAGTAGATTTTGTTATTTTAGATATGGATGAGGATAATACCATCCCCTTAATTTTAGGAAGACCTTTTCTAGCACCTGCCAAGACTAAAATTGATGTTGCCACAGGAGAACTCATACATTGTGTAGGAGATGGATCAATCAGTCTTCAAGCTCTTGACTCGGCCAGAATAATAATCGATGAAGGTGAGAAAGTAAATACAGATGATAATCAAATTGTTCAACTTTCATCGCAGGAAACACCACATAGCGACAACCCTGAGCCGACTCATAAGTCCCAAAACAACAAAGAAGAATCCTACAAGGGACAAGACCTTAGGATTGACAAGTTTGAAGAGTAGAGGACACACGTCAAAGAAGAACCGTACGAACTAAAACCAGAGGAATCACAAGAAGAGCTCATAGGAACATTAAACCACTACAAAATAGGAGACCAGGTACTGTTAGACAAAGCAGATCCGCACATCACCACAACAGACCTGAAGACAAAGGGAGAAATACTTCTTAAGGTACACGATATCTTCCCCGATGGAACAGTCAAGGTAAGCAATCCAACATTCGGCACTTTTAAGGTAAATGTTTCTCGACTTGAACCTCATCAAGAAAATAAAATTTTAAGCAAGAGGGAAGATATTCAAACCTTTAAACCTCCTTAATTTTTCTAATTCGAGGAAAGTCCAGCTCAATACTATAAACGAGCATTTCTTGGGAGGCAACCCGAGTACTAACACTATTTACTTTCAAATTTATTTTTAGTTTCTAAAACACCCAAAACCCGGCCCACGAGCCTTGACCGGATCTGGTATGTTCCCCGGTGTAAATCGTTTCAAATTCTTTTGTTACTTAGGAAAAACTTGTGTGTTTTGAAAGAAAGGATGTTTTTGGGTTGGGCTCGAGTTGAAAACAAGTTCATTTCATTATTAAAATCCTTTACTTTAGGTGACAAAATGTTTAGGCTTTGTTTTAAAATAAATTTACTTAATCTTTTAATAAATAAAAGTTTGTAAGCTTAATAAATAGAAACAAAGTAAAGTAGTTCTACTATGGCCTTATTACATCAAATAATTCCCAAAAAAAAAAAAAAATAAATTCAAAGTACTTAATGAAATAAGAATCCAAATTTAAATAAATTCCTTGCTGTGCATGGCAACCTTTAAGCTCCTCGCCGGCCGGTCCATTCTTGATCGTCACCGAAAAAGGTTCCCTACAACGGGTGAGTCAAACAGACTCAATGTGTACACGAACACTAAGTCTTAACAATTTCAGGCATTTCAAATCATACATGTACATAAATCATTTAAACAATATGATGCAACCCGAACCCAAACCTATATGCCATCCGCTACACACCACCCGTACCATCCTGCACACCGTGGGGACTACTAAGTCAACCTTCCATCCGCAACACACCATCGAAGGCAGTTGCTACAGTCGACGTGCTCATCGCCCTTATAAAATTCGTGGTCTTAGGTCACCACATTTAGATATCGTGGTCTTAGGTCACCACATTCAGTTTTACGTGGTCTTAGGTCACCACATTCAGATTTCGTGGTCTTAGGTCACCACATTAACTTCCCCTTTTCATATAACCCATATGCCCCCATTTTTCATACACAATATAAAAAATCATGCCTTAATTCACATTCTTATCACTTTTCACATGTTAAAAATAACATATATTCATATTCCTAATAGGAGTAGGAAATGTACCTTAGTACTTTGTACCATAGTATGGTACCTTAGCCATATTCACATTCTTATAAACATGCACATTTAATTTAAAACATAGCCATGAACATATTAAAACTTAGAGTAGGGTGCACACTGATTCGCTTAACGATTTCACTTGAAATCTGAATTACGATCTTAGATATTTAACTCCTACATTCGCCCATATTAAATATTTAATGAAAACTCATTCGCCATAAAACCAAATCCTAGTAGGATTTATGTACTAAAACTTACCTTAATATCGATTTGCTTATTACTCAAATCCCAAAACTTTGTTATTCTTCTCCTTGTATTCGGCCAAACACTGGATCTCTACATAGGTTAGTTTCGGCTTTTTAACAATTATGAAATAGATCTAGATATCCAAAATAGGCCTTGGTCGAACATACCTATGTGCTTACCTTCCAAATCTTAAATCCCGAATACACCCTTCCATAATTCGGCCAAAATCAATAATAGAGATTAGTCCCTAGATTTTTGATAGGTCTAAAATATAAAAGAATTGAAACCAATTTTGGATCTTACCCTTTTAAGAAATCGTGACACTTTGTTAAAAGCCCATTAAAAATCGGCCTTGATGACTAGATGATAAGGTTTGCTTTTGAGATTTAATGGAGAAGTCGGCTAGGGTTCTCTTGGGGTATTCGGTTTCCACAAAAATAAAGAAAAGAAAACTTGAAAATTTTGGCAATGGTGGACTATAGATTTGACTTAACAAATGAAAGAGAAGAGAAGAGATGAGAGCACTAAGAAATTTGGCAGAGAGAAGAGGAGGAAGAAAAATTGATGAGTAGCCCTATTCTTTCCCTCTTATAGCCGAAATTACTACTCGTAATCCCTTACTTGGCCACCCTCTTCTATTTTGATTACTTTATCCTTTGAATTATCACTTTATTAAAAGAATTAATCCAACAATTATCTCCTAAAAATAATGATAAATAAATCTATTATTTATCTCCTATTTAGACGAAATTTAAAGAGAATAAAACTCTTCCCTTGGGTTCCTTAGTTCCGTCCACTTCCCTGCTCTTTGTAGCAAAAAATAAAACTCCTTTATTTGCTCCCCAAGTGACTCGAACCTAGACCCAATACCCTTGTATGTGATGTCACCTACTAAGGCTTTAAGTGATATCTTCAGGCCACTTTTCCAAGCCTATTTGTGTGTCAAATTCCTCCTATTAATTTTCTTAAGGCCACCTTGCCTTAGTTTCCTCTTTTAAAACTTGACATTTCCTTTTATTTCCAAGTTTCCAAAATGTTTCCCTTTTAACTTAACATTTGTTCAAAATTTCCTCTTTTAACTTAACATTTCCGTGTTTCCAAAATGTTCACTTTCCTCTTTTAACTTAACATTTCCGGGTTTCCAAAATGTTCACTTTCCTCTTTTAAACTTAACATTTCCAAGTTTCCAAAAATGTTCATCATACATTCATAATACATAGGACATGTCATTTCGTATAATTAAATAAAAAATGCATAGGCCCATTTTCAGGATGTTACAGTTCTACCCCCTTAAAATAATTTCGTCCTCGAAATTACTTACTAACGAACAATCGTACAATCTAACTCACCACACTACGCTATTGCTGCGCACTCTGATCTTAATACTAACACATTTCCTACAAAAATTCACATCCAAGCTTTCATACACTTCACTAGCATTACAAGAACGAACTAACTCTATAACAACAAGGCAATGAAAGGTATTCCAAATGTAAGGACTTACCCGTTGTCACATCATTCACCTAGTCACACATATGAACTTGCGCTCATTATAGAGAAATGTTGTAATTGTCGTTGTTTGTTGTTTTCCATTACCTAGGGGTATTTCCATAATTTTATCCTATATGGGTATTTTGGTAATTTTTCAAATTAGGGTATTTTGAAAATGTTGCAAAATAGAGATTGTTGATATTTTACCAAATTAAAATTCTTGCTGGAAAAATTTCAAGAGTGAAATGATAATTTTATACACGAGGGGTATTTTTTGTAATTTTATAAGCTAGGGTCATTTCAGTAATTTTTCGCAAAAATATGGTTCCTGGTGACTTTTCAAAACAAGGGCATTGTTAACATTTTGTAATTTGAAGGTACTTTGGTAGTTTTCCTTACTGAGGGTATTTTGGTCATTTTGTAAGTCAGTGGTAATTTGGTTATTTTGCAAATCAGGGGTAATTTGTAAATTTTCTAAATCAGGGTGTCTTGAATTTTCACAATTTAGGGTCTCATGGATACTTTTGCAAAGTGGAGAAATTTTATTGAAATCAAGGGTAATATGGAAATTTTAAAACCAAGGGTATTTTAGTAATTTTACCACTAAGGGTATTTAGGTAAATTTGTAAATCGAGAATTCTTAGAAAGTTTTTCCAAAATAATAATTTTCAAAATTCCAAAAGGGTAGTTCGTTGACTTTTAAAACTAGGGTTTCCATAAAAATATGACTAGTCCCTTTCGGGTTTTAGTTATTGGGTTTAGTCGATGACTAAGTCCTCTTGGTTAGGGTGAACGGTTACTACGCACCAGGTAGGATTCGAGTAAAGAGGAGGTGAGTCGCTAGGACTGCTTAAATACCAAGCTCTTACTGAATCCACTCCTAGACATACGTACAATAGTTACCACACCCTAGCTCGGCGACTTAATCACAGGTTTGTCTAATGGTCCTTAAGTCTTATGTACTTGTGTTTTTTACTAGACTAGTCCTAGGGTTCAACAGATCCTAGTTCACTAATCTACGTTGCCATAAAAGCCCATACATTTCACATATTCAAATCACTTCAGAAGTCAGAAGTACTTACCTGGTGGACTGCGGGTCGGAGACTTAGGTGCCATGCCAGAAAACCTAAAATTTTTTTAGAAAATTCCTTTTGGGCTAGATTTTGAAAATGTTTTGGGCCTTAAACCACAGGCCGAGTGTTTAAAACTGGGCTCTGATACCAAATTGAAACACCCCAAACCCAGCCCACGAGCCTTGACCGGATCTGGTATATTTTCGGTGTAAACTGTTTCAAATTCTTTTGTTACTTAGGAAAAACTTGTGTGTTTTGAAAGAAAGGTTGTTTTTGGGTTGGGCTCGAGTTGAAAACAAGTTCATTTCATTATTAAAATCCTTTACTTTAGGTGACAAAATGTTTAGGCTTTGTTTTAAAATAAATTTACTTAATCTTTTAATAAATAAAAGTTTGTAAGCTTAATAAATAGAAACAAAGTAAAGTAGTTCTACCATGGCCTTGTTACATCAAATAATTCCCAAAAAAAAAAAAATTCAAAGTACTTAATGAAATAAGAATCCAAATTTAAATAAATTCCTTGCTGTGCATGGCCACCTTTAAGCTCCTGCCGACCCGGTCCATTACTGATCGTCACCTGAAAAAGGTTCCCACAACGGGGTGAGTCAAACAGACTCAATGTGTACAAGAACACTAAGTTTTAACAATTTCAGGCATTTCAAATCATACATGTACATAAAGCATTTAAACAATATGATGCAACCCGAACCCAAACCTATATGCCATCCGCTACACACCACCCGTACCATCCTATGCACACCGTGGGGACTACTAAGTCAACCCTCCATCCGCTACACACCATCGAAGGCGATTCTTTGCAATGACGTGCTCATCGCCCTTATAAAATTCGTGGTCTTAGGTCACCACATGGTCTTAGGTCACCACATTCGATTTCGTGGTCTTAGGTCACCACATTAACTTCCCCTTTTCATATAACCCATATGCCCCCATTTTTTATACATAATATGCAAAATCATGCCTTAATTCACATTCTTATCACTTTTCACATGTTAAAAATAACATATATTCATATTCCTAGTAGGAGTAGGAAACGTACCTTAGTACTTTGTACCATAGTATGGTACCTTAGCCATATTCACATTCTTATAAACATGCACATTTAATTTAAAACATAGCCATAAACATATTAAAACTTAGAGTAGGGTACACACCTGATTCACTTAACAATTTCACTTGAAACCCTGAATTTCGATCTTAGATCTTTAACTCCCTACATTCGGCCCATATTAAATATTTAATGAAAAACTCATTCGGCCATAAAACCAAATCCTAGTAGGATTTGTGTACTAAAACTTACCTTAATATCGATTTGCTTATTACTCAAATCCCAAAAACTTTGTTATTCTTCTCCTTGTATTCGGCCAAACACTGGATCTCTACATAGGTTAGTTTCAGCTTTTTAACAATTATGAAATAGATCTAGATATCCAAAATAGGCCTTGGCTGAACATACCTATGTGCTTACCCTCCAAATCTTAAATCCAGAATACACCCTTCCATAATTCTACCAAAATCAATAATAGAGATTAGTCCCTAGATTTTCGATAGGTCAAAATATAAAAGAATTGAAACCAATTTTGGATCTTACCTTTTAAGAAATCAATGACACCCTTGTTAAAAGCCCTTAAAGAATCGGCCTTGATGACTAGATGATAAGGTTTCGCTTTTGGGATTTAATGGAGAAGTCGGCTAGGGGTTCTCTTGGGGTATTCGGTTTCCACAAAAACAAAGAAAAGAAAACTTGAGAATTTTGGCAATGGTGGACTATAGATTGACTTAACAAATGAAAGAGAAGAGAAGAGAGGAGAGCACTAAGAAATTCAACGAGAGAAGAGGAGGAAGAAAAATTGATGAGTAGCCCTATTCTTTCCCTCTTATAGCCAAATTACTACTCGAATCCCTTACTTGGCCTCCCTCTTCTATTTTGATTACTTTATCCTTTGAATTATCACTTTATTAAAAGAATTAATCCAACAATTATCTCCTAAAATAATGATAAATAAATCTATTATTTATCTCCTATTTAGACGAAATTTAAAGAGAATAAAACTCTTCCTTGGGTTCCTTAGTGCTGAGTCCACTTCCTCGCTCTTTGTAGCAAAAATAAAACTCCTTTATTTGCTCCCCAAGTGACTCGAACCTAGGCCCAATACCCTTGTATGTGGCGTCACCTACTAAGGCTTTAAGTGATATCCTCAGGCCACTTTTCCAAGCCTGTTTGTGTGTCAAATTCCTCCTATTAATTTTCTTAAGGCCACCTTGCCTTAGTTTCTTCTTTTAAAACTTGACATTTCCTTACATTTCCAGGTTTCCAAAATGTTCACTTTCCTCTTTTAACTTAACATTTCCAGGTTTCCAAAATGTTCACTTTCCTCTTTTAACTTAACATTTCCAGGTTTCCAAAATGTACACTTTCCTCTTTTAAACTTAACATTTCCAAGTTTCCAAAAATGTTCATCATACATTCATAATACATAGGACATGCCATTTCGTATAATTAAATCAAAAATGCATAGGCCCATTTTCAGGATGTTACAGTTTCTTTCCCTTCCTTCTTTATTTCCTCTTAAACTAATAAGAAGTGCAGAACTTCAAGGCCACACGGCCTTATACACGACCGTGTCCGTGATCGTGTGGACCACTAGAACCACCATAATGACACAACAGAGGCCATGCGAATTAGCCCCAACCACCCCACGACGTCAAGGATCCAACCACTCCCCCACGGGCACCAGTAAATTGGCATGGCCGTGCTCCACAACCGTGTGAAGCCACTAACTTATCAGACACGGGACAAACACGCCCATGCTGTCCAACCGTGCCAACACACTACCTTTTTAGGCACGGGTGTGGTGTCAAAGAAACGGGCGTGGGTGTGCAAACATACCTAGACACACGGCCGTGTGATACGACTGTGTCATTAAACACACCTTCGGTCGACGGGTCTGGGAACGTGCCAGATTTGAGACCCTATTTAAACCCCACAGCCCTCCTCCTTCTCCCCTTATTTTTCTTCTTCTTTTCTTTCTTTCCTTAGAAAAGGTGTCCAGACTCTTGAGTTACACTAGAATCATGCCGAAGAAGCGTAAGAAGGCAAGCATTGTCTCCTTAAAGGAGACCCCAACACATAAGTTCATGCCGGCCGCTTCATTCAAAAACCAAGCCAAGGGTCTTTTAGACCATTTAAATTCTTCTTTATGTTTATTTTCCCCTTTATCCTACTTATCTATAATTCTCTTCTACTTAATATATTTTAAATTCTTTTAGTTTCTTGGTTTTAGGTTCTAAAGGTTGCGTGGGAATCATGCACCATAGCCTTAGAGGTCACACCCACCTTGCGAACCATCCAACAATAAAGACTCCTTAGTCCATTAGTCTTTTCTTTCAATTTCAGTTTTCTTCTTAGTCTCCATCTCTTTATTTCCTTTGTCTTTAATTATAGTATTAGTATATTATTAATGTTTCTTTAGATTTCTTGGCTATATCTTTACAGGCTACCCAATTTCTTTATCTAGCACAAAGATCATCGGTAGACACCCCACCAGGCCCATAGAAAACGCCACCACCACCTCCTCCACCTACTTTCTACCACCAAAGATGACAACTCCCGGAATCATCCAAAATTCAGGAAGTGTTACTTCTCCCCTTCTCTTTTGATTATTTTAGCACATAATTATTTATCTATCTTTGTACATTAAGGGCAATGTACATCTTAAGTGTGGGGGGGTAAAAGTACCTTACTTTTTGCATTATTCTAAAATCCTGAATTTTAGTCTTGTCTCTAAGAATTTTTCTCATATTATTAATTAGGGTGAAATTTTTGATGATTTATGATTTTTATTGATAAGCTCTTGAATAAGTCATTGATAATTGTGCATTGATGATTTATACGTGAAGAATACTAGAGAATCAAGCATGATAAGTCTATTTTTCAAGAATAAAAAATTTCCTAGGTTGTTGAACTGAATTTGAATATTACCTTGAAGTTTGAAATCTACAGGATTGATGTCAAATACCCATAATTTTTATGAGATTTGAGCCTTATAGAGCGTATATTCTTTTTCATGCTCACTTTATTAATTATGAGTGTGTCAACATTGATTTGTTATTCTAGAACTTGCCTTGATTATACATATCGAGACCACATCAATGATTTGATATACTAAGATGATAAAGGCACCTAGGTTTTAACCCATTCACTCCACTAAAAAGCTTACCTACATAATTAACCCTTAGTGAACCCATTTGATCCCAACAACCCTTTTATTGAATTACCCGCTTAATATTAACCTAAAACACTTTGTATTTGTTATCACCATTCTTTTGACTACCCTTCTATCGAGAATTGATTTGATCAGTTGTCGAATTAGTTTATTTCAATTATTATAGTTCTCTCTATTATGTTTCTAGTTTATTCTTAAAAAAAAAACCCCAAAGTATATTCAAGTATTAGTATATGATTAAAGGAGCTTATGTATTTAAATTCCAAATTGTTGAAAAAGCTCGTATTAAAAAAAGTATTATTATTAGTTTCATTTGATGTAATCATTTATTTTCAGGTTCATTATTGTTAGTTAGGTAACTAGTCAAGTCAATCTCGACTCTAAAACCTTCTAATTCAGGCTTTATCCACACATTTAACCCAAGCCCCGTTACAACCCTGTCAAAGACCTTTTGATTTGTGTATCATCTCATATTACAGTGGTGGAGATTTGATTTTCAGGGAAGCCTATGGGATTAACTTTTCAGGTCCGACTTATGAGTGCTTTTCTTGAAACTTAAACACTTTGAGTGTTTTGAGTGAATCCTTAGTGAGGATGTCAATCCTTGTAGGTTTCAAATTAAAAGGTAATCATTTAGATAATGGGAGACACCTATGTTTTCGTACTACAAAATTCATGACTTATATTGTTTGAATCTTTAAGACTTTTAAGTTAAATTATCCATGTATAAATTGTCTGTGAATTATGATGAAGCATTGTTGATAGGAATTGTGAATTACGGAAAGTTTGTTTTAATTGTAAGTTGAGAATTTTGCTTGAGGACAAGCAAATGCTTAAGTGTGGGGGTATTTGATCAACCGTAAAAGTAACATATTTTAACCCCATATTTAGTATGCTTTTAGGATGATTTAGCCCTGATTTATGTCAAAAGGTGCTTTAATCCTTTCTTTTCATATTTCTACTCAAGAAAGCACCCGAGGACGAAAAGAATAAGAAACGGGCTTAAAACGGGCCAATTTGGACAAAAGAAGAAAATGGACACGGCCTGGACTTCAAGCCACACGATCGTGCTTCGAAAATTAACTAAGACACGGCCATGCCACGATTTACACGGCCGTGCCCCAATCAACAGAATCGAGACACGGCCCAACCACGATTTACACGGGCGTGTGCCATGGCCGTGCCCCTATTACGGGATAGAGCAATTTCACTCGGATTTGGATACTTAGAGCTAAAGAAACACTTTCCAAAGCTTATTCAAATACCGAGTAAGAAGCAAACTTAAATTAGGACACTTAGAGGCCAAGTAAAGCATTCCAAGAGCCTATATAAACACCCTAAGTGTATCTTGAAAGGAGGCGGTAAGCTAGGCCAATGAGTCAAGCCAGAAGGATCACATTTGTGGGAATCACTCAAAGATAGCCAGAAGATCCATCTCGGAGAGCCAAAAATCT
The DNA here is from genome assembly GCA_025506655.1 of Gossypium rotundifolium. Lineage (NCBI taxonomy): Eukaryota > Viridiplantae > Streptophyta > Magnoliopsida > Malvales > Malvaceae > Gossypium > Gossypium rotundifolium. The sequence goes on from CP106723.1 coordinate 43,197,411, forward strand.
ACTCAAGACGGTGGGTTTCTCCTTCAATTCCTCTAGGGGGTTTTAGGGATTTCTTATGTTTTGTTTTATCTTTTCTCTTGAGATGTTTTTATTCATTATGAACTAAACCCTTCAGATACCTAAAGGGGATGAAACCTAGATGAATTTTGTTACTATTTTCTGAATTATATGATAAATACTTAGTTTGTTCTTAATTATGTTGCTTAATCCAAATCTGACATGCTTAGGTGAAGGAGGAATAGACCCTGCTTAAGAGTAGATCTAGCATAATTAAGCGGAGTTGATCGAACACCTAGAGATAGGGTTACGAGATTTTGCCAGATTAGGGTGAAACCTAATATGGGAATCCATTGATCGATTTACTGCTATTCTAGGGGGTTATTATAAGCGAACGAGAGTTCCACTAATTAACCTAGGGTTAAATGTTATTCACCTCGAGATAGGGTTTAATATAGGTTAGGGAGTCCTACGGATCAAGCTAAGTAAAGAAATCATATGATTCAATAATAAGTAACAAGTGAAGTCTAGTTGGATTCTTCCTGAGGGTATCATCCTAATTAATTGAATTTCTTTGTAACACCCCAAACCCGGTGAATACACCACGACCGAATCTGGTATGTTACAGGGAAAATGTATTTGAGAGGTTTAGGTTTCCGGTTAGAAGTTTGATGAAAACTCTTTTGTATGTTTTGTTCTTGTAGAAAACTTGAGCATGATTGTTTAAAAAGCGATAGTGTACTTGAAAACCCCGGGAATTTTGAAAACTTAATTATACATTTAAGTAAAACAAATTTGTCACATTTGGAAATCCGAGTAATTTCTTTGTGTTTATTTAAACATTTTTTTTTGACTTAGTAAGAAACTATTCTCAAGTTTGAAAACACATTTGAGTTACATTCATTTTAAATTACAACGTGATACCCGATGGTAAAGTTTAAAACATCTCGCTTTGTGATTTGAAAACCTTATTCTTATTTTTTCCAAATTTTAGCCAGTTCTAACCCAATAGTTTGTTAAGACATATTTGAAATCAAGTTTAAGCATATAATCAACCAAAGCATAATTTTAAAAAGGCCTTTTACAAACCCAACAAATCCAAATGAAAAATAAATAAAGCAAAGTACCAAGTTTAAAATCAGTGCAAATCCGACTTTTATTCATGGCATGGTCACCTCGAGTCCACCCGGCTCCATGTCCGCGATCTAAGTGTCACCTGAAATGAAAAGGGAGAAGGTGAGTCGCAAGACTCAGTGCATAAATCCCCCTCCCGGTATATGCAACATACTAACACACATCATAACAAAGCAACACAATTAATGCACCGATCCTAACCATTCGTAACACCTTTTCTACCCCGTGTGGTACCAAACCACTGGTGACCCAAAGTCACGATATCCATCAATGTGGTGCCAAACCACTGGTGACCCAAAGTCACGAAAAATCCATCTGTGGGGCCAACCCACGTGTGATACCAAATCACTAGCGATAATCCCGTATCTCAACAGTGGGGCCAACCCACGGTGGTGTTAAACCACAGGGATGAGTAGCTATGAGGTGCCAAACCTCTGGTGTCCCAAAGACACAAGTGTGATACCAAATCACCTTGGTGACCGTAGTCACGAATCATATGATGGGGCCAACCCATCGTGTGATACCAAATCACTAGCGCCAATCCATAAAATCAACCGTGGGACCAACCCTTTGTGGTGCTAAGCCTTTGGGACGAGACACGGAGGTGCCAAACCTCCGTGACCCAAAGTCACAATAATCAATCTGTGATACAAAACCACTGGAGGTGCCAAACCTCTGGTGTCCCAACGACATGGATATCATATTCCCCCTCCTCTCATATCACCCAACAACATATCATACTAATGCAAATCGTGCAACTCATGCAATCATGCTCACATGCTTAATATGGCATCTCATAATACATACACCATAAATCATGATATCATATATCACTACAGATCTCGTAATGAAACGGACTTACCCGAATCCGTGCACATACCCCATCGGGTATCATATCAGTCATCATACCGTTTTGGTCTTACAAAGGCAATCAGGTTTATTAAACATATTACTAAGTAAAAAGTGTGTTAGTTTACACACCTGCTAAAACGCAAGCTTAATCCCAAAGAACCGGTTTAAATCCCTCGATTACCTTGCTCCTAAAATCGACCAAACATGAGATTAACACCTAGACCATTCGGCCAAAACCATTAAACCAAAGGGTTAACGTTTGAACCCTTACCTTACACTTGATTTGGTTTCCTACCAAATCCCGAACCAAACGATGGCTCTTCTTTAAGCAAACGGCACACCCTATTAAGAAGAAAGATTAATCCTTTGAAACTTTGACTGAACGAAACTAGAAAGATAGACTAATAACATCAACTCTTACCACCACTTACCAAACGATCAACCAACGATGACTGCTTCACTTGGTTGCCACCAAAATCCTAAGGCTCTATAAAGAAATCGGTTACCAAAACAAAAGGTTAACCCCTTACAACAAACCAAAATCGGCACTTAACTAACCCAAAAATGATAAAGCACAAGAGAGGGGAGAAATGGCCATTCGGCCAAGCACTTACCTTCTTCTAAGCCGATTGAAACAAGAGCCCAAACAAGGTCAACACTCCTATAATATTCGGCAATGAAGAAACTATTAGGAGAGAGGAGAGATTCGGCCCACACTTTAAACAAGAAAGAAAAGAGGATTTGGCTAAGGAGTTTAACACACTTATGTTCGGTTTTGAGTGAAAAAGAGAATGAAAGAAGGTCTAAAATGGGAATAGAGTTTCAGCAAGAGGGTATTGAGAGAAGAAAAAGAGAGTATGAGAGGAAGAAGATGACTATTCGATTAGTACAAAAAAAAAGAAAAGAGAAAATAATGGAAGGGTTCGGCCAAAAGAAACAAAAAGGAACCAAAAGCTTGAGGGCTCAAGAATGCATTCGGCTATCAATGAAAATCAAGAGAAAACAAAGCAAATTTCAGCAAGGGTATAGTTGCTTTAGACTTTCGATTTGAAGGAAAAACAAAATAGAGACTTACTTGAAAATTCGGCTTTGGCTATTGACAAAAAGAAAGAACTTTGGCTTACAAATTTTGATCGAAAAATGCACCAAAATGCCAAGTGAAATTCGGCACTCCCCATTCCCACACTTACCAAACCGGCCACTCCCCCCAAAATCTCTCCAACATTCGGCCACCACCCCCCAAACACTCCCATCCACTAGTTCAAAGTTGTTTGAACTAGTCAACCTCCTAAATTCACTCTCCACCCACCATTCAAACATTTGACTTGGTCCAACATCAACCACCTTGGCATCAGAATGGAAGCAAAAAGTGAGCATCTTGCAGCTTGAACACAAGACCTCCCCCTGCAAGTGGCGTCACACACACATACAAGCTCTAAGTGGCGCCTAGCTTGCCACTCCACCAGCTCCTTTCTTGTGCTAAAATCCACCAAATAATATTTATAAACCCCAGCTCCTTCAGCTCCTCCCACCTAAGCCTAAAAGCAAAGATTTTTCCTACCACTCAAGCTTACACCTAGCTTACAACTAAGCCCCAAAACATCAAGAACAACAACATAGCAGGCCAAAAACATACAAATAATGCCACAACAAAATAGCCCCTATCCCGGGATATTACAGTTCTACCCCCTTTAAAGTAATTTCGGCCTCAAAATTACCTGATCAGAAGAGTTACGGGTATTGCTGTCTCATCATATTCTCGGGTTCCCACGTAGCTTCTTCCACGCCATGATTCCGCCATAGTACCTTTACCAAAGGCACAGACTTCCTACGCAGAACCTTCACATCCCGATCTAGAATCTGCACTGGTTCTTCCTCCATGGTCAAATCTGGATTTACCTCGATCTCTTCCACTGCTACCACGTGCAATGGATCTGAACGATATCGCCTAAGCATCGAAACGTGAAATACGTCGTGAATCTGACTTAGCTCTGCTGGCTACTCAAGCTGGTAAGCTACTGGTCCCACTTATCTCAGTACCTTATACGGCCCAATAAACCTCGAACTTAGCTTGCCTCTCTTTCGAACCTTAACACTTTCTTCCATGGTGAGACATTCAGGAAAACTTGATCTCCCACAGCAAATTCTATATCTCTCCACTTAAGATCAGCATAAGACTTCTGCTAGTCCGAAGCCTCCTTCAATCGAGCCTGAATCAACTTAACCTTGTCTTGGTCTCAAAGAACCAACTCGTCCCAACAAGCGGCGTTCACCCAACTCCGTCCAACAAGTAGGTGAGCGACACTTACTACCATACAACGCCTTATATGGTGCCATCTTGATGCTTGCTTGGTAACTATTGTTGTAGGCGAACTCAGCTAATGGTAGAAACTCTTCCCAACTACCTCTGAAGTCCAGGACACAACCTCGTAACATATCCTCTAAGATCTCAGATAACCCTTTCCGATCGCCTGTCGATCATGCGGGTGAAAAGCCGTGCTGAAATCCAACCGTGTACCCAGAGCCTGATGCAACGCTTTCCAGAACCTTGACGTAAATCTAGGATCCATATCCGAGATGATCGATACTGGCACACCGTGCAGCCTCACTATCTCTGACACATACAGCTTCGCTAACCTCTGAAGTGAGTAATCCACCCTCACCGAAATAAAGTGAGTGATTTAGTCGACGATCCACAATTACCCAAATCAATCCTTCTTGCTAGGCGAAGAGGTAATCCACTGACGAAATCCATAGTTATCTTTTCCCACTTCCACTGTGGAATTTTCACTGGCTGAAACAACCCTGACGGTAACTGATGTTCAGCCTTGACCTGCTGACATGTCAGACACTTTCCTACAAACTCTGTCACCTCCTCTTCAAACCCGGCCACCAAAACTGCTCTTTTAGATCCCGATACATCTTACTACCTCCAAGATGCATAGCGTAAGGGTCGCTATAAAGGTCCCAAGAATCTTCGCCTTAACTCAATATTCCTCAAGATACAAGCTCTTCCCTGAAAACACAGCACTCCATCACTAGACAAACTGTAACCTTCCAACCCACCATCCTGCACTTGTGACCTCTGCGCACTCAAAACCTCATCCATTAACTATTTTTCCCTGATCTGCTCAACCCAAGTAGGCTTAACCTACAGCTCTGCTAGAATACTTCCGTCGCCATACAAACTCAAATGGGCAAACATCGCTCTTAAGTCTGTAACAACCTTACGGCTCAATGCGTCTGCCACCACATTAGCCTTGCCCGGATGATACTCAATCGAACAATCATAGTCTTTTAGCAACTCAATCCATCTGCGCTGCCTCAGATTCAAATCCTTCTGATTCAAAAGGTACTTCAGACTCTTGTGATCTGTGTAGACTATCGATCTCTCTCCGTACAAGTAGTGCCTCCAAATCTTCAAAGCGAAGACTACAGCCGCTAACTCCAGATCGTGCGTCAGATAATTGACTTCATGTGGCCTCAGCTGCTGAGATTCGTAAGCCACAACCTTCCTTCCTGCATCAAGACACAACCCAAACTCAGATGTGATGCATCGCAATATATGTGAATTCCTTTCCGCCTCAGTTGAATTAGAACCGAGCTTGGTCAAAATCTTCCTCAACTTGTCGAAACTCTCTGCCGCTTCTCGGTCAAATGAACGGACCCTTTTCTTAACAATTTGGTCATCGGTCTGCGATCAACGAAAATCCTCTACAAATCTTGGTAGTATCGCCAAGCCCGTAAAACTTGAATCTCACTCATCGACTTAGGCGACTTCCAATCCAAAACTGCCTCAATCTTTCGAGGATCCACTCTAATCCCCTCAGCCGACACTACATGACCCAAGAAAGTCACCTCTTTAAGCCAGAACTCACATTTACTAAACTTTGCATAAAGCTGTTTCTCCCTCAGAATATGTAATACCACCCGCAAATGCGCATCATGCTCCTCCTCAGTCCTTGAATACACCAAGATGTCGTCAATAAAAACCACGACGAACTGATCCAAATACTGCTGGAACACCCTAGTCATCATAACCATGAATGCTACCGGCGCGTTAGTCAACCCAAACGGCATTACTAAGAACTCATAGTGCCCATACCGAGTACGAAACGCCGTCTTGCAGATATCCGCCTCTTTCACCTTTAACTGGTGATACCCAGACCTTAAATCGATCTTTGAGAATACCGATGCACCTTGGTGATCAAACAAGTCATCTATCCGTGGCAGCGGATACTTGTTTTTGATCGTCAGCTTATTCAATTGGCGGTAGTCTATACACATTTGCATAGTACTGTCTTTCTTCTTAACAAAGAGTACCGGCGCTCCCCAAGGTGAAACACTTGGCCTAATAAAACCTCGATCCAACAACTCCTGGATCTGTGCCTTAAGCTCCACTAACTCCTTTGGCGCCATCCTATACGGAGCAATAGACACTGGCGCTATTCCGGGTAATAATTCTATTCTGAACTCTACCTCACGATCCGGTGGCAAACCTCGAAGCTCCTCAGAAACACATCAAGAAATTCCCTAACTGCTATGCGAACCTTCTCTACAGACTCTTTAGCCTCCAAGGCATACACATGAACCACATATGCTTCACATGTTCTTTCGACCATCTTCCGACCTTGAGCAGATACCACATTGGATAGGTAGTCCTCCTATTATCTATCATAACCACTTCATCACCCTCCGACGTCTTTAGAACCATGCGCTTAGCCACGCAATCCAACTTCGCTTGGTACTTAACCAACCATCCATCCCAAGAATCGATCGAACTCCCCAAACGGCGGTTCCATCGATCGACCACAAACACTACCCTTAGAGTTCTAGAGGTACATCTCTATACGACTTATCTACAACTACTGAGTGACCCGGAGGGCTAATTACGATCATCGCCTAGAAGATATCTCGAGTCTAAATCCATGGTCTTCACTATGCTACTTGCAACGTATGAATCGTTGAACCCACATCAATCAAAGCGATAAATGGAGAACCAAAGATTAAGAATGTACCGGTTATGACGTCCGCCGCGTTGCCTTCCTCTCGGCGCCGCATACACTAGCCTAGCCGTATCGGCCTCCGAACTACCGCACTCTCGCGGTCTCCACGGCCCTGACCAGAACCATTACATCCTCTGCCATTACCACGGCCCCTCTGCGGTGGCGGTCCATTATTCCTGAACTGAGTACGGCCCTAACTCTCGGACTGAATCCTAGCCAACTTACGCGGACAGTCCCTCACACAATGATCCAAAGAGCCACACTCGAAACATCCTTTTCCACCGGTCCAGCATCCTCCCTAATGAGCTTTCCCACAACGGTTACACTGGGCGGTCCCTGATTAGTAGCAATGACCCTACCAGACTGATTTGGCCGACTCTGTCTAGCCCTTTTCTGAGGATTACCTAATGACCCAGAAGATCCAAAACTCTGCTTTTGCCTGTTCCTATCCAGTTCTGCCTCACGGACTCTTTAACCCTTCACTACCTTAGCCTTCTCAACCAGACAGCAAACTCATGCTCCTATCGTGGAGTAATCAAGAACCTTAATTCATCTCTCGACCATCCTCAAATGAACACACCTCTCGTGTTCAAGAGCCACCATACCCTTAGCATACCGACCGACCTCAAGAACTCGCCTCGTACTCGACCACGGACTTACTCCCTGTACCAACATCAGAAATGCCTTTCGTTGATCATTAATGTAGCTAGCTCCAATGTACTTTTTCTGATATGCAGCCTTGAAATAATCCCAAGTAAGGTCTTCTGCTGCAAAGCACTGTCTCGAACCGTGAGCCACCACCGGTATGACTCATCTCAAGAAGTGATACTATCCCTTTAGTTTCTCTTCAGATCAGTCTAAATCGTCCATGATCCGCTCTGTCGCCTCCGGCCAATATTCGGTAGTCTTTGAGAGCCACACCGACACACCTCGAAATACCTCGGCCCTTGTTTGCTCGGAGTCGTTCGAGCACGATTTCGAGCTCCTCGCCTCTACCTACTCCCACTACCCTTTCTAGAACTCGAAGATCGCTGTGACACCTGCGTATATCGATCATTCTCGAAACTCACCACCTCCAGCTGGTGGCGGTACCAGTATCTCATTCTCTAACCCCTGACCAGATCCTACGGGTTCAGAAACTGTCATCCTACCTCGACCATGTCCACAACCACGTCCACCTCTAGTGCTCATGACTAAGATCTCTACTTGTCTGATTTAAAGAATTTTATGCATCAGAAATTATTCCACTATTTAAAAGCAAAGTCTTATGAATACCGCTTATTAAAGAAGTTTTGTTTTCGCAAGTCCATAGAATCCTATTGATTTCAGTTTCTAAAGTAGTTTACTATCGCTAGTCATTCTGTCACATCACATCAAAATCTCAAGCAATAATAAGGGGTACTTACCTGGGCGGATTGGTGCCGGAGTTTCGGTGCCATGCCTTTCAAACCATATTCTTTAAAACCAAAGACACTTAAAACCAGAATTTAAAACATTTTGGGCCTCCAGCCCATAGCCGAGCCTTTGAACTTAGCTCTGATACCACAATTGTAACACCCCAAACCCGGTCAATACACCACGACCGAATCTGGTATGTTACAGGGAAAATGTATTTGAGAGGTTTAGATTTCCGGTTAAAAGTTTGATGAAAACTCTTTTGTATGTTTTGTTCTTGTAGAAAACTTGAGCATGATTGTTTAAAAAGCGATAGTGTACTTGAAAACCCCGGGAATTTTGAAAACTTAATTATACATTTAAGTAAAACAAATTTATCACATTTGGAAATCCGAGTAATTTCTTTGTGTTGATTTAAACATTTTTTTTTGACTTAGTAAGAAACTATTCTCAAGTTTGAAAACACATTTGAGTTACATTCATTTTAAATTACAACGTGATACCCGATGGTAAAGTTTAAAACATCTCGCTTTGTGATTTGAAAACCTTATTCTTATTTTTTCCAAATTTTAGCCAGTTCTAACCCAATAGTTTGTTAAGACATATTTGAAATCAAGTTTAAGCATATAATCAACCAAAGCATAATTTTAAAAGGCCTTTACAAACCCAACAAATCCAAATGAAAAATAAATAAAGCAAAGTACCAAGTTTAAAATCAGCAAATCGACTTTTATTCATGGCATGGTCACCTCGAGTCCACCCGGCTCCATGTCCGCGATCTAAGTGTCACCTGAAATGATAAGGGAGAAGGTGAGTCACAAGACTCAGTGCATAAATCCCCCTCCCGGTATATGCAACATACTAACACACATCATACCAAAGCAACACAATTAATGCACCCGATCCTAACCATCCGTAACACCTTTTCTACCTCGTGTGGTAACAAACCACTTGTGGTGCCAAACCACTGGTGACCCAAAGTCACGATATCCATCAATGTGGTGCCAAACCACTGGTGACCCAAAGTCACGAAAAATCTATCTGGGGCCAACCCACGTGTGATACCAAATCATGGCGACAATCCAGATCTCAACGGTGGGGCCAACCCACGGTGGTGTTAAACCACGAGGACGAGTCGCTATGAGGTGCCAAACCTCCGGTGTCCCAAAGACACAAGTGTGATACCAAATCACCGGTGACCGCGATCCACGAGTCATATGATGGGGCCAACCCATTGTGTGATACCAAATCACTAGCGTCAATCCATAAAATTAATCGTGGGGCCAACCCATCTGTGGTGCTAAGCCTTTGGGATGAGACGCGGAGGTGCTAAACCTCCGTGACCCAAAGTCACAATAATCAATCTGTGGTACCAAACCCCGGAGGTGCCAAACCTCCGTGTCCCAAAGACACGGATATCATATTCCCCTCCTTTCATATCACCCAACAACATATCATACTAATGCAAATCACGCAACTCATGCAATCATGCTCACATGCTTAATATGGCATCTCATAATACATACACCATAAATCATGATATCATATATCACTACAGATCTCGTAATGAAACGGACTTACCCGAATCCGTGTGCATACCCCATCAGGTATCATATCAGCCATCATACCGTTTTGGTCTTACAAAGGCAATCAGGTTTATTAAACATATTACTAAGTAAAAAGTGTGTTGGTTTACACACCTGCTAAAATGCAAGCTTAATCCCAAAGAACCGGTTTAAATCCCTCGATTACCTTGCTCCTAAAATCAACCAAACACGAGATTAGCACCTAGACCATTCGGCCAAAACCATTAAACCAAAGGGGTTAACGTTTGAAACCTTACCTTACACTTGATTTGGTTTCCTACCAAATCCCGAACCAAACGATGGTTCTTCCTTAAGCAAACGACACACCCTATTAAGAAGAAAGATTAATCCTTTGAAACTTTGACAAAACGAAACTAGAAAGATAGACTAATAACATCAACTCTTACCACCACTTACCAAACGATCAACCAACAATGACTGCTTCACTTGGTTGCCACCAAAATCCTAAGGCTCTATAAAGAAATCGGTTACCAAAACAAAAGGTTAACCCCTTACAACAAACCAAAATCGGCACTTAACCAACCCAAAAATGATAAAGCACAAGCGAGGGGAGAAATGGCCATTCTGCCAAGCACTTACCTTCTTCTAAGCCGATTGAAACAAGAGCCCAAACAAGGTCAACACTCCTCTAATATTCGGCAATGAAGAAACTATTAGGAGAGAGGAGAGATTTGGCCCACACTTTAAACAAGAAAGAAAAGAGGATTCGACTAAGGATTTTAACATACTTATGTTCGGTTTTGAGTGAAAAAGAGAAAGAAAGAAGGTGTGAAATGGGAATAGAGTTTCGGCAAGAGGGTATTAAGAGAAGAAAAAGAGAGTATGAGAGGAAGAAGATGACTATTTGGCTTAGTACAAAAGAAAAAGAAAAGAGAAAACAATGGAAGGGTTCGGCCAAAAGAAACAAAAAGGAACCAAAAGCTTGAGGGCTCAAGAATGCATTCGGCTATCAATGAAAATCAAGAGAAAACAAAGCAAATTTCGGCAAGGGTATGGTTGCTTTGGACTTTCGATTTTGAAGGAAAAACAAAAGAGAGTCTTACTTGAAAATTCGACTTTGGCTATTGACAAAAAGAAAAAACTTTGGCTTACAAATTTTGATCGAAAAATGCACCAAAATGCCAAGTGAAATTCGCACTCCCATTCCCACACTTACCAAACCGCCACTCCCCAAAATCTCTCCAACATTCGCCACCACCCCCAAACACTCCCATCCACTAGTTCAAAGTTGTTTGAACTAGTCAACCTCCTAAATTCACTCTCCACCCACCATTCAAACATTTGACTTGGTCCAACCTCAACCACCTTGGCATCAAAATGGAAGCAAAAAGTGAGCATCCTGCAGCTTGAACACAGGACCTCCCCCCTGCAAGTGGCGTCACACACACACAAGCTCTAAGTGGCGCCTAGCTTGCCACTCCACCAGCTCCTTTCTTGTGCTAAAATCCACCAAATAATATTTATAAACCCCAGCTCCTTCAGCTCCTCCCACCTAAGCCTAAAAGCAAAGATTTTTCCTACCACTCAGGCTTACACCTAGCTTACAACTAAGCCCCAAAACATCAAGAACAACAACATAGCAGGCCAAAAACATGCAAATAATGCCACAACAAAATAGCCCCTATCCCGGGATATTACATTCTTCAAGTTATTTCCCAATTCATTCTTTTTGTCTTTGCGTCTTTAGCTTAGTAGTCGTTAAACTAGATTAAATCAACCAATCACTCCATATTTTAGGATAAATAATAAAAAGAAAGTGAGTATTAGTACTTTTAGTTCCTTTGGGTTCGATAATCCGGTCTTACCTAAGCTATACTACTATTGGATAGGTACACTTGCCTTTAAGTCGTTGTCAGAGTTAGTTTCCAGGTTTGATCATTCTATTTATAAATTTTAAAGCTCTAATTTCAGCGATCAGTTAGATATAATTTAATCAACTACGTAACATATATGTGGCTAACCTAATATGATATTACAAGTATATAAAAACAATCATTACTAGCCATTTCAATGGCTAGTTTACAAGCATCATTTATATTTACATGCCAATATGGCCAACATATCTTATACATGCCATTACAACCGTAATTGATTTACCATATTATACCGAAATGGGTTGATGGATAATGCGAGTGATCTCCGCCGAGCTTCCAATCCAACGAGCTTCTGATTTACTCTAAAACAGGGGAAAATAAAATGGGGTAAGCATTGTATGCTTAGTAAGTTCGTATAACATGGTACTTAACTTACCATTCATTCTATTTTGAGGTAACTATGTAAGGCACATTCATTCAATTTGACCTCAAGCCCTACACATCTCCTCATTGCCCTTGTTAGTCATATAATTCATAATAACATCACAAGCATATATGAGCTCATCCATAATCAAGTTTACATGCATATATGCTTTCCACAACTTGTATTCATTTAACATATAAAAATCACATCGTTATATCCCAAGTATATTCCCATATAATTCATCTCGAGTTCAGATTATTTCATATCAGAACTTTACTCGAAATATCAATGTCACACGAGTAGTAGTACTCTCAAAGTGAACAAGTCTATAATCAAGGATGACATATTCATCATATGAATTCCATGTAAAAGTATCATCATCTCATGTTTTCTTATATCAATTGTCATGTAGCATTATTTTCATGGATTTTAGGCAACTACATGTAATAGCTCATTTCTTATTCATGTCCTTTCATATCAAGGTTTTTACCCGTTGAATTTATTTAGAATATCGATGGATACATCAGTTGTACACTCGAGGTGTACAAATCAGAATCTGTCAATTCATACTTAATAGAACCTTGTAGGTACACTCTCGAGCCACGTATTATACAGCAGAATTACCAGTCCAGGCTAATTTCTAGCTGTAACATATACTCTAAAGGCTTTGTTGGATTACCAGTCCAGGCTAAATCCTTTATATTACAAAGAATTCCCTATAGAGTCCATTTTGGATTACCAATCCAGGCTAAATCTAGTCAATTAGGATTACCAGTCCAGGCTAGATCCTAATTGAAACATATACTCAAAAGGCTCATTTTGGATTACTCGTCCGAGCTAAATCCATTCTGCAACACATTCAATTTTATCAGGGAAATCACATTTATCCATCGACTTCCATTTACTCAAACGGGATTTAACATTTATCAGGAAATTTTCAGGTATATGTTCAATCTCATAAATTTATGCATTCATACAATTCAAGTGTTCACATTCAACTCAATTATAAAATTTACATTTTTATCATTTATCATTTATCGAGCATTATTGATGATCGGACACATTTCAATTATCGGGCTTTGATGAATATGTGATCATTTCACATAATTAAGGCATTTATACAATTCACAAGCACAACATTTAATTCAAGCATAAAATATATATACAATTTAGTTACACGAACTTACCTCGAAAAGGTTCGTGTTCAAACATCTACTAATCTGACATTTTCCTCTTTTTCCTCGTTCTAACTCCGAATTTGGTCTATCTGGATCTATACGAGTAAATTTAACATTAATTTGCCACATTTCAGATTCAAGTGCACTCAATTGTTATCCTAGGCAAAATTACCATTTTGCTCCTAACTTTCTATAAATTCCATTTTCGTCTCTAGGCTCAAAAAACGAAACTTGTGCAAATTACTTCTTATTCCAAGCCTAACCAAAGCCCCATCAAAAAATTTACAGCACATGTATACATAAAATTTCAAATTTTTCCTTCAATTTCACAAGTTTACATTTTAATCCCAAAATCATGTTTTCATCAAAAATCACTTTGTAAAAATTGTTTATCTACCAATAATCTTTCATTTTCTACCATAAATTTCTAATTTTTAGAACATACATCCATGACCCATTTTCACACTTTGATAACTTTTCAAATTAATCCCCCAAATAGAGAGATTAAGCTATCCCGATTCCTAAAATATCAAAATTACTACAAACGGGATAAGAAAACTTACCCAATTTGGCCATGAAAGTTCTTCTCTCGCTCATAGGGTTTCCATGTTTTATCTTGGGGAAGATGATGAGAAAATAAGATGATATCTAATTTATCATCTTTTAATTAATTAAAATTTTCACTTTCCAATTTAGTCTTGACTCTTTTTCTATATTTCCATGGATGAGTCACCAAGAAAAATCTACATACTATTCTTAATGGTCTAATTACCATATAAGGACCTTAAGTTTTTAATTCCATAGCTATTTAATCCTTATAGCTTCTAGAATTTAACTTTCGCATTTTATGCGATTTAGTCCTTATAATTAAGTACTCAATCGATAAAATTTTCGTACCAAAAGTTTCATATGTCATATCTATCATAATGCGGGCCATATAATAAAATAAAAGTAAATTTTATTTTTGGCTCGAATTTGTGGTCCCGAAACCACTAGTAAATTTTATTTTTGGCTCAAATTTGTGGTCCCGAAACCACTATTCCGATTTCACCGAAATTCAGGCTGTTACAACTCTCCCCCTTAAGAAATTTTTGTCCTCTAAAATTTTACTGGTAAAGAGATTCAGACATTACTCTCTCATGTTTCTATCCGATTCCCAAATAGCTTTATCAAATATCATTTCATTGTCCAAGAACTTTCACTAAAGATACCTTTATGCTTTTCGTTTCTTTCACTTCACATGCCAGAATTTCAACCAGTCACTCGTTGTGAGTCATGCCAAGCTGAATTTAACATTTATCAAAGAAATAACAGATGATGGTTTTGATCGATTCTGTCATAACATATATACTCATAAAAACATTATGAATTATGTAAAACTCTGATAATAATACCAATCACTACGAAACCAGTCCAATTCTTTTCAATAATCTTTATGACCTGATAAACCACAGACTTAATTTGCCTTTACGGGCAAACTGGGGTACTTTCTTTCATGGTGAATCTCCAGAAATACATTGCCACCATCAGAAACTCTATTTCTTTTCATTTTAGATCCACATCGGATTCCTGATGATCAAATATTGCTTTTAAATTATCTTAGGTCCCTTTCATCTCTCTTTGGGTTCAACGAATCAAAACTACCACATGTATCCTTCCTCACTAAACTCCGCCCAAAACATGGCAGTTTTACATTTGTGACCATATAAACCTCGTACAGTATAATTTTGTACTTGACTGTCAACTATTATAATAAGTAAATTCAACCCAAGGCAAATACTTTTCTCAGTTACCTTCAAATTCAAGTACATAACATCGAAGCATATCTTCCAAAATATGAATCATATGTTCAGATTATCATAATGTATCCATTTACCTAGAGTTTCTTGTAACTTGTTTCAGAGTCAAAATATGAATTGTAGATCTCTATAAAAATAATAGAAACTAGCACATCATAAAATCTGAAAATCTCCAAGAACAGATAATTCAAGTAATCTATCAAGTAAGAAATTCATTCATGCCAGAATAGAATGTACAAGCTTCGTCAAACAATTAACAATTAATCAAATCGTATCTTTCTTTTTTGTTGACAGGGAGAATCCTAATATAAAATTCATAGTAACTTCGTCCCATTTTTGTTTCGATATTTTCACCGACCATAATCATCTTGAAAGCATCTTCTCTATCTTGTTGATACATCCAGCATTTGAATATAGATTCAGAAATATCACATTTCATTCAGGGCTACCAATACATCTCTTACAATTCGTTGTGCATATTATCATTTCCCAGATAAACAGACATAGTACCACTATGATCATTTATGCAAAATTTTCTATATAAACTCTAAATTCTTCAGTACACGAACTCTGTTTCTGAATAGTAGGCATTTATCAGTTCTACTTTGAAATTCTGATTCAGAAATTATTTCACACTGTATTCATTTAATCTACAACTCATTATCGCTTTTGGGTTTCACTAATTTGTGGTAGAAACATCGGTTTAGCTCCATGCTAAGTTAAAATTGAGCTATTATTAGACAATCATAATTGGTATCCATGTCTTGCAAAGTATACAGGGATTTTCTACTTAGAACATCTGTAACTACCTTCATTCTTTTCAAGTGATATGCAATTATCAAATCACAATCTTTCAACCTTTCAAACCACATACGCTATTTTAGATTCAAATCTTTTAGCAACATTAGATACTTCAAACTTTTATAATCGGTGAATATATGACATTTTTCACTAAACAAGAAATATTGTCAGATTTCAATATAGAAACAATGGTTGTCAATTCTAGGCCTTGTATCGAGTAATTCTTTTCATGTGGTTTTTAACTGTTTGAAAGCACATGCTATTACTTTGCCTTAATGCATCAAAACACAATCTAATCCCATTCAATAGTATATCACTATAATAACTAATTCCTCACCCGATTTAGGCTGAACCAAAACAGATGCTTCGGTCATGAGGGCTTCCAACTGATCAAAGCTTTACTGATATTTAACGGTCCATTCAAATCTTACCTCTTTTCTTTAATAACTAGATCACCAATGTAGCTATTTCAATTATTAGCATTCAAGCTTTGAGTTTTTCCAAAGCTAGAACCATCAAATAGATTCAAAACCATAGTGTTATATCATGACTGACATTTCAACCGTATAGATAAAGCAACATTTCGACATCAATAGTGCACCTCAACTTAAAAGAGGAAAAACCGAAAGCGGCCCCAATAATAACCAATGCAATAATACAATTTTTATAATCTGTGATCTCTATCACCAAACTTCATGATCGAGTCAATATTTATAACGGTAATAAATGTAATCACCTTCGGCTAATGAATATCTTTCACATATAAACCATGTTTGAATAATAAAGAGATTGATGATATCTCAGAGAAAATTCAGAAGTGTAATATCATACATACTTGGTAGAAACAACTGTGATAAAAACAATATAACTTGCACATTCGCAATTCAGGGCTTCAATCAGTAGAAGTAGAAAATAACATCAAATGAACCTTATCATAAAATCTTATATCAATCATGATGAATTAGAAAGCCCAAGTACGATAGAGAAATAACACTCCTGAATTAACCTGCAACACTCTTAACCCGTATCCGTCGTCGGAATAGGGTTAAGAGGCGTTACCCTACATATCAGAGCATTTTACACTCATTTCACAATGTCAAGCATACAACATCATTACAAAATAATTCATATGCATATAGTCCCTTTAGAAGGTCTACGAGACTTTAAACATGCTTTAAAGAAGGTTTGAGACTAAATCGATCTCATACGGAAACTTTGCGGAACTCAAAAATTTTTCTTTCAAAACAGGGCACACACCCATGTGGCTAAGACGTGTGCCTCATACGGCCATGTCTTAGACCATGTCTTACCCTATGTGCAAAACTAACTTGGGTCACACGGCCTGTCACATGCCCGTGTGTCTGGCCCGTGTATAACACTAACTTGAATCACACGGCCTGTCACACGCCCATGTGTCTGGCCTGTGTGCAAGTCTGACTTGCATTCGAATTGCAACCTTGAGGGACACGGTCGAGACACACGCCCGTGTGCTCAACCGTGTGGGCAAGTATAGGCCATTTGCAAGGCCAATTTGCCACCCAAAATTGGGTCATACATACAAGCATCAATTCATGTTCCAAAGGTAGCAAAAAACATACCAAATCATGCACAATTTGACCTGCAACAACATCATTCATTTCCATAGACAAATCCCACTCAAACATACCAATTCAAAGTACCAACTTTGCATCAAAAACATGTGATTCATACATCATATTAATCCATTTCAATTCATAGCATTTCTCATCATATCAATTTCCCAATTCAACCATGAAACTTACCAAAATTGACCATATCTCTTGGCCATTCATAAGTACATCAAAACATACCAAATTTCGCATCACATAGCATGCACTAAATTCACTCCGTAATCACATTTATTATCAAGCCATATCACATAGCTATATTTACACATTTCAAAACATAATCAATGTTTTCTAGCCTATACATGCCATACTTCAATATGTACATCTTCAAAAGGTACCAAAATAGAGTTCGATAGTGTGGTGATGATCCTCAACGATCTCCGAGCTTTCAGTAGCTTCGATAATCTATAAAACAAAGCAAACACACACAAAGTAAGCTTTCAAAAGCTTAGTAAGCCATATACAAATAAACTTATTACATAGAACAATCATAAACCATTTCATACATATGGTTCATATCATAACACAATCATAAGTCATATTTCTTTTATAATTCAATTGATCATGTTCACTTCCTCATAATCACATATCTCGTAATGTAGCTCACATATCAATTGATCATATACATACATACCTTTCATTGCCAAATTTCATATACATACATACAATAGTATCAGAACTCAGATGCAGATTTGTATACTCACTGATTTCTCGGTATGCTCATTTAACTGTTCAAAATCAAATAGGATACTTGGATAGCTCGGAAAGCTCGTATAGTGCCAACATCCCAGACGTGGTCTTACATGTAATTAAATATCGATGCCTCTGTCCTAGACAGGCTCTTACATGAAATCATATACGATGCCAATGTCCCAGACATGGTCTTACTCATAAATCTCAAGTCGATGCCAACGTCCTAGACGTGGTTTTACACAATAACTCATATTGGAATCCTATGTATTCCTATGGTTCTTACGAGCTTTTCGGATGCCATCACATTATCAAAATTTTCTCGAATTTCACATATTTAGCTGCAATAGTCATTCATCACATTTCATTCACATATAACCAATAAAAATTCAATTCAAACACATTTATTTGTATATAGACTTACCTCGTACGGGAAAGAACGAAAGCGAACGGCTATTCAACTACTTTCGATTTCCCCCGATCTAATTCCGTTTTCTTTTATTCTTGATCTATACACATTCAAATTTAACTCTTTTATTCGCCAAATCATTCAATTCAATCCATATACACATATTTAGGGTGTTTTACAAATTAGCCCTCACAGTTTCACATTTTGACATTTGAGTCCGTATTTCACAAAATCACAAAATATACAAAATTTCATTACACCATAGCTTGGTCAAATATTCACTTGGCTCAAATAAGCCCATATATTTTATTTATTTCACATTTTAGCCCTTCAATTTTCTCATTTGCACAAATTAGCCAATAATAATCAATTTCATCAAAAATCCCAATACAAAACATATTTATCTAACATCAAGCTTTCATATTTCACCATTTAACATCACAAAGATCACAAAATCAATAATGGCATAACTCAAAATCATCATCAATTTCATGAATTAGGCCATGGGCTTAAGAGAACAGAAGCAACGATCACAAAAGCATAGAAATTATCAAAAATAGATCAAAAACACATACCTAATTGATGCTTAGACAATTGTCGAATGTTTGAGAACTCAAACCCTTATTTATTTCATCAATTTTGGCAAAGAGGACGAACATAAACACTTAATGCATGTTTTTTTTTTTTATTATCATTATTAACATAATTACCAAAATGTCCATTAATAAAACATTAAAATTTCATATAATGGATGACCATTTAAGTCAAAATCCACTAACTACAATCTAATCACATAATAAGGACCCTCATTTAAGAAGCCATGTCAATTTGGAACTTAATCAAGTAGAACACAACTTTTACATTTTCTGCGATTAAACCTTTTTTTCACAAATCGGCACACAAACAATAAAATTTTCATACGAAACTTTCACACATTCAATTCACATGCTATAAATACAGAAAATAATATTAAAATATTTTTTGACTCGAATTTGTGGTCCCAAAATCACTATTTCAACTAGGGTCTAAACCGGGCTATTACATAACCAGACTTACAGTAATTATCTATCATGATTTGCTAGCCTTTCAATACGACAAATATTGCATCTCAACATGAACAAATTCATATGCCTCTAAGAATAACAGAACTTATAGAGTACCCAGGAGAGATTGTTGTAATATACTCAATTATAACAGCTGCATTCAAATATTGGTGCAATTTCATCACTATTCCACTGACTAATAAAGTCATCGATAATCTTACATTTTCAGTTCACTGAAAGAGTCAATTTGAAAGAATTTTTGGCTAATCCGTTCTTTAATTATCATATTTGATAAGTCAAATTGTAACACCCCAAATTTGGGCCTAGAAGTATTGGGCCTATTGGGCTTTGGGCTTTGGGTCTCAAAAAATTTTTATGTGAGCAAGAAAATGAAAAATTACATGTTTGCTTTAATGGTTAAGGAATTTGGAGTGTCTAGGGGTGATGGAGATGTTCTGGGATCAAGTAAGGGTATAGGAAAAATTTTGGTTTTAGCCCTAGGGAACAGTGGCTTCAGTTAGTAGGCCTTTTAAATGGATTAAGGGGAAAATAGGACACAAATGGACCTGTTGTCCAGTGGCAAGTGGCGTCCCTTAGGGAGCTATAAGGTGGCGTGATTGTCAGCTGAGGAGGTCCAAGGTTCGGGGCTTAGGAGTGGTATTTTGTGGAGTGTTTATTTTGCAGAGTGGATGGCCAGAGTTGTGTTGGTTTTGAACTCTTGCCGTGGAGAGTTTGAAGTGATCTGGTATGATGGATGTGAAGGAATTTCAGATGAGATTAAGGAGTTATCAGGGAGAAAAGTTAGGAGATGAGGAGTGTGGATGAGGTGGTGTCGAATGGGACTTTAGGGGGAATGGAGTTTCGGCTTTTGGCAATAAAAGGGGGTGTCGAATTCTTTTGAAAGGTTCCATTACTTTTCTTTTCTCCCCCTCAGTTGAATTCTTCTATTTACCGAAAAAAGAAACCATCATTCCTTAGCCGAAATTTTGTTTTTCCATCTAGCTGAATTCTTCTCTTGAGAGTTGCCCAAACACCCTTTTCTCTCTAAGTGCTCAAAGCCAAATCCTCCATACCCTCTCTTCTCAAATCCCTTTCTTGTTCACCTTTGGTTCTAGCCGATCACTTCTTCTCTTCTTCTCCCTATTGGTGCCGAATAGTCCCTGTCACCATACTAATCTCAAAATTCGAATTTAAGCTGCAGGATTGAAGGTGGATATGGGTTCAAAGATCGCAAGTGTGGTAGGTAAGGATCATTAGCAAAGTGATCTAGGGGATATTTGTAACACCCCGCACCCAAGACCGATACTGGGTTTGGATACGAGACATTACTATGCTTGAATTCACTGAAACATGTACTTACGGGCTATAAAATTTTGTTCCAACTTAAAAACTTCACTTTCTTAGTCAAGACATATATCAAGGGCCTACGAGGCCTTTAACTCATGTTAGACAACTTTCAGAATTAAAATCAAATAACTCATTTTTGAAGCAGGGTTCACACGCCCGTGTGCCTTGGAACACGCCTGTACCCTTAAGCATGCCTATGCCCTCAAACCGTGTAGAACTACTGGCTATTTCCACACGGCTTAGACACGCCCATGTCTACCAACCGTGGGAGGTTATTGACTAATTTCACACGGCCGTGACACGCCCGTGGGCTTAGACCGTGTGCTAATCTTTAATATACTGACTAAATTAACATGGTCTAGGAACATGCCCATGTCCAAACCGTGTGTCTTACACAGCATACACACACGGCCGTGGGATTTTCCTGTGGCCTATTATGATTAATAATACTGAGGTGCAGGGTTAACACGGTCTTGACACATGCCCGTGCGTCCAACCGTGTGGGCACTTGCAGGCTATTTACTAAGATGTTAGCCACCCTGAAATGAAGATCATATCCATCCACAATTCAACGATGCCATAACAACCCAATTTTATGAATAATACTACATGCTTCATTGATACCAATAAACATACATGCTTAGTCAAATTTGGCCAATCACTTAGCCATATACAAAAGAATAATAAACTTGATAGCCTTTACAAAGGCCCTTCTTAAAACATGTCCACAAAATGAATGTTTCCTATACATGCCATACTTAGTAAAGTAATTTGGCTATACCAAAATAAGAGTTGATAGTATGTTGCAAGCTTTGACTTTAATGATCCACGAGTTAGCTTGGCGGGACTGCATAGAAAGAAAGAATCATAACATAAGCATATAGCTTAGGAAGCTTGTATGTAACAACTCACAGCATCATCATTGCTTAATATCAACCATTTCACATAAACAATGGTATCATGAATTTCAGCTAAAGAGCTTACTTACTCATATAGATTCTTACATGTCTTATAACACTTACTATTATCATACTTGTAAGGTAACCATGATACCTGTATCACTTGATCACATTGATCAGTATACTATAATAACAATAATCATGATATCTACTTTCTCATTCACAACATGAATAATACTCAACTTCATCTAACTTTATCTTGATACTAACTTTACTTTCTTAGCTTTCTTGCTATCTTTTTTTAGCTTACTCATTTGCCCGATGAATTTCTGTGAATAATCGAGGATACTAAATCTCTTCCCACATAATATGATGCCAAAGCCATATCCTAGACATGGGCTGGCATGGGTTATCTCATCTTGGTTTCACGGCCATGTCTTGACATGGACTTATATCAAGTCTTGCTCTTGATAACATACTCAATGCCAAGCTTGAGTCCTTAGACTTACATGATAACTTGCTTACTAACTTGATCAATGCCAAGCTTGCCTTGGACTTACATGATATCTTGATCAATGCCAATCTTGCCTTGGACTTACATGATAACTTGCTTGCTAACTTGATCAATGCCAACCTTGCCTTGGACTTACATGATATCTTGATCAATGCCAAGCTTGCCTTGGACTTACATGATAACTTGCTTGCTAACATGATCAATGCCAAGCTTGTATTGGACTTACATGATATCTTGATCAATGCCAAGCTTGCCTTGGACTGACATGATAACTTGCTTACTAACTTGATCAATGCCAAGCTTGCCTTGGACTTACATGATATCTTGATCAATGCCAAGCTTGCCTTGGACGTACATGATAACTTGTGTGGTAGATCGAGTATCCTGGGAAATTCGTCTCCCATCGGGACTTGCTCGTACTTATCATCATGATTTCTTGCTTAAACGTAACATGATCATTTCATACAATTATTGTACATTATATTAAGCAATTTAATGATAATAATCATAAAGCTTAGAAATCATACAAACTTACCTCAATATACAAAATGTATGTAGATGTGTAATTTAGTCCTTGACTTTGTTCTTGCCTCGGTTTCGATCCGAGCTTTATTTTTCTTGATCTATAATCATAAATAGATCATTTAAAAACCATATTGACTAAATTGACTCATAAATCATACTTTGGCAAAATTACTATTTTGCCCCTATACTTTTTAATATTTGCACTTTTGCCCCAATTCTCATAAAATGATTTTCATGCAACTTTCTTAAACTTCATGCTCAACTGGATCATTTTCTCTTCTATAACAATCATCAATTCTCGCTATTTCTAGTAGGTATGACCAATTTTATAACTGTTACAAAATGGTCCCCAATCCTATTTTTCATGAAATTCATTAAGATGTTTATCTATCATCAAACTCTCTTAAACTTCCATAAAACATCATTTAACAAGCACGTCATTCAAGGGTAGATTTTTGAACATGCATCTTAGCTCATTTTATAGCTAAAATTAGCTAATTCATAATACGGGAACTTAAAAATTACAAAGAATATTAAAAATAGGGCTAAATGAACTTACTATGAGCTTGAAAAAAATGAAGAACCCTAGCTATGGTGTCTCCCAATTTTTGACAGCAACAAGGAAGAAGATGAGTGAATTTTTCTCATCTTTATCCTATTTTAATCACTAATGAGGCCAAATGACCAAAATGCCCTTCCTCTTAAAAATTTCCATAATAGTATATTAAGGCCAATTTTGTCCAAAAATTAAATTTTGGACAAATTGCTATTTAAGGGCTCATAATTATTATTCTAAAGCTATTTCGTGCAAAAAGCTTCTAGAAACTCATATATTGCAACTTTTGCAATTTAGTCCTTTTTGGACCAATTGACTTCAACTTAATAAAATTGCTTTACAAAACTTTCATACTAACGTGCAAACATGGCATAAACTTGAAAAACTCATAATTTCACCTCAGGTTCGTGGCCTCGCACCACTATCCTGAATAGGCCCTAAATCAAGCTGTTATAATTCTCCCCCTTAGGGATTTTCGTCCTCAAAAATCTTACCAGCAAAAAGGTTTGGATACTGATTTCTCATACTCTCTTCTGATTCTTATGTAGCTTCTTCGATTCCCTGCCTTTGCCATAATACCTTTACTAAGGCAATACTCTTATTTCTTAGTTGCTTAACTTCTCGAGCCAAAATCTTGACTGGTTTTTCATCATAAGTCATGTCGGGACGAATCTCTATTTTCGAAGGGGTAATTACATGCGAAGGGTCTGATCTGTAGCATCGTAACATTGACAAGTGAAACACATCATGTATCTTCTCTAATTTTGATGGAAAAGCCAAACGGTAAGCTACCGGCCCAATTCTCTCTGTAACCTCATAAGGTCCAATGAAACATGGACTTAACTTGCCTTTACGGCCAAATCTGAGAACTTTTCTCCATGGTGATACTTTCAAAAAGACTTTATCCCCAACTTGGTACTCGATCTTTTTTCTCTTTAAATCCGAATAGGATTTCTTTCTATCTAAGGCAGCTTTTAAACATTCTCGAATTACTTTCACTTTCTCTTCAGCTTCTTTAACCAAATCAACCCCATGAATTTGGTTTTCCTTGAGTTCAGTCCAAAATAAGGGAGTTCTACACTTATACCCATATAGGGCCTCATAAGGTGCCATCTTTAAGCTTGACTTAAAGCTATTATTATAGGCGAATTCTACCAATGAGAGAAACTTTTCCCAACTACCTTGGAATTCCAAAACACAACATCTGAGCATGCCATAGAGTACTTGAATTAACCTTACTGACTGGCCGTCAGTCTGAGGGTGAAAAGCTGTGCTAAAACTCAATTTTGTACCCAAAGCTTCTTGCAGCTTCTTGCAGAATCTGGATGTGAATCTCAGATCTCTATCCGATATGATCGATAAGGGAACTCCGTGAAGTCTTACTATTTTTGAAACATACAAGTTTGCCAACTTGTCTAGGGAGTATCCACTCGTACAGGTATAAAGTGGGTTGACTTCATGAGTCTATCAACCACTACCCAAACAGCATCTTTCTTCCTCGGAGACAAAGGTAAACCCGTTATAAAATCCATGGTGATACGGTCCCATTTCCACTCAGGAATCAAGATAGGTTGAAGGAAACCTAAAGGTACTTGGTGTTCAGCCTTTACTTGCTGACAAATCATGTACTTGGTAACAAATTCTAAAATGTCTTTCTTCATTTTTAGCCACCAATACTGTTGCTTTAGATCATTATACATCTTGGTGCTACCCGGATGTACAGATAAACACCCTTATGTGCTTCATACAAAATTCTCTATATAACCTCCTCTTTTCTTGGCACACAAACTCTATCTCTAAATATTAAATATCCATCAGAATTAATCCGAAAGTCAGATTTAGCACCTAACTCGTACTGAGCTCTCTTAACTTGTAACTCACTATCTTCTTTCTGAGCTTCAAAGATCTCTTGAAGAAACATTGGTCTAGCTCTTAACTCAGCTAAAATGGAGGCATTGTCAGATAAGGATATCCTTGAATTCAATGCTCTTAAAATAAACAGAGACTTCCTGCTCAAAGCATCGGTGACTACATTCGCCTTTCCTAGATGGTAGTTGATGTCTAACTCATAGTCTTTTATCAACTCTAACCATCTTCTTTGTCTTAAGTTCAATTCTTTTTGTGTCATCAAGTACTTCAAACTTTTGTGATTGGTGAAAATCTGACATCGTTCACCGTATAAATGGTGTCTCCAGATCTTCAATGCGAAGACTTTGGCGGCCAATTCTAGATCATGCGGGATAATTCTTCTCATGAGGTTTTAACTGTCTTGAGGCATAAGCAATCACTTTGTCTTCTTGCATGAGTACACAATCCAATCCATTTAAGGATGCATCGCTGTAGACTACAAATTCTTTCCCTGATTTGGGTTGTACTAAGACTGGAGCTTCTGTCAACATTACTTTCAACTTCTTAAAACTTTGTTGGCATCTTTCGACCACTCAAACTTCACGTTCTTCTGTAACAATTCGGTCATCAGGGTTGCAATAATAGAAAACCCCATGACAAATCATCTATAGTAGCCGGCTAGGCCCAAAAAACTTCTAATCTCAGTGATGTTCTTCGGTGGCTTCCAGTCTATTATAGCTGAGATCTTACTTGGATCTACTCGGACTCCATCTCTCGAGACAATATGTCCCAAGAATCCCACTTCCTTGAGCCAAAATTTACTTTTACTGAATTTGGCATACAACTGATTTTCTTGAAGAGTCTGTAAAACTATCCGTAGATGATTAGCATGTTCATTCTCATCTCGGGAATAAATCAGCATGTCGTCAATAAAAATGACTACAAACTTATCAAGGTATGGTCTAAAAATACGGTTCATTAAGTCCATGAACACCGCAGGAGCATTGGTCAACCCAAAGGGCATGACTAAAAATTCATAATGCCCATATCTTATTCGAAAGGCAGTCTTGGATGCATCTGAATCCTTCACTCTCAACTGGTAGTACCCTGATCTCAAGTCTATTTTGGAGAATACAGTCGCTCCTCTCAATTGATCAAACAAATCGTCGATCCTAGGCAATGGATACTTGTTCTTTCTTGTCACTTTATTGTCGACGATAATCAATGCATAATCTCATGGTGCCATCTTTCTTTTTCACAAACAAAACCGGAGCGCCCCATGGTGAACAACTTGATCTTGCAAAGCCTTTGTCTGTCAACTCTTGCAACTGTAACTTCAGCTCTTCCAACTCTATTGGAGCCATTCTATAAGGAGTAATGGATATTTGTACAGTACCGGGAGCTAGCTCAATGCCAAACTCAACTTCTCTAACGAGTGGTAATCCTAGTAATTCCTTAGATAAAACATCCACATACTCACACACTATCGGCACTGATTCAATCTTTAACTCTGTCTCTTTATCATTCAATACAAAGGCCAAAAATACCTCATATCCTTTTCTTAGATATCTCTTCGCCATTATATGAGAAATTATTACCGACGATTTACCTTACTCATTTGATTCTACATGAAGAGTATCCCCATTCTCACATCTCATCTCAATGTATTTCTTTCCACAATTTACAATTACATTATGAGTAGTCAACTAGTCCATACCAAGAATGAGGTCGAATTCATCAAATGGTAACAACATAAGATTTGCTTTAAAGCAATGACTCTAATCATTAATGGACAATCTTTACAAACTTTATCAACTAACATACTCTTGCCTAAAAGATTAGACACCTTAATCACAAATTCTGTGGTATCTATATACACACCCAAATCGGGTACTAATTTCATGCAAATGTAAGAGTGTGTGGATTCGAGGTCTATTAAAGCAATAACTTTAGTATTGTAAAGAGAAAAGGTACCCATAATAACATCAGGGGAAGATGCCTCTTCGCGAGTGTGAATGGCATAAGTTCTTACAAGTGCTCTGCCCTCGGGTCTTGCAGCCTGGTCTCTGGAGTTACCTCTTCCACTTGCCCCACTTCTCGGGTTCCTCTACGGTCTCCCTCTAACCATACTCCTGGATCTCGGGTTCTAAGTTCTCTCTTCTTTAGTCATCTCTGGACAATCCTTTATGAAATGGTCTTGGGAACCACATCTAAAACATGCATTTTCATGTGCTCGGCATTCTCCCAAATAGCGTCTACCACACTGTGGACATTCAGGTCTATCAGATCTAAAATTTCCAACACTTGCAACTGAAGTCATCTGTGCTTTATTTCCCAAATACTGCTTACTCTTGTCTTTTCTTGAAAATCCAGTGGAAGTAGCTGTTCAAGTAGAAAAATCTCTTGACTTCTTGGATGACGATTGGAACGACTTGTTCCACTATCTCTTTTTAGAATTGCGAGACTCTATTTTGGATTTCTTCTTCTCTTTTACTAGCTATTCGGCTTTACAAGCCTTTCCACTAGTACAACAAATTCTTTTAATTCGAGGAAGCAACAACCAGCTTAATGTCCTCATTTAAACCATCTTCAAACCTTTTACTCATAATGGCCTCAGTGGACACACATTCACGAGTGTACTTGCTGAGTCATACAAACTCTCGCTCATAATCACTTACTAACATCTTGCCTTGCTTCAGCTCTAAAAATTCTTTCCTCTTCTGGTCTACAAACCACTGGCTGTTATACTTTTTCTTAAACTCTTCTTGGAAGAATTCCCATGAGATCCTTTCCCTTGGTACCACCGACACAAGGGTGTTCCACCATTGGTAAGTAGAATCTCTTAAGAGAGAGACTACACACTTCATGCATTCATCAGGAGTGCAGGACAGTTTGTTAAATACTTTGATGGTATTTTCTAACTAGAACTCAGCTCTTTCTGGATCATCATCTTTTCTAGCTCAGAATTCTTCTGCCCCATACTTCCTGATCCTATAAGTTAGAGGTTTACCTCCTCTTACCACATCTACTACTTGAGGGGCTACTGGAGTAGGTTGTGGAACAAGCGGGGGTGGAGGGGGTTGTGCATTCGGGTTCACTCGAACGAACTCCGTGTACCATGCATCCATCATATGGAGGAAGGCTTCTCTAGCCTCTTCTCCTTCCCCTTTTTGACTCACCGTAGTGAGTCTATTCTCATTCTCATACGGTAGCGTCCCTTCTACGGGAGCTGGTGCGTTACTTTTTACATCATCCACCTCAGATCTTTCGGGATCCATTTACTATATGTATAAACATAATTTAAGTCATCAAGAGTCGTCACACTGTCATTATAAAAACATTCTTACATATGAAGTGTATAGCTAGACTCATGATCGCGCTACGTTAGTTCTAGAACTGACTAAATCGTAGCTCTGATACCACTAAATGTATACTCCACACCCAAGACTGATACTGGGTCCGGATACGAGACATTACTATGCTTGAACTCACTAAAACATGTACTTACGGGCTATAAAATTTCATTCCAACTTAAAAACTTCACTTTCTTAGTCAACACATATATCAAAGGCATACGAGGCCTTTAACTCATGTCAGAAAACTTTCAGAATTAAAATCAAATAACTCAT
Organism: Gossypium rotundifolium; assembly: GCA_025506655.1. Taxonomy (NCBI): domain Eukaryota; kingdom Viridiplantae; phylum Streptophyta; class Magnoliopsida; order Malvales; family Malvaceae; genus Gossypium; species Gossypium rotundifolium. The sequence goes on from CP106723.1 coordinate 43,226,524, forward strand.
TTTTGAAGCAGGGTTCACACGCCCGTGTGCCTTGGAACACGCCCATGTGCCCTTAAGCACGCCTATGCCTTAAACCGTGTAGAACTACTGACTATTTCCACACGGCTTAGACACGCCCAGGTCTACCAACCGTGGGAGGTTACTGACTAATTTGACATGGCCATGACACGCCCGTGGGCTTAGACCGTGTGATAATCCTTGATATACTAACTAAATTAACATGGTCTAGGCACACGCCTATGCCCAAATCGTATGTCTTACACGGTTTACCCACACGGCCGTGGGATTTCCCGTGGCCTATTATGATTAATAATACTAAGGTGCAGGGTCAACACGGTCTTGACACATGCCCGTGTGTCTAACCGTGTGGACACTTATAGTCTATTTACCAAGTCATTAGCCACCCTGAAATGAAGATCATATCCATCCACAATTCAACAATGCCATAACAACCCAATTTTATGAATAATACTACATGCTTCATTGATCTCAATAAATATACATGCTTAGTCAAATTTGGCCATTCACTTAGCCATATACAAAAGAATAATAAACTTGATAGCCTTTACAAAGGCCCTTCTTAAAACATGTCCACAAAATGAATGTTTCCTATACATGCCATACTTAGTAATGTAATTTGGCCATACCAAAATAAGAGTTGATAGTGTGTTGCGAGCTCCGACTTTAATGATCCACGAGTTAGCTTGGCGGGACTGCATAGAAAGAAAGAATCATAACGTAAGCATATAACTTAGTAAGTTTGCATGTAACAGCTCATAGCATCATCATTGCTTAATATAAACCATTTTACATAAACAATGGTATCATGAATTTCAGCTAAAGAGCTTACTTACTCATATAGATTCTTACATGTCTCTTGACACTTACTGTTATCATACTTGTAAGGTAACCATGATACCTGTATCACTTGATCACATTGATCAGTATACTATAATAACAATAATCATGATATCTACTTTCTCATTCACAACATGAATAATACTCAACTTCATCTAACTTCATCTTGATACTAACTTTACTTTTTTAGCTTTCTTGCTATGTTTTTTTAGCTTACTCATTTTCCCGATGAATTTCTGTGAATAATCGAGGATACTAAATCTCTTCCCACATAATATGATGCCAAAGCCATATCCTAGACATGGGCTGACATGGGTTATCTCATCTTGGTTTCACGGCCTTGTCTTAACATGGACTTATATGAAGTCTTGCTCTTGATAACATACTCAATGCCAAGCTTGAGTCCTTAGACTTACATGATAACTTGCTTACTAACTTGATCAATGCCAAGCTTGCCTTGGACTTATATGATATCTTGATCAATGCCAAGCTTGCCTTGGACTTACATGATAACTTGCTTTCTAACTTGATCAATGCCATGCTTTCCTTGGACTTACATGATATCTTGATCAATGCCAAGCTTACCTTGGACTTACATGATAACTTGCTTACTAACTTGATCAATGCCAAGATTGCCTTGGACTTACATGATATCTTGATCAATGCCAAGCTTGCCTTGGACTTACATGATAACTTGTGTGGTAGATCGAGTATCCTGGGAAATTCGTCTCCCATCGGGACTTGCTCGTACTTATCATCATGATTCCTTGCTTGAACATAACATGATCATTTCATACAATTATTGTACATTATATTAAGCAATTTAATGATAATAATCATAAAGCTTAGAAATCATGCAAACTTACCTCAATATACAAAATGTATGTAGATGTGCAATTTAGTCCTCGACTTTGTTCTTGCCTCGATTTTGATCCGAGCTTCATTTTTCTTGATCTATAATCATAAATAGATCATTTAAAAACCATATTGACTAAATTGACTCATAACTCATACTTTGGAAAAATTACTATTTTACCCCTATACTTTCTAATATTTGCACTTTTACCCCAATTCTCGTAAAATGATTTTCATGCAACTTTCTTAAACTTCATGCTCAACTGAATCATTTTCTCTTCTATAACAATCATCAATTCTCACTATTTCTAGTAGGTATGACCAATTTTATAACTGTTACAAAATGGTCCCTACTCTCATTTTTCATGAAATTCATTAAGGAAAAGATGTTTATCTATCATCAAACTCTCTTAAACTTCCATAAAACATCATTTAACAAGCATGTCATTCAAGGGTAGATTTTTGAACATGCATCTTAGCTCATTTTATAGCTAAAATTAGCTAATTCATAATACGGGAACTTCAAAAATACGAAGAATATAAAAAACGGGGCTAAGATGAACTTACTATGAGCTTGGAAAAAATGAAGAACCCTAGCTATGGCGTCTCCCAATTTTTGGCAGCAACAAGGAAGAAGATGAGTGAATTTTTCTCATCTTTATCCTATTTTAATCACTAATAAGGCCAAATGACTAAAATGCCCTTCCTCTTAAAAATTTCCATAATAGTCTCTTAAGGCCAATTTTGTCCAAAATTAAATTTGGGCAAATTGCTATTTAAGGGCTCATAATAATTATTCTAAAGCTATTTCATGCAAAAAGCTGCTGGAAACTCATATATTGTAACTTTTGCAATTTAGTCCTTTTTGGACCAATTGACTTCAACTTAATAAAATTACTTTAAAAAACTTTCATACTAACGTGCAAACATGGCATAAACTTGAAAAACTCATAATTTCACCTCGGGTTAGTGGCCTCGCACCACTATCCCAACTAGGCCCTAAATCGGGCTGTTACAATATTCGTGAATAGTAGCTAAGGAAGGGATATTAGAACCCAGTGGCACACGGTTCAACATCAAGGATAGTATAGCACGTCGTAGTGACTAGGTGTGTACAAACACTACACACACGATATTGGCAATGCCGAAAAGCTAAAAGGTGAGAAGTGGCTAAATGGGCCCGGTAGGCCCTGAAATGCCCCTAAATACTTCCGCTCCATTAGATCGAAGCCGTTCAGACACAGATTTTGAGCCCTTGTGCCCGTGCCTACCCCAGCACTCTCTCTAGAACCCGTAACATTGCCTGGGACACCACATCGTCTCCACCCGTTTGGCCTCAAACTCGCTTCGCGGTCAAGTGAAGCAGCACCTCTTTTTCGACCCATGGCGGACCCTACTGGTTTCGATCTGATAAGAACTCCGCTTTTACCACGACCACGCACATTACGCCCACGTCCTCGAGTGCTCATGACTAACGTTTGCGATTTAATCTAATTAAGAATTTTATGGGTTGATCTTTCTTTCTTCCACTGTTTATTATCGAGCAGTCTTATGAGTGTATTACAAAAAAAGTTATTTTGCGAACACATGCATTCTTACAGGCTTCAGTTTCTAAGGTAAAATTCCTTAATACTAGCAATCACCTTACAGAAAAATTAATCCATACCACCAATGATTAGAAAACTTACCGTCACGGATCAATGCCGGAGACTCAGGTGCCATGCTTCTCGGAAAGAGAAAAACATTTTTCAAACCATCTACGGAGACTATTTTGGGCCTTACACTCACAGCTGAGCTTTTGAACCTGGCTTTGATACCACAATTGTAACACCCCAAACTCGGTCAAAATGCTATGACCGAATCTGACCTGTCACAGAGAAGAAAAATTTTTGAAAACCGAACCTAAACCCAGAGTTGAGCGAATTTTACAAGTCTCTATGCTTTTGGCGAGGGTTTAAAATAATTATTTAGTTCAGATTTCTTATTCAAATTTGATTTTAAGGAAAATCATATTAAGCGAGTGTTGGAAACAAAATTTGGGTTCCAGTTGAAAATTTGAGACGATTTGTTACTAAACCCGCCATTAATTAGCCCATTGTAATGCCATAAGTTCAAAGTTTTTGTTATTATCATTTCTAAAAAAGAAACTCATTTTGACGATTTACTAAACAACCATGCCAATATCATAAAAAAAAAACCCAAATTACGTATAAATGGCCTTATTACAACACCCAAAATCCAAATTTAAATAGTGATTAAAATAAATACTAAAATAGAGTCACTTAAAGCATTACGCATGGCCACCTTGAGTCCAACCGGCTCCATGTCTGCGGTCTAAGGTTTACCTGCAAAATTTCACAGGAAGGATGAATCACCGAGACTCAGTGTGTAAATCCCCATCTCAATGAGCTTTAGGCTCTCACACAAATTCATACGTGTTATGTATGCAATGCGACCCAATCCACCTATCTTGTTCAATCTCCGCATCTCCTGAATTTACCCAATAACTATGGCACCTAGCCACTAGTGGTGCCTAACAACTGGTGGTTCCAAACCACTGGTGACAAATGTCACAAAAGAGAATACGTGGGGCCAACCCACTTATGGTACCAAACCACTGGTGACAATCCCGTAATGAATATATGTGGGGCCAACCCACTGTGGTACCAAACCACTGGGACGAGTCACAAAATAATATATATGTGGTACCAAGCCACTGGTGACAATTCCGTAATGAATATATGTGGGGCCAACCCACTGTGGTACCAAACCACTGGGACGAGTCACAAAATAATATATATGTGGAACCAAACCATTGGTGGTTCCAAACCAGTGAGATTTAGTCACAAAGGTATTATGTGGGGCCAACCCATTTGTGGTACCAAACCACTAGTAATAGTCCAAAAGAGATCACGTTTTTCTCCCTCATCACATCACACCCCAAGGCCATGTCATGTTTAATAGTCAATATGATATGATCATACTTTCAAATGCATAACAATCAACCATTCCATTCATACATACTTTTACTAACAACAGAGTATTACGGAACTTACCCGGAATCCTTGATCCAAACCCGCAAGGGTATTTCTAGTGACCAATATCGTCACTTTGGCTTTTAGGCTTAACAGTTAATAACATAACTAACATACAATGTGTGTGAGAGTTACACACTTGATAACACGTAATGTCACGCTCTTTACGTCAACACTATCGCTAATCGAAACTACTGCTATCTGCCTACGACTCTGCTTAGAAGCCACCCACAACCCGGTGGCCAATCCCGCACTGCTGACACTGCTCACTTCTTAAACTTAGGGGATAGGTTTACGGGTCCAACCCCCTCCTTAGAATTGCTGGCATTCGAGTCCATGAAACATATCTTGGTCAGAAGACCGAGTTAACACATAGAGTAAGATATGAATAGATTTACACGTTTAGCTGAATAGATCTCCTTAACTAGATCGACAAAAAAAATCGAAAGCTTTAGGCTTGGTTCACAAGTCAAGCGAATCCCAAAAATCTCCAAAAAGAATGCGACACCACTTCCACCTATATTCGGCTAAGCATCCAAGCATTAGGCCAATTAGCCATTCGGCTTTGGCTACCAACCCGAAAGAGAGATAATGAAATAAGAGAGATCGCCTCTTACCTTAACTTCTAACGAATAACACCCGAGGATTCAACTTGCGCTTCCGACAAAAAGGGTGACTCGATTCAGCTTCTACTCTCAAAAGAAATAACACAAGTTTAGACGCCCACAAGTGCAAATAGTCAAACCAAAAGATTAGGGTACTACAAAGAAACACCCCTCGTCTATTCAACCACAAAGAAAGATTTAGCATGGCCAAAGGAGGAATGAAGGTTCAACAAAGATGAAGCTTACCAAATCGAAAGGTGTCCCAAAAGTGAACGGCAAACCAATGAGTATTTGGCACTTGATAAAAACAAAAAAAAGGGTAAGAGTTTGAAGAAAAAGAAGAAAGGTAATGGTAGTTTCGGCTATGAAGTAATGGATACCTAATGGCCTTTGTGGATTTGGCTAACACAAGGCATGGATGAGGAAGAGAAAAGAGGGAGAAGAGAATAAACCGAGGAAACAAAAAATGAAAAGGAGAACTAGGAGTGAATGGAAGTTCGGCTAAACAAGAAATAGAAGAGATAGAAAGAAGAAATGGAGAATGGAGTTTCGACTTCTGTTGACAAAGGAAAGAACCTAAGTTGCCAAAATACAAAGAAAGGATGAGAGAAAAGAATTGATTTTTGGTTTTGACTAAAGAAGAATGAACACTTGCTCTTGAGAATTTTGGCTATTCAAATAAAAGGGGACACATTACTCAAAATGTCTTACACTCAAATGCCGAAACTAACACCACAAAAGTTTAGCACCTAAAGCTAACCCCTCTTAGATTTTAGGCACACTCTCGCATACCTAAAAATCGAATGCCCGACATCACCTAACCCTTTTCAAATTCAGCTAGCACCCCACACCCCTTCAATCCCTTCTTTTTCTCCTTAATTTCCTCTTGATCACTGATTCGAATTTGTTTGAAAGCTTCAAAACCCACATTTTACTCCTGTCCATACATTTGAATTTTTTTACCCATTCAACTCTCCCCTCTTCAAGCATTCCAACCAAACTCTACCTCTGCTTCCCTTGACACCAAAAAGAGTTCTTAAAATGAGGAATACGCAACTTGAACCTGCTCCTCCAACTCCCTAGTGACGTCACTTACCTCAACCCTTAAGTGGCGCCTCCTTGCCACCTTACTAAGGCACTCTTTTGTGTCATCCAACATATACAATATCTCTTAAGGCCTAACATAGCTAGCTTACCCTTAAAGTGCCTAAAACATAAATTTTAGCAAGGCTCAGGCTTAACCCCAAACCTTTCCGGGACCCCCAAACGCACCAACACAGCACACAGAGCATACCATACACACAAAATATAACAAATGCAAAGCCCCCAATTCAGGATGTTACAGTGAGACTTGGTCAAATTGTTTGAATGGGAGGTGGAGAGCAATTTGTGGAGCAAAAAAGAGAGAGAATCGTGGGATTCAAGTGGAAGGAAGTGTTGGCCGAATGTGGGCATCTCTAAGGGGGAATTTTGGCTGAAGTTGGGGATTTGGTAGCATATTTGGCCTTAGATAGTAGGTGTGCCTAATTTTTTTAGTTGCTTTTGGTGTTGTTGCATTTTGGGGCATTTTCCTTTCCTTAGGCATTTCTGGTAAATTTTCTTATACAATTTTCATCTTGCCGAATTCTTTTCTTCCTCTTCCTAAGCTGAAACTTCTCTTACTCATCTATCCTCTTTAGGCATCCTTTTCTTCTTTTTGGTTCTCTCCCAAAAAGCTAAAAAATCACATTTATTTTCTATTTGATTTCCTTTAAGCTGAATTTCAACCTCTTTTCTTCTAGTCTTCAATCGACCTTTTCTTTTCTTTCTATCATTGAAATTCCATTTCGTTTTAACTCCATAGCCAGACCTTGAGTTCTTTTGGGTTTGTTGCTAGTGTCGAATCTGGTCATTCCATTTGGCTCATCCTTGGTATTAAGGTAATGCTTCTTTTCTTCCACTTTCCTTCTTTCTTTCTTCTCTTGATTTGGTTTAAGCCGAAACTCTCACCTCTTGGCTAAACCAAATTTAACCACTCGTTATACTTTGAACCCCTTTTGTTCTCTTTTGGTTAGGGCCGAATCCTTCAGGGTGCATACTCAAATCTTGTTTTTCCAATTCGTTTCGTGATCTTATTCAATTGTTGGTAAGTGGGGGCATAGCCGATTAGGGGTGGAAGTTTCCCTTATCTTGTTGAGTTTCTTAAGGCCGAATCGCCTTTTCTTTATGAACTTGGAATAACGGTACTGACTTGTGTTCTTTTGTTAGGGACCCTACTTCTTAATCCAAGGGAGTAATCAAGTGTTCTAGCATAGGAAGGAGTTTTGTTGGGGTTGGTAAGTATGGTGGGTCGTTGTCAATCTCTATTTTGGGTAATAGTGTGGATTAAGGCTAACTGTTAGCTATTGTGATCTCAGGTGTTTCGAAAGTGCCGAGTACCGTAAACTCGTAAGTAGGTGTGTAATCTTACACCCTTCTAAATGCATGTTGCAAAGTTCTGTGATTCGGCTGAAAGTCGAAAAGCCAGAAACTTGCATCTGTGACCACTTTAGTGTGCAAACGCTCGTAGTGGTAGCTGAAATACAAATAATGGCGATAAGCCACTGAGAGTGTCACAAGCACTCACGCGAAATTGAGGCTGTAACGAGCCTGATTGGGGCAAAATGGGCCAAATGGGCCCAATAGGATATCTGGCCCACTTGGGTAAAGTTATTAGAAAAATTGTCAAATGATAAGTCTAAATTCCAAATCTGCAAATTTGAGATCGAAATTATGTGAAATGGGCCATACGAGCGTGTGGGCCCGATTCGGCCTAAGATGGATTTTAGGCCCATTAATTTCGTAGTGACTTAAAAAGGGTTCTATGTCACTCGACGCGATAGTAGGCCTTCGAAAAGGCCGTTGAATGCGAAAGTACCAAAATATCCCTAGAGGGTGAAATTACTGAAATACCCCACTCATGATTTGTAGCTAGCTACAGTGGTGTTCGCCCTAAAGATATGGAGACATTATTTGTATGGAGAAGATTTGATCATCTACACCGACCATAAGAGTTTGAAGTATTTCCTTACCCAAAAGGAGCTGAATTTAAGGCAACAGAGATGGGTAGAGTTACTAAAGGACTACAACTGCTCAATTTAGTATCATCCGGGTAAGGCCAACGTGGTAGCAGATGCACTAAGTCGTAAGGTGGTATCTGATTTGAGAGGAATGTTTGCTCATCTCAGTATTTATAAGGATAGTAGCTTATTAGCAGAACTTCAGGTGAAACCAATATGGGTTAGTCAGATTAAGGAGAAGCAGCTGTTGGATGAGTCGTTAGGTTCTCGTTTTCAACAAGTGAAAAGTGGAGAGATAGTGGATTTTAGGTTTTGGGTTGAACAACGAAGGACTCTGAGTTGAGACTGATGATTCTGCAGGAGGCGCATATTAGCCCATATGCTATAAATCCTGGTGAAAACAAGATGCATCGAAATCTATGAGAACTGTACTGGTGGCCAAGATTGAAACGTTAGGTTACTGACTTCGTGAGCAAGTTTTTGACATGTCAGTAAGTGAAGGCAGAGCATCAGTTGCCTTTGGGAATTCTGCAACCGATAAAGATTCCACTCTGAAAGTGGGAGAGGATAATAATGGATTTTGTTAGTGGGCTACCCCTGATGCCTACTATGAAAGATTCAGTGTGGGTAATTGTTGACCGGTTGACTAAGTTCACTCACTTCATACAGGTTGACACTGACTACTCACTACAGAAGTTGGCCAAGTTGTACGTCGTAGAAGTTGTGAGGCTTCATGGCGTACCAATGTCTATCATATCGGATAGGGACCCTAGATTTACATCTCGGTTCTGGAGGGTATTACATAATTTTTTGGGTACAACATTAGACTTTAGCACAGTGTTTCATCCACAGACTGATGGTTAGTTAGAAAGGGTAATCCAAATTTTGGAAGACATGTTAAGGGGCTGTGTGATTGATTTTAGGGGTAGTTGGGAAGATTATTTACCATTAGCGGAATTTGCGTATAACAACAGCTACCAATCTAGCATTCAAATGGCACCCTATGAGGCATTATATGGTCGTAGGTGTCGTACCCCTACGTGTTGGACAGAATTGGGTGAGCGACGGGTGTTGGGTCCAGAATTGATTTCGAAAACTAAGGAGAAGGTGAAGCTGATTAGGGGTCGATTGAAAGAAGCTTCTGATAGATAAAAATCGTATGCTGATCTTAAGCATAAGGAAATCAAGTATTCAGTTGGATATTATGTCTTCTAGAAGGTCTCACATTGGAAGAAGATTTTGAGATTTGGACGGACAGGCAAGTTAAGCCCTAGGTTCATCGGGCCTTATCGGGAGTTGAAATGGGTTAGACCGATCGCATATCAGCTTAAGCTGCCCCCTGAGTTAAACCGAATACATAACGTATTTCACGTTTCTATGTTGAGGCGCTGTCGCTCAGATCTTTCTCATATAGTGCCGGTGGAAGAGATTGAGGTTAGACTTGATCTGTCATTTGAAGAAGAACCAGTGCAGATTTTGGATCAAGATGTTAAATTGTTGAGGAAAAAATTTGTTCCGTTGGTCAAAGTGTTGTGGCGTAATCATGGTTCAGAAGAAGCCACATGGGAGCCAGAGGAGGCAATTCGTCAGCAATACCCCAATCTATTTTGATCAGCTAAATTTTAAGGTTGAAATTTCTCTAAAGGGGTAAAACTATAATATCCTAAAATTCAGGGGTCTGTGTTATTTTTGTAAATGCATGTTATGGTTGCTCTGTAGGTTGTTTGGGTGTGTTTGGGGGTCCTAGGGAGGCTCGGGTTCAAGCCCTAGCCCTGGTGAAATTTTGGTTTTTGGGCATTTTAATGGGGAAAGCTAGTGGAAGCAGGACTTAAGGTTTAACTAAATGTGTTTGCTAACATAAGGAGCAAGGTTGCCTAGTGGTGTGGCGTCACCAGAGAAACAAATAGGGAGAGTGTTCGAATCCCATATGCTGCATAAGAGAGTTTTATTTTGTTCTCAAGGAGGAGAAGAGGTGCAATTAGAGTAGAACTCTACATGGTGGATGGTGAGACTTGGTCAAATTGTTTGAATTGGAGGTAGAGAGCAATTTGTGGAGCAAAAAGGGGGAGAAAATCGTTGGATTCAAGTGAAACAACGGTATTGATTTATGTTCTTTTGTTAGGGACCAAACTTCATAATCGAATGGAGTAATCAACTGTTCTAGCATAGCAAGGAGTTGTAGGCGGGGTAAGTAAGCATGGTGGGTCATTGTCAATCTCTATTTTGGGGAATAGTGTGATTTAAGGCTAACCGTTAGCTATTGTGATCTCAGGTGTTTGGGAAGTGCCCGCAAACTCGTAAGCAGGTGTGTAATCTCACACCCTTCCAAATGCATGTTGCAATGTTCTGTGATTCAGCCAAAAATCGGCATCTGTGACCACTCTAGTGTGTAAACGCTTGTAGTGACAACTAAAATACGAATAATGGTGATAAGCCACCAAAAGTGTCACGAGCACTCTCGTGAAACTGAGGTTGTAACTGGCCTGATCGGGGCGAAACATGCCAAATGTACCCAATGGGCTATCCGGCCCACTTGGGCAAATTATTAGAAAAACTGTCAAATGATAAGTCCAAATGGAAAATCTACAAATCTGAGATCGAAATTATGCGAATAGGCCACACGAGCGTGTGGGCCTGATTGGGCTCAAGATGGATTTTAGGCCCATTAATTTTGTAGTGACTTAAAAAGGGTTCTGTGTCGCTCGAGGCGACAGTAGGCCTTCAGAATGGCTGTTGAATGTGAAAGTACTAAAATACCCCTGAAGGGTGAAATTACCGAAATGCCTCTAGAGGGTGAAATTACCGAAATACCCTTAAAGGGTGAAATTACTAAAATACCCCTAGAAGGTGAAAGTACCAAAATACCTCTAGAGGGTAAAATTAATGAAATACACCCAGTGGGTAAATTACTATTATACCCTTATGGACTGATTAGTATGATTGCATGTATTCTGTTTAGCGGGTTGTGATGGTAATTTATTTCATACATCATTTTTTATATATGCTTTGCATTCATGACATTCTGCATGGGATTGGGATATTGATGATATGAGGAAGTGTAATCTGGTGGCTCTACCACAATCTGTATAGTGGCTATGCCACGTATATTCTGTTATTCTGGTGGCTTTGCCACAAATTCTGTGGTTACCAGCTTGTCTGCATATTGGTGTGTAGCAGATGGGTGGGTCGATTTAAAAATCCCCACAGGTGTGTTGGACTAGTATGGGTGGTGTGTAGCGGATGCATTATTGGGTTGGGCTACATAATCTGGTTTTATTATTATGTATATAGGGCCAAGGCCTAGTCTGCTTCTGTATGGGCTTCGGCCAGTCTGCTTCTGGAAGGGCCTCAGCCCAGTCTACTTCTGTATGGGCTTAGGCCCAGTCTGCTTCTATAAGGGCCTCGGCCCAGTTTGCTTCTGGATGGGCTCAGGCCCAGTTAGTGACCGATTAGGGGATTACACACTAAGTTCTCGTAACTCACCCCTCTACTTTAACCTTGCAGGTGATCCCCGACATTAGAGGATTTAGAGCTGCGGAGGACTCCTAGGTGGCCATACGTAGGGAATATTTCTCGTGAACTTAGTAAATTTTTGTTTTTGCTATATTTTAAGATTAATTTATTTTTGGGTTAATATTTTGTAATAAGGCCGTTGGTTTATTTTCCTTTAAGTTTTCATTAATAACAGTTAAACTCATAAATACATAGTTTCTTAACACGGCAATAACTGTTTTCAAAATATCACATTTTCACGAATCACTGAATCTGATTTCTATTATAAATAAAGTTTTCAAAAAGAATAATAACAATGATTTTATAATAAACTATAAAAGTGAATTTGAATTTCACGAACAACAAAGCCCGAAGTTTCAAAAAGAATACGAAGTTCTTAACGAATGTGCAGTCTTTAAATAGCCCTTTTATGTGGTATTCTAGATCCGGTCATAATGTCTAGGCTGGGTTTAGGGTGTTACATGAAACATGTTAGTTTAAAAAAATTATTATATGCCTGTTTTAAATTTTGTTTTCTTCGGTAATGCCTCGTAACCTTAGTCTGGCGACGGATACGGGTTAGGAGTGTTACAAAGAAGTTCTACAACTTTTCACTCATATGCTTAATGTCCGACCTTTGAAACTGTCAACACAAGCAAAGGTGTTGGCACAAGCTGATATATCTCTACCATTACCCTTCCCACAAAGATTCAAGAAGAATAAGCATGACAAGCAGTATCAGCAGTTCCTGGACACACTGAAGCAACTGCAGATCAACATTCCTTTAGTAGATGCTCTGGTACAAATTCTAAGTTATGGGAAATTTATGAAAGACCTCTTTTCTAAGAAGAATAATGAAACACCCCAAATTATTTATATCATGCATATTATACCTAATTTCACATTCATGTCACTTTGTACAATTAACCCGAAAATGCATAGGCCCTTTTCAGGATGTTACAGTTCTACCCCCTTAAAATAATTTCGTCCTCGAAATTACTTAAATAATCGTACATCCTAACTCACCACACTACACTACTGCTGCACACTCTGATCTTAAAACTAACACATCTCCTATACACAATTCCAAAGTTCACATCCAAGGTTTCATACCATTCACTAGCAATATAAAACGAACTAGCTCTATAATAAGCAGGCAATAAAGGCATTCGAAATAAGAAACTTACCCGTTGTCATATCGGCACATCACTCTCCTCACGACGGCCAACCGCATAAACCAACCTTGGTTGCCTTGCATCGAACCTTGACACCTCGCTTGGTGCTCTATGACCACTACGAACCATTTCATTTGAGGTCTTTGTCCACCTCTACCGACCTAATTAACATTTTGAGTCATTGATCGACTTTCATCTAGTTTCTTAGGACAATCTTTGAGCATATAGTCCTTGGACCCACACCTAAAACATCCTCCCCTCTTTTCCAAAGCCTCCCTAAGTGCTTCTTTCCACAATGCTCATAAGGACGATACCGCCCTCCGGTACCAACTTGCTGACCCCTGGGCCTATCAGCTCTGGGCCTTTTGCACATTTTCGATGATTCTGACGACTCATAATCCCTCTTGGGTCTATTCCTATCAAAGTCCTGCTTAACCGAGTCCTTGATTCCCTCGACTACCTTAGCCTTTTCTACTAACGCGAAAAACTCCCGCTCCTGATGTGGAGCTATCAATAACCTTAGGTCATCCCTTAAACCGTCTTTGAATCTAACACACCGCTCATGCTCCGTAGCCACTACTCCTCAAGCATATCGACTTAACCTCAGAAATTCAGCTTCATATGCTGCTACTGACTTGTTCCCTTGAACTAGCCCCAGAAAAGCTTTCCTCTGCTCATCAATATATCGTGTGCCGACATACTTTTTCTGATATGCCTCCTTAGCATACTCCCAGGTCAGATCCTCAGCCGTGGCACCATCCCGGATAGTTAACCACCATTGGTATGCTTCATCACGTATGATTGCCACCATTCCTTTCAACTTCTCTTCCGGTCGATCAAGCTCATCCATAATCGTTTCGGTTGCTTCCAACCAAGATTCAATTTATCTTGGGTGCCACACCTGATACTCCTTGGAACACCTCAACTCTGTTGGCTCGGAGTCACTCGGGTACAGATTTTTGAGCTCCAGTATTCCCTCCAGCACCAGCCACCATTTCAAGAACTCGTAGCATAGCCTGCGATACAACATCATCCCCCGTCTGAGCTTGCTGCTCGACACCGACAGCTGGGGGTGGTGGTGGCGGTGGTAACTCATTGTCAGACCCTTGACCCGATCTAACGGGTTCTAACACAGCCATTCTTCCTCTATCGCATCCATGAAGACAGCGTCCTCTAGAATTCATATCTAACGATGCGCTTTAATCTGATTTAAGAAAGTTTTATGAATTAGCCCTTATTCCACTAATTATCCACGACGAAGTTTTATGAAAAGAATTTTAAGAGTGGTTCTTTCGTATTCATACATGCACATAGTCTTCACATTCATACATCCATCAATCAATTATGAACTTCCGTTCATTCAGAGAAATGTTGTAGTTTTCATTGTTGTTGTTTTTCCACTACCTAGGGGTATTTGTGTAATTTATCCTACAGGGGTATTTTTTGTAATTTGTCGAAACAAGGTTCCTTGATGTTTTTGTCAATGAGGGTATTCTGGAAATTTTTGCATTCCCGGGGGTATCTTGGAAAATTTTTGAAATCCGAGGGTATTTCGAGAATTTTGGACCTTGGGGGTATTTTGGTAATTTTCCACAAATCAGGGTAAATTGTAAAATTTTAATAAATTAGGGATATTTTAAAAGTTACAAAACTTTGAGGGTTCTTTTTGAGAATTGTACTTTCCAAAACGGTGGTGTTGCAAAAATTTTGGAAATCAGGGTTATTTTGGTAATTTTACCACTAGGGGTATTTTAGTAATTTTATAAATTAGAAATTTTTTTCAGAAAATTGTGTGGAAAAAAACTAGTTTTCACAAATTAAAGAGAAATGATTTCAAGAGTTTTAAAATTAGGGTTCTTATATACATAAAAAAAACATGGCTAGTTCCCTTTCGGGTTTTAGTTACTAGGTTTAGCCTATGACCGAGTCTTCTTGGTCAGGGTGAACCAAAGCTACGCACCAGGCAGGATTCGAGTGGAGAGGAGGTGAGTCACACGGACTGCTTAAATACCAATCTCCACTAAAACCATTCCTAGGCATGCGCACAGGGGTTGCCACGCCCACTAAGTCCTCTGGGTTAGGATGAACCAAAGCTACGCACTGTAGGATTCTGCAAGAGGAGGTGAGTCACTAGGGATCGCTTAAATACCAGGCTCTTCTGGATCCAATCCTAGACATGCGTACCATGGTTGCCACACCCTAACTCGGCGACTTAATCATGGGTTTGTTTAGTTAGGCATTTAAGTCTTATGTTTTTGTTGGGGTATACTAGTCCTAAGGTTCAATGTACTTAATCTCTATTCTACGTTCCATTCCATTTCTACCCCTCTACAAGTCATCCTATAAATCACACATTGGATAGAAGTACTTACCTGGAGGACTTCAGGTCGGAGACTTAGTGGGCCATGCCAGAAAATCCTGCTTAATTCACAAAATCCCTTTTTGGGCTTATCTTGGAAAACATTTTGGGCCTTAAACCAAAGGTCGAGAGTTTAAAACTGGGCTCTGATACCAAACTGAAACACCCCAAATTATTTATATCATGCATATTATACTTAATTTCACATTCATGTCACTTCGTACAATTAACCCAAAAATGCATAGGCCCTTTTCAGGATGTTACAAATAAGCTCACTGATATTGAAACTATTGCACTCACAGAAGGTTGTAGTGCTGCTTTGACAAACAACTTGCCCCTTAAATTGAAATACCCTGGGAGCTTTACCATCCCATGTTCATTTGGAAATCATTATTTGGGTAAGGCTTTATACGACTTGGGAGCTAGCATTAACCTAATGCCACTCTCTACTTGTAGAAAGTTGGGAATTGGTCACATGAAATCTACTGCAGTGACATTACAACTAGCCGATAAATCCTTGGCTCAACCTGAAGGGCAAATAAAAGACGTCTTAGTTTGTGTGGATTAATTCATTTTTTCGACTGATTTCATCATACTTGACTGCGAAGCAGACAAGGAGGTTCCCATAATCTTGGGACGGCCTTTTTTAGCCACCGGTCGAACTTTTATTGATGTTTATAAAGGTGAACTAACTATGCGATTTAATGATGAGCAAGTCACCTTCAGTGTTTTTGAATCTATTCAATGCAATGACAAAGAAAAATGCCATATTGTTGATGTGCTAGATGATCTAATTGAGGAAGAGTTCAATGACCAAAGCACAATACTTTCTAAAGAGTTTATAGTGACATTTGATGCCAAATCCTTAGATGATTATGACAGCATGGTTGAAGCTCATAATCTTGCAATCAAGCATGGATGGCAGATTGAATCCTTAGACCTAGCCAACAGAACAACCCTAATTTTCAAGCCATCAATTGAAGAAGCTCCTACTCTGGAATTGAAACCACTACCTCATCATATTAAATATATCTTTCTAGGTGACCACAATACTCTCCTAGTTATTGTCTCTGCAACACTAGATGTAATTCAATAAGAGAAATTAGTCCATATTCTCAAGCAACATAAAATATCTATTACTTGGAGTATTGCCGATATTCAAGGCATTAGTCATTCTTTTTGCATGCACAAGATCAAGTTGGGAGATGAAGGCAAGCAATCGATTGAAAAGCAAAGAAGATTAAACGAGAAGATGAAAAAAGTTGTCAAGAAGGAAATCATAAAATGGCTTGATGCTGGAATTATTTACCTGATTTCTAATAATAATTGGGTGAGTCCAGTGCAATGCGTGCCTAAAAAGAGTGGCATCATTGTGGTTAGCAAAGGTAAGGATGAATTAGTTTCTACACGTATTTCCATAATATGGCAAGTTTATATGGATTATCACAAATTGAATCCGGCCACAAAGAAGGATCACTTCCCACTTCCTTTCATCGACCAAAATGCTGGACTGGCCTATTATTGCTTTTTAGACAGCTATTCTGGGTACAATCAAATCGCTATTGCACCGGAGGATCAAGAGAAAACAACATTTACTTGCCCCTTTAGTACTTTCGCTTTTCATTGTATGCCTTTCGGTCTTTATAACGCACTAGCCACATTTCAAAGGTGCATGATGGCAATATTCTCAAATATGATAGAAGACTCTATAGAGATGTTTATGGATGTGATTGTGGTGGAAAAAGGTCTTAAAATTTATATAATGAATGATCGAGCCTAGAAACTAACTATCACCACGATTGAGGCAAGCGCACCTATCGAACAGTAGTATAGTTTAGTGACAAGACTGGATTTTCGAACCCAAGGGAACCAAAAGTACTAATACTAACTTTCTTTTTATTATTTAGTTTAAGAATTAAGGGAATTGTTATTTAATCTAAAATTAACTAACAACTAAGCTAAATATGCTAAGACACAGAGAATGAATTGGGAAAATACTTGTGGGAAAACCAACTGATTAAGACAATACCTGAGAAAGAATCCACCTAGACTTTACTTGTTATCTAACTCTGAACCAGACGATTTATTCACTTGACTTGATCGTAGGATTCCCTAATTTATATTGATACCTCTCTGAGGCTACTAACATCTAACCCTAGGTTGATTAATTGAAATCTCTTTCTAATTAAAACCCTAGAATTGTATTAACTCGATCTATGGACTCTCATATTAGGTTTGACCCTAATTTGGTAGATTTTCTTCACCCTATCTCTAGGGTTGCGATCAACTCGCTTAACTATGCTAGATCTACTCTTAAATAGGCAATATTCCTCCTCTGCCTAAGCACACCAATACTTGAATCAATATCCTAAAATATCAAAACAAGAATTAAGAGCACATAGTTAAGAACAAATCAAGTATTTATCATATAATTTAGAAAACAATAACAAGATCCATCTTAGGTTTCATCCCCCTCAGGTATTTGAGGGGTTTAGTTCATAATCATGAAAGTATGCATCTCAGAAGAAAAATAACAAAACATAAAGAAAACCCTAAAACCCCCTGAAGGAATTGATGGAGAGATCCTTAGTCTTGAGTGTGAATCCGGCTTCTGGGATGGATCAACTGGCTTTCTTCGAGTGAATCCCACAATTCGGCCTCTATGGCTCGGCTCCTTGGCCTAGATGAACCCCCTTTAAGGTTGGCCTCTAGGGTGTTTATATAGGCTTTTGGAATGTCTTTCCTTGCCTCTAAGTACCCTAATCCAAATGGAACTCTTCTTTGCTACGGCAAGGACACGCCCATGTGGCACGACTGTGTGATTCGGAGCCAGGCCGTGGTCGATTTGCTAAGGAGGCACGGCCGTGTGTTCCAGGCCCAAGCCGTGTGTAATTCGTACTTTGGCCCATTTTTTCCATTTTTGGCCCGTTTCTCATTCTTTTCATCCTCCGGTGCTTTTGTAAGTATAAAACATGAAATTAAAGTATTAGAAGCACCAAATTCCATAATTAAGGGAATAAATCATCCAAAAGTATGCTAAATGTGGGATTAAAATATGAACATATTACGGTTTATCAAGATGATTTCTCAGTCAATGGGAATGATTTTGATCATTGCGCTGACAATTTGGATAAAGTACTGAAGTGGTGAGAGGACACACATCTTGTTCTAAATTGGGAAAAATGTCATTTCATGGCAAATGAAGGCATGTTGTTAGGACACTACATCTCTAGTCAAGGAATTCAAGTAGACAAAGCTAAGGTGGAAATCACTGAGAATTTACCTCCACCAACAAACGTGAAAGGTATTCGCAATTTTCTTGGACATGATGGGTTTTACCAAAGGTTTATTAGAGATTTTTCAAAAATTGCAAAGCCCTTATGCTCATTGCTGGAACAGAATAAAAAATTATTCTTTGACGATGCATGTCTGGATGCCTTTATTCAGTTAAAAAAGAAGCTAGTGAATGCACCCATTGTCGTTGCACCCGATTGATCTCACCCTTTTTATGTTTTGTGCGATGCAAGAAACTTTTCTGTCGGTGCGGTTCTAGGACAAAGAAAGGGAAAAATATTTCACGCCATTTATTATGCTAGCAAAACTCTTACAAAAGCTCAACTCAATTATACAACCATTGAGAAAGAATTGCTGGATGTAGTCTTTGCTTTCGAAAAGTTTTGTTCATATCTTATTGGTGCAAAGGTTACTGTATTTATTGATCATTTGGCATTGAGATATCTCTTTGCGAAAAAGGATGTCGAACCAAGACTGATACACTGGATATTACTGTTGCGAGAATTTGACATTGAGATAAAAGATCGTAAGGGTCCAGAGAATCAAGTTATGCACCATCTGTCTCGATTGGATGTTTGTAGTGAAGACGGAAACATACTTCAAATTGTCAACGCATTCCCAGATAAGAAGTTATTTATTGTAGATGCAACTCCTTGGTATGCAGATTTTGTTAATTAACTAGTGTGTGGAAAACTCCAATTGGGTGTCACAGGCCATAAAAAAGAAAGATTTCTTCATGACGTACTGAAGTATCATTGGAACGAGCCGTATTTATTTAAGGTATGCAATGACAACATCATTTGACTCTGTGTACTGGAAGAGGAGATGTTTTCAATCCTGAAGCATTGCCATGATGCTCCTTATGGAGGTCATTTCGATGGTATGAGGATTACGGCTAAACTTCTCCAATCAGGATTCTACTGGCCGACATTATTCAAAGATGCCCATAATTTTGTGAATTAATGTGATAGGTGTCAGCACATCGGTTCTATATCCTGATGTAATGAAATGTTGCAGTAGTCAATTATGGAGGTTGAATTATTTGATGTTTAGGGTATAGATTTTATGGGACAGTTTTTGAGCTCATTTAGAAATATTTATATAATAAGTAGCTGTTGACTACGTCTCGAATTATGTGTGTAACAGCCCAATTTTGGTTCTAATGAGAATAGTGGTTTTGGGACCACAAATACAAAGTAGTAAAGTTTATTTTTATTACATTTATATGGTCTACAATTTTATGAAATGATTTTGTGAAAACTTCGTTCGAAAATTTTGACGTTTGGGCACTTAATTTAGTAAAAAGGACTAAATTGTAAAAAGTGCAAAAGTAGGTGTCTAATTGCTATGAAATTTTAAATTAGAGGCCTTTAGTTGGTAATTACACCATTGGATAAATTAGTGGACAAAAATGGATATGGTGAGATAAAATTCCAAAGTTTTAAGTGAAGGGAATTTTGGTTATTTGATAACTAAATGAATTAAAAACAAAATTAAGCCAAAATCCTTGTCCATCTTCCTCACCATAGCCGAAAATTTGAAGGTCACCATAGCTAGGATTTGTTCAACTTCCAAGTTTGATTGTAAGTACATCCTAGCCCTGTTTTTAATGCTCTTTACATTTTTGACGTCGTTATCATCCGATCTATCTATTTCTACCATTAATTTGAGTTATGGTTGATGTCTAGGGTTTGACCCATGTTATACATGTATGTGTTTTGATGTTTAATGGTAGATTATGCAAGTTTAATGCTAGACAAACAACTTTTACTAAGTGATTTTTCATGAAAATACCTAAAAAGGACCTATTTATAAAAAGTTGTAAAATAGGTAGTAAAAATATGATTTAATGAAAAATGTGGGCTGTTATAAGCATGAAAGGGGTTCGACTAGGCTTGGGTCTTGAAGAAATCGAATAGATTTCATTTTACAAGCCTAGGGACTAATTTGTAAAAACATTAAAATTTAGGGGCAAAAATGTAATTTTCCATAATGTAATTTTTGGATTTAATCAAGCAATGTGGATAATAAATGAGTTAAATTTACTATTATAGATCAAGAGAAAAGAGGTTTGGACCTAGATCGAGGGAAAAATAATGTGTTTGACGATTAGGTCTCATTTCTACTATTTTTGTATCGAGGTAAGTTCGTATGTAAATAATGCATTTTTTAATTTTGTTTCAAATGCTTTAATATTGTATGAATTATGATTGACTCCTTGGATGTAATCAATAAAGTTTGACAAGTGAGAAATCCCAGTTGAACCTTAGGAACAAAAAGGATACGAATGTTATGAAATTAGGGTTATTTGAGATTACGTATAAGACCAGATCTAGGATATGGCATCGATATGAGATTTCATGTAAGTCCATAGTTGGGCTAGTGGCATCGATAAGAGATCCCATGTAAGACCATATCTAGGATATGGCATTGGTATAGTATTGTGTGTGCGAGATTCTAGAGTACCCTTTAGTATTCTAAGTGGTTTAACAGGAAATTCAACTGGTATGTCAAAGTTGTGAAAGGTTATGATTATGTTGCGAGTTGGTATAGGTACGTACGTATAACTCATTTACTAATGAGCTCGATATGTGATGAATCCCTCGGTAAGGTTATGAATGAGTAAGTTATGATTCGGAGATCTTGATACTATTTATGCCAAGTTCATCATGTTTATTTGTATGATATATGTGTGATTATAATGCTTATTATTTTCACAGGAACTTACTAAGCTATATAACTTACTCCCCTTTCTTTTTCCTTGTCTTATTTTGTCACCAAGCCAACTCGGGGATCGAAACTATCGAAGATCCATTCACACTATCAACTTAATATTTTCGGTACCATTGATTCTAATATTTTGAGTAATGGCATGTAAAGGGACTTGGTCATTTTGTTGCGTGTCATAATTGATTTATCCAAATGTGTTGACTTATGTTGGTCGATAATTCATTTTGTAAATGGCCATTGAAATTGGTTAATATTGGTTTAAGTATATATATATATATGCATATGATGATGCTTTTCATAGATGTGGAAAATTGCATAATTTAAGTTGAGATATTTGTGATGTTTGTGTATGATAAATGATAGCATGTGAATGATGTATTGATATCTTGTTTGTGGTTGATTTGTATGTGTGTATATGCTTGGATTGGTGTTGCTTGTTGTTGTGTAGGTTGGTGCAAGTAAGGGTGGCAAAATGGCTTAGTAAATAGCCTTATTTTTGTCCACACGGGTAGACACACGGGCATGTGTTTCAGCTGTGTGTCCTTTGCACCTTAATTGATGCAAAACAAAATGTCCAGAATTTAACACACGGGCAAAGACACAAGCATGTGTCTCGATTGTGTGTGTTACACGGCCTTGGACACGGGCATGTGTCTTGGTCTTGTGAAGTCTATAGCTATTTTATGAAAAATTATGGAAATTAAATCTACCACACGGCGTAGCACATGGGCATGTGGCACGGCCGTGTGGCACAAGTCAGATAGCTCCCTATTTTTGAACACGGCCTGTAGCACGGGTGTGCTAAGGGTCACACGGGAGTGTCCCTTGGACCACATGGGCGTGTGAGCCCTATTTTAGTGAAAATTTTTCTAAGTGTTGTATGGTTTTCTAAAGTTCTCA
Source organism: Gossypium rotundifolium (assembly GCA_025506655.1). Taxonomy (NCBI): domain Eukaryota; kingdom Viridiplantae; phylum Streptophyta; class Magnoliopsida; order Malvales; family Malvaceae; genus Gossypium; species Gossypium rotundifolium. Next base: position 43,248,865 of record CP106723.1, read on the forward strand.
GTTTAGTCTTGAACTACTTTCAATGTATGTTTTGGACCTCGTAGGCTCGTTTTAAGGACTATATAAATGTATGTGGAAAGTTTTAAATTTGGATAGAATTTACTTCTCGGTTTTGTATGTCTGCTTGTGTTTAAGTCTGATAATACCTCATACCTTATTTTGGCATCGAATACGGGTAAGGGGTGTTGCATTTAGTGGTATCATAGCTACGGTTTAGTCGATTCTCGAACTAACGTAGCGTGTGTAAGAATCTAGCTATACATGCCATAAATGAACTATGATAGTGTGATGACTCTTGACAATTTTAAATTGTGTTTTCATATGGTAAATGGATCCCAATCGAGCTGAGGCTGATGAAGTTGAAAGTAATGCATCGGCTGCCGCTCAAAGGGCAAGGCCGTTTGATAGTAGACCTCCTATGGTTTGTTAGGGAAAATGGGGTAGGGAAGCCTTTCTCAAAATGAAGAATGAGTGGTATACAAAATTTGTTTGAACAAATCCGAATGCCCAACCTCCTCCACCCCAACTATTCCTCAACTGGTTCCCATAGCTCCACAAGGTATGGAATTTGTAAGAATGAACAAGCCCTCGATTGATAAGATCTGAAGGCACGGTTAGAGCTAATATGGATGATGATCTTGAGAGAGCCGAGTTTTGGCTCGAAAACTCCATCAGGGTATTTGATAAGTTGTCCTATACATTGTATAAGTGTTCAAAGTTTGCCATCTCACTTTTGAGAGATTCTGCATATCACTGGTGGAATACACTGGTATTGATGGTACTAAGAGAGAGGGTTACATGGGAATTCTTTGAAGAGGAGTTCCGAAAGAAATATATTAGTAAGCGGTTCATCGATCAGAAACATAAGGAATTTCTTGAGCTGAAACAGGGTCGTATGATAGTGACAGAGTATGAGCGAGAATTTATCAAACTTAGTAAAGATGCTCGAGAGTGCATTTCCACTGAGGCTATTATGTGCAAGAGATTTGAGGATGGATTTAATGAGGATATTCGTGTGTTAGTTGGAAACTTAGAGCTGAAAGAATTTGTGGTATTGGTTGAACGGGCTTGTAAGGCCAAGAGTTTAATAAAGAGAAGAAGAAAGTTGATCTTGAAGCTAGAGATTTCAGAAAAAGACCGATGAGTAAGTCATTTCCATCTCAGTTAAAATAATCTAAAGAAATGTATTCCCGTTCGAATGTTTCAGCGGGGTATTCACACAGAGATCGTGGGAAGCAACACTCGAGTTTTAAAACTCAAGCTACTTCAATGGCAAGTGTGGGTAATGTAAAGTCTAATAGACCCAAATGTCAACATTGTGGAAGAAAGCATCTGGGCGAGTGTAGAGTGAATGACCGTGCTTGCTTTAAGTGTGGTTCTCAAGAGCATTTTATCTGAGATTATCCTGAAATGGCTGAGGAAGAAAAATTTCAGAGTGTGAGGCCGGGTAATACTACTAATAGGGGTAGACCACCGAGAAATACTAGAAATGGGGCTAGTAGTAAAGGTGCGACAAAACATACAATTGTGAGTTCCGAAGCTCGAGCACCTACTGGAGCCTATGCCATCCGTGCTCGCGAAGAAGCGACATCTCCCGATGTTATCACTGATACTTTTCTCTCTATGATACTAATGTAATTGCATTGATTGATCCTGGATCGACTCATTCTTATGTTTGTGTAAAATTAGTAGCTAGTAACGGCTTGCCAGTTGAGTTTACTGAGTTTGTGGTTAAAGTGTCAAACCCCTTAGGCAAACATGTATTAGTTGATAGAGTTTGCAAGAATTTTCCCTTGATGATTCGAGGTCACTCTTTTCTGGTTGATTTCATATTGCTGCCATTTGATGGATTCAATGTTATTTTGGGTATGGATTGGTTGACATTGCATGATGCTGTAGTGAAATGTAAAAGAAATATTATTGAACTGAAATGTGAAAATGGTGAAATTCTTCGGATTGATTCAAATGAGTAAGGTGAGTTACCTTGTAACAGCCCGATTTAGACCCTAGTTGGAATAGTGGTTTTGGAACCACAAATTCGAGCTCAAAAAAATATTTTAAGATTCACGGGGTTGATTTGATTAAAGAAACTGAGAAGAAAGTGAAAGTGATTCGTGATAGTTTGAAAGCTCCATCACATGTGATTGCTCCTATTGACGTTGAGATTCAGATTGATCTATCGTATAATGAAGAACCGATTTGAATTTTAGAATGTGAGATCAAATAGTTGAGAAATAAGAGAATTTCTTTAGTGAAAGTGTTGTGGGATAAACACGAAGTTGAAGAGGCTACGTGGGAGCCTGAAGATGTTAGGAGAGAGCAATATCCAAATCTATTCACTGGTAAGATTTTCAGGGACAAAAATCCCTAAGGGGGAGAGTTGTAACAACCCAATTTAGATCTTAGTTAGAATAGTGGTTTCAGAACCACAAATCCGAGGTTAAAAAATATTTTAATATTATTTTTAGTGTTTACATTATGTGATTAAGCATGTGTGAAAATTCTGTGTGAAAATTTTTATCGCTTGTGTGTCGATTTATGAAAAAAGACTTAATCGCATAAAATGTAAAAGTTGTGTGCTATTTGTTAAAGTGCTTAATTGGCATGACTTCTTAAATGGGAAGTCCTTATGTTGTTATTAAACCATTAATAGATTGGATGGACAAAAATGCCTAAGGATAATTGATTTTAAATGATATTACTAAGGTTAAAATGGTAAAATATAATGAATAAATAAAATAAAATAAAAGCATGAAATAAGTAATTTTGTTCACCCATTGCCGAAAATAATAAGAAAAAGAAAGAAAAGAAACCAAGCTAGGGTTCGACCATTGTTGTTCTTGATTGAGGTATGCTTTGACCTCGATTTTTGATAATTTTTACGTTTTTGTGATTGTTGCTTAGCATACTATCAAGCCTATGCTTTAATTTTAGAATTTGATGATGATTTTAAAATGTGCCATTGATGACTGTTTTAGCTTTGTGATAGTTGATGATGAAATATGAAAGATATGTGATAGATTAACATATTTTTTCTTTGAATTTTTGATGAATTTAACTATTTTGGGCTAAATTGTGAAAATGAGAAATTGAAGGACTAAAATGTGAAATAAATGAAATATGTGGGCTTGAATGAGCTAGGATATAATTCGGCTAGGCATGTGTGTAATGAAATTTTGAGTATTTTGTGATTTTATGAAATAGGGACTAAAATGTCAAAATGTGCAAATGTGAGGGCTATTTTGTAAAATGCTCAAAATTTGTGTTTTTGGATTGAATTGAATGATTTGATGAATGAATGAGCTAAATTTGAATATGTGTAGATCAAGAAAGGAGAAATTCAGACTTAGATCGAGGCAAGAATAAAGTGCTCGATGGATCTATTTGAATCGTGTTTCTATGCCCGAGGTAAGTTCATGTATAATACAAATTGTTAAATTTATGTTCACATATTATGCAATGAATGGAAATATGGTTGATGAGTTAGTAATGTGAATGATGGGTTTGAAGAGATGTGGCACTAAGTGTGCATAACTAGGATCGATACAGTGGTGAACAACACTATGTGTACGAAATAAAGAAAGTATTGATTATATTGATTGGCACTATGTGTGCGATATCGAGTCAAATTCTGTTTAATGTAAAGGCACTTAGTGCGCAATGATATTAAAGCTTCGGCTAAGAAATGGCACTAAGTGTGCGATGATATTAAAGCTACGGCTAAGAAATTGGCACTAAGTGTGTGAGTAAATCGAATGATTAAAGAAACTCGAACAAATTGTGGTATCGAGCATTGAGTAGAGAAAGTGGTTAATAATTAAGTGATGGTACAGGTATGCATGGAACCTATGTGGTTGATGATATGGTATTTATGATAAATGGATGATCATGTGAGTATTGACTATGGATGAGATTGTGTATTATTGTGAATTATACCATGTGATAGTTAATATTGTACATTGAATTTGAATTGTTTAGTTAAATGTGTTATATTACGAACTTACTAAGCTTTAAAGCTAACTGTGTGAGTTTATCAGCGACTCAATCACACTATCGGCCATCTATTTTGGTACTTTTGGAAGTTGTATATTTGATAGATGGCATGTATAGGCTAGTGATTATGGTGTGTTTTGAGATGTATAGATCTTGCCATTTGATATGGCTTGATAGTTTAATGATTTTGGTATATGTTTTGGTTATGTGAAAATGATGGTTATAATGTGTATATGTGATTTATGTGAATGATGATTATGGTATGAATTGGTGAAAATGGAAATGGTATGTTTCATGCTTAAGTTGGTTGATGGGAATGGTGTTAAATGTATGTTTTGTGGTATGGTAATTGAGCATGTAGGTGACCCAAAATTTGGGTGGCAATTTGGCCTTGCAAATGGACTATATTTGCCCACACGGTTGAGCACATAGGCGTGTGACTCGTCCGTGTCTCTTAAGTTTATAATTCGAAACAAGTTAGGACTCGCACACGGGCCAGACACACGGACGTGTAACAAGCCGTGTGAATTAAGTCAATGTTTCCCATGGGTCAAGCACATGAGCGTGTCTTCGGCTGTGTCGACAAGTCAGTATGTATTCCCTATTTTGCCACGGCTTGGACACATGGGTGTGTCTGAGATCGTGTGAGGCACACGGCCTGCACACATGGGCGTGTGATCTCTGCAACTTTGAAAATTTTTTTATTTTCAAAAAAAATTTGTATGAGCTTGGTTTAGTCCCGACCCCTTCCCAATACATGTTTAAGGTCTGATAGAGCTTTTAAAGGAACTCTATGCATATAATTTGCTATGATATGATGATAATGCATATATGTTTGAGAAATAATTGTAAATGTTCTTATTTTTCTAGTAATGCTTCTTAACCCTAGACCGACGATGGTTACAGGTTAGGGGTGTTACATTTTATTAGTATAAGAGCTATGGTTTAGTCGATTCTAGGACTAACGTAGCATGTGAGAGTTTAGCTATACATGCCATATATATATATCTGCGATAGTGTGGTGATTCCTGACATTTAAAAAATGTGTTTTCATATAGTAAACGGATCCCGATCGAGCAATTGCTGATGATGTTGAGAGTAATGTGCCTGCTCCCACTCAACGGACAGCGCCGGCTGAATTTAGGTCGATAGCTAGTAGTCACGAGGGAGAGGCAAAGCAAGCCTTCTTCCAAATGATGTGTAAGTGGTTTGCGGAGTTTGTTCAAACAGATCCGGCTGTTCAACAACCTCCACCCCCGCAAGTTCCTGTAGTGCCACAAGTTTTAGATCTAATCTGATTGAGTAAACCTCCTGTGGAAAAACTTCGAAAGCATGGGGTCAAATAGTTCAGAGCCACAGTTGATGATGATGCTGAGCGAGTTGAATTCTGGCTTGAGAATTCCGTAAGAGTGTTTGATGAATTATCATGTACTCCTAATGAATGCCTAAAATGTGTTGTTTCGTTGTTGAGAGATACGACATATCATTGGTGAAAACATTAATTTCTGTGGTTCCGAGAGAACGAATCACCTAGGACTTCTTTCAAGCTGAATTTTGAAAGAAATATATTAGTCAAAGATTTATAGATCAAAAACATAAAGAGTTCTTAGAGCTAAAACAAGGCCGTATGTTTGTTACGGAGTATGAGCCATGATTTGTAAGATTGAGTCAATATGCACAAGAATGTGTTTCAAAAAAAACTACTATGTGTAATCGATTTGTCAAAGGATTGAATGAAGACATTAAACTTCTAGTCAAAATTCTTGATTTGAATGAATTTGTGGTATTGGTTGAAAGAGCTTGCAAATTCGAGGAGCTTAGTAAAGAAAAGAAGAAAGTAGATTCAGAAGCTAGAGGCGAAAGAAAAAAGTCGATGAGCAAGTCCTATCATTCTTCGTCAAAGAGATTCAAAGATGCAACCAATCGCTCAAATGTTTCATTCGGACATTTGAGTAAAGATCGTGTGAAACAGAATACTGGTCTTAAAACTTAAACTCCAATGGAATCAAGTGTTGGAAGTATCAGAAGCAAAAAGCCTAAGTGTAAACAGTGTAAGAGACGTCATATTTGAGAATGTTGGGGCAAGTATAATAATAGAGCTTGTTATAAATGTGGATCATGAGATCACTTTGTTTGAGATTGCCCAAAGTTAACTGAGAAAGATAATGTTCAGAGTACGAGGCCGAGTACCATGACAGCTAGGAGTAGACCACCCAGAAACACTGGAAATGTGAGTGGTAGTCAAAGAGGAACAACAGATATAGCTGTGAGATCTGAAGCAAGAGCACCTATGAAATAGCCTGATTTAGACCCTAGTCAGAATAGTGGTTTTGATACCACAAATTCGTGGTCGAAATGATAATTTAATATTATTTTTGTATGAATAGTATGTGCCATAGTCTGTGTGAAAATTTTGGTGATAATTTTATTGATTGTGTGTCGAATTAAGAGAAAGGACTTAATCACGTAGAATGCAAAAGCTTTGTTGCAACATCCTAAATTAGGGGCTTTGCATTTGATGTGTTTTGTCTATATCCTAAGCTTAATATGTTAGTTTAGGGTGTTTTTGGGTCCAGGAATGGCTCAGGGTTAAGCCGAAGCCTTGGCCAAATTTCCCTTTTTGGGGCACTTTAGGGGAGAACTATATGGGATAGGACTTAAGGGTTGTTGCTTGTATGTTTTGACACAAGTAATACAGTGCTAAAGAGGCAAGGAGGCGCCACTTAGGGTTCAGGCAGGTGACGCCTCAGGAGAGTTGGCAGAGAGCAGGTTCGAGTTGCGTGGTTTCCTTTTGAGGATTTCTTTTTGACGCCAAGGTGAGGGAAAGGTGGTTTCAACTTGGACTCTAGTGGATGAGTGTTGAATGGGTCAACACATTTGAATTATGGGAGGAGAGGAATTCAAGGAGGGGGAATTGGTCAACATTTTTCAAAGAGGGAGTGGAGAGTGAATAGAGGAGAGAATCATGGGATTGGGAGAGAGGAGGAGAGTTTGGCAAAATGTGGGAAGTGAGGTGTGTGAGGTGTGTGAGTGTGTGTGTGTGTGTGCTGTTTAGCTGGTTTGGGAGGGGTGGCCAAACTTTAGATGGTAGCACCTAGGGGGTGTGTTGAGGATTTCGGCTAGCTAGAAAGCATATAAAGCATCCTTTTTCCTCATTTCTTAATGTTCAAAACTGAAACACCCTCACACCATTTTGTTTACTTTTGCTTTTCTCTCAATTACCAAAACCAAAACCATCATCTTGGCTATCACTTTTGGCATTTATTGAAGAGATCGAAACTGGCACTCTATTGTTTCCTGCTTAGCCGAATCTTACTCTACCATCCACCCTTCACTTTTGTTTTCATTTCTTTTGCCATTATCTTCAAGCCGAAATCCTCTGAAGCTAGCCCTTCTATCGAAACTCTATCATCTTCCCTATCCTTCTCTTTAACACCTTAGTCGAACCTTTCCTAGTAGATAGCACCTCTCTTCTTCATTCTTCCCTTGATTCTTTAAAAAGAAAAGCCAAACTTATCATCTTTTCTAGATAGTTTTGTTAGCCAAATCTCTCTGGTATTCATATCCCTTCATTTGATCCTTGTTTCGGTGGATTGACATTACTCATCTCCCTCCACCCCCAATCAGATTCCCTTCTCACCATGGTAAGTATTTTCTTTTTCGTTTCAATTTACTTTTCTCTCTTTTCTATTTGAAGGCCAAAGACATTAATCTTATCATTTGATTCTTGGCTGACTGAGGGGGGCTTTGTTTTCGCGTTCTTCTGGCTTCTGGTCTGTGTTTGAAGTGTGTTAAGGGATATTCGGTTCTAGTTGACTTAGGTATTCAATCAGTGTAGGATCCAAGTTTTTAATCTCTGGGATTTGTCGATCTAGGCAAGGAACCTTAGCCCTTTGAGCGTCTATTCTCATTCATTTAGATTTCAATACCTTAATCCGGTCTAGTGACCAAGGTCTTTTTCATGGACTCAAATGTTAGCCATTCGAAGGGAGGGGTTGGACCCTTGATCCCAGCCCCTAAGTTTAAGAAGTGCGCAGTATCTACTGTTCGAGATTGGCCATCGGGTTGTGGGCCGACTTAAAGCGAAGCGTAATCAAGAGGCGGATAGCAAATGGTTCCGCTAGTGATAGTGGTGACATAGATAGCATAGTGTTGCTTGTAATCAGGTGTGTAAAACTTTGTACTTTAATATTAATATGTGATACTAATCATTTGGGGGCTGAAAAGCCGAAGTGACTACATGGATAGTCGTTATGCCTCTATGGTTATGGTTGAAATACCAGGTAAGTACATGCATATGATTTCATGACTTCTCCTAGTGGTTTGGTACCACAGTAGGTTGCCCCCACATATATGATTATTAGGGATTGTCACTAGTGGTTTGGTACCACAAGTGGGTTGGCCCCACACAGGATATTTTTTGACTCTGTCACCAGTGGCTATGTGCCACATAAGGTGTGTAACGGATGGAGGGTTGATTGTAGAAATCTCCACGGTGTGATTGGCTGGTACGGGTGGTGTGTAGAGGATGGAAAATCTAGGTTAAATTTGGGTATCTGCATTCATATTTGTGTATGTTACTTTGACTGGGCTAAGGTCCAATATGTGATTGTGGGCCTAGAGCCATTTATGTGATTTAAGGGGGGATTTACACACTGAGTCTTGGTGACTCACCCCCATTCTTGTCCTTGTAGATGATCAGTAAGACTTGGACTTGGGAGCCGAGGCGTGCTCGTGGAGGCCATAGCATGTCATTTTCTGTAAACTCAGTTTCTTTCTTAAAACTACTTTAATTTGGGGATTTTAGTTGTTGTAATAAGGCCTTCTTAAACTGATATTTGGGTTTTAATAGTTAGCATTTACTTATGCTATGACATTAACATGTTTTCTTTTAAGCCGAAAGTAAACTAAAGTTTTCTAAACAGCAGTAACATTAAACGATTGTTTTCCCACAAGTGCTAACGAAGATAACAAATTAACGATTGATTAAACTCGAGAATTTTTCTTAAGCTACAACCCACTGGTTTCAAAACATCACCTAAAACAAACAAGAAGAGAAAAACACAAAAAGAACTGCAAACTTATAGGTTTTCATCAAAATTTCAAGGTCTTTTTACAAACCATTCCCTATGACACACCGAATTTGGTCGTAACGTGTAGGCCGAGTTTGTGGTGTTACAATTTTGGTATTAGAGCCTAGGTTTGCAAAATTTGGGCTGTGAAATGGGTTCAACAATGTTTTATAAAATCAATGTGAATTGGAGGAAATATTTTGATCGAAATATGGCATCTGAGTCTATCGGTACCCAGTCCACGTAGGTAAGTGTTCTAAACTATTGTTGGTGTCTACATGAAATGACTGTAGGTATGACTGAGTAAGTTGTTAGTTTTAAGAGGCACAAACCTTAGAGACTAAAACATTTTGGGTGTGTATTGCGAAAACTACTCTCTAAGACTATTTCTCATAAAACTACTCGGTGTTAAACAGTGAAAGAAATACTAACTCATAAAACTTTTAATCAGATTAAGTCGCAAACGTTAGTCATGAGCACTCTAGGGCATGGACGCGTGGTCGTGGTAGGGGCAGGACTACTGTATCGGAACCAATAGGATCTAGTTATGGGTTAGAAAGTGAGATACCAGTGCCGCCAGCGGTGGAAACAGAATTTTAGGGCCAAATAGGCGGGGATGATGCGGTGTCTCAAGTGATGTTATGGGTCTTGGAAAAAGTTACTGGGGCAGGCATGGGCATCGGGGCTCGAAAATCTGTGTCAGAATGACTCTGAGCCAATGAAGTGAAAATGTTTAGGGGCATTTCTAGCGTAGCTCCCAACACAGTTGAATATTGGTTAGATGTAGTTGAGCGCATAATAGATGATCTTAACTTCACGGTAGAGGAAAAGTTGAAAGGAGTTGTGTCTCTTCTTCGAGACGAGGCGTATCAGTGGTGGCTCACGGTCAGGGATGGTATGATGGCTGATCGTATCACCTGGGATTTCTTTAAGGCATCATTCCAGGGGAAGTACGACAGATCAAGTTATGTGGATGCGCAGCGTAAGGTGCTTCTAAATCTGGCTCAGAGGAGTAAGTCGGTGCCCGAATATGAGGTCAAATTCTTACGTCTAAGTCTTATGCCTGGGGTATTGTGGCCACAGACCATGAGCATTGTGTTCGATTTGAGGATGGGCTGAGAGATGAGTTGCAAGTGCTGATAGCTCCGCAGGGAGAGAGGGAGTTTGCTATTCTTGTGGAAAAAGCTAAGATAGCCGAGGAGGTGAAGCAGTCCAAAAAGTAGAATCAGTAGAGAGATAAAAATAGAAATAAAATGAATGTTAGTTATTCAGGATCAGTTGGGGATTCAGAAGTGGCCTAGGTTTGAGGGACCGAATCGTATTGTGTGATCTAATGTTGATAGTCGACCTCTGAGGTGTGCTCGATGTGATAAATTTCATTTCGATGAGTGCTAGGCTGGTAGTAGAGGCTGTTTCAAGTGTGGGTCTATAGAGCATCGAATAAGGGACTATCCACAAGAGTTGGGTAGAGCGCAACTAGTGGGTTGGGGTTATGTCCAATCAGGTAGAGGTGAGCAGCAACCACAAAGAGGTCGTGGTCCAGTTAGAGGGGGTAATGGTTTTGGTCTTGGGCGTGGAGCACCAGGCAGAGGTATAGGGAACACCGATACAAGACGGCCTAGGTTGGTCTATGCAGCCAAACGTCGAGAAGAGGGAGATGTGTCAGACGTCATAACTAGTACGTTCCTTATTTATGGGTTGCCTTATACTATATTAATCGATATAGGATCGACACATTCTTATATTGCTAGTGGGGTATCTGGAGCTTTAAGAATAGACTCTGAGATTGCTTCTAGGGAGATGACCGTAATTAGTCTGTTAGGACAATCGATAGTGGTGAACAGACTTTTTAGGGATGTGCCTTTAGAAGTTCAAGGGGTGGCTTTCCCGGCTGATCTGATGGAACTACCACTCGGGAGTTTTATTTGATCTTAGGCATGGACTGGTTAGTAAGGTATCGAGCAAATTTGGATTGTGCTGCCAAGCGCATGGTATTAAGAACTCTCGAGGATGAAGAGGTGGTGGTAATAGGTGAGAGGAGGAACTCCCTATCTAACATAATATATGCTTTAAAGGCTGAGCAAATGGTGAAGAAGGGTTGTGAGGCATACATAGCTCTGGTTTGTGCCTTGGAGGTCAAGGACTTGGCTGTGGGGGATGTTAGGACAGTGAGGGAGTCTCCTGAGGTATTTCCGAAAGAGCTTCCAGGACTACCTCCGGATCGTGGGGTGGAATTTGGTATTGATCTTTATCCGGGGACAGCGCCTATATCGATTGCCCCATATAGGATGGCGCCCATAGAATTAGTGGAATTAAAAGCTCAGATTCAGGAACTTTTAAATCGAGGTTTTATCTAACCAAGTGTATCACCTTGGGAGCACCGGTATTATTCATTAAGAAGAAGGACGGATCAATGTGTATGTGTATTGATTACCGTCAGTTAAACAAGTTGACCATCAAGAATAAGTACCCGCCGAGAATTGATGACTTGTTCGATCAACTGAAGGGGGCTTCAGTCTTTTCAAAGATAGATTTGCCGTCAGGTTATCATCAGCTAAGGTCAAGGTGGCAGACATTCATAAGATGGCATTTCAAACTCGCTGTGGCCACTACGAATTCCTGGTGATGCCGTTTGGTTTGACCAACGCACCAGCAGCGTTTATGGACATGATGAACCAGGTTTTCCAACCCTATCTGGACTGATTCGTTGTAGTATTTATAGATGATATTATGGTTTGTTCAAAGTCAGAGGAGGAACATGATTCGCATCTTCGTGTGGTTTTGCAAATTCTGAAGGAAAAGTAATTGTTTGCCAAATTCAGCAAGTGTGAGTTCTAGCTAAAAGAAGTTACCTTTTTGGGTCATGTTGTGTCTACTGAGGGGATTAGGGCTAGCCCCCGAAAAGTTGAAGCTGTGCTGGATTGGAAGCCACCTAAGTCTGTGGCAAAATTAGGAGTTTTCTTGGTCTAGCTGGGTATTATAGAAGATTAATTGAGGGATTCTCCTTGATTATGGCTCCATTAACCAAGTTGTTGCGGAAAGGGGTACCTTTTGTTTGGACTGACAAGCAACAGGAAAGTTTTCAGAAGCTGAAGAAGATTCTAACAGAGGCTCCGGTGTTGATTCAGCTAGAGGCTAGAAAGAAGTTTGTGGTTTACTGTGATGCTTTACACACGGGTTTAGGATGTGTGTTGATGCAAGATGGAAAGGTTGTTGCGTATGCGTCTCAGCAGTTAAGACCGCATGAGTTAAATTACCCCACACATGACTTGGAGTTGGCGGCAGTAGTTTTTGCTTTGAAAATCTAGAGACATTATTTGTATGGGGAGAAGTCTGTCATTTATATAGATCACAAGAGCCTAAAATATCTTCTCACCCAGAAGGAGTTGAATTTAAGATAGAGGAGATAGATCGAGTTGTTAAAGGATTATGATTGCTCGATCGAATACCATCCGGGTAAAGCTAACGTATTGGCAGATGCATTAAGTCGTAGGGTGATCTCGAATCTGAGGGCGATGTTTTCCCATCTTAACCTGTATGATGACGGGAGTTTGTTAGCTGAGCTTCAGGTGAAACCGACGTGGATAAGTCAGATCAAAGAAAAGTAGTTGTTGGATGATGTCTTGAGTGCTCAACTACTTCAAGTACAGAATGGTGAGGCAGAGGATTATAGTCTAAATAGGGATGGGGTTCTGTGTTTCTGTAAGAATGTTTGTATGCCGAGGGATGTTGAGTTAAGGCAGATGATTCTCTAGGAGCCCATACGCTATGCATCCTGGAGGGAGTAAAATGTATCGGGATTTGTAAGAGCGGTTTTGGTGGCCAGGCTAAAGGAGGAGGTAACAGAATTGGTGAGTAAATGTTTAACATCCTAGCAGGTAAAAGCAGAACATCAGTTACCTTTGGGATTGTTGCAGCCGGTGAAGATTCCATAGTGGAAATGAGAGAGGGTCACAATGGACTTTGTTAGTGGGCTACCTCTCACACCTACTAAGAAGGATTCGATTTGGGTAGTTGTTGATCGTTTGACGAAGTCTGCTCATTTCATACTGGTGCGTGTTGACTACTCTCTATAGAAGTTGGCTAAACTGTATATAGCAGAGGTTGTGAGGTTGCATGGGGTACCGGTGTCTATCATATCAAATAGAGACCCTAGGTTTACGTTGCGATTTTGGAGAGCATTTCATTAGGCACTGGGCACAAGACTAAATTTTAGCACAGCTTTTCATCCATAGACTGATGGTCAGTCTGAGAGAGTGATTCAGATTTTGGAGGACATGTTGAGAGATTGTGTCATCGATTTCAATAGTAGTTAGGAAGAGTTCTTACCGTTAACGGAATTCGCATACAACAACAGTTACCAAGCTAGTATTCAGATGGCACCTTATGAAGCATTATATGGGCGAAAGTGTCGTACTCCTGCTTATTGGACACAATTGGGAGAACGTCAAATGTTGGGTCTAAAATTGGTTTCTAAAACGGAAGATAAGGTTAAGCTAATTAGGACGCGATTGAAGGAAGCTTCGGACAGACAGAAGTCCTATGCGGATCTGAAGCGTAAGAAGATAGAATTTGTAGTTGGTGACCAAGTTTTCCTAAAGGTGTCACCGTGGAAAAAATTACTTAGGTTTGGACGGAAGGGTAAGCTAAGCCCCAGGTTTATCAGGCCTTATCGTGTGTTGAAGCGTGTGGGACCAGTAGCCTATCAACTCGAGTTTCCTACAGAGTTAAGTCAGATTCATGATGTATTTCACATTTCGATGCTTAGACATTATCGTTCGGACCCATCTGACATGTTGTCAGTGGAAGAAATTGAAGTAAGGCCTGATCTATCCTTTGAAGAGGAACCAGTTCAGATTTTGGATCATGATGTCAAAATTTTACATAGGAAGATGGTTCCATTAGTTAAGGTGTTGTGGCGTAATCACGGTTCTGAGGAAGCTACGTGGGAACTAGAGGAAGCAATGCGACAGTAATATCCTCAACTCTTTTGATCAGGTAATTTCGAGGCCAAAATTATTTTAAGAGGGGTAGAATTGTAACATCCTAAATTAGGGGCTTTGCATTTGGTGATTTTTGTGTATATCCTATGCTTAATATGCTAGTTTAAGGTGTTTTGGGGTCCAGGAATGGCTCAGGGTTAAGTTGAAGCCTTGGCCAAATTTCCCTTTTTGGGGCACTTTAGGGGAGAACTGGATGGGATAGGACTTAAAGGTTGTTGCTTGTATGTTTTGACACAAGTAATAGGGTGGTAAAGAGGCAAGGAGGTGTCACTTAGGGTTCAGGCAGGTGAAGTCTCAGGAAAGCTAGCAGGCAGCAGGTTCGAGTTGCGTAGTTTCCTTTTAAGGATTTCTTTTTGACGCCAAGGTGAGAGAGAGGTGGTTTCGGCTTGGACTCTGGTGGATGAGTGTTGAATGGGTCAACACATTTGAATGATGCGAGGAGAGGAATTCAAGGAGGGGGAATCAATTAACATTTTTCAAAGGGGGAGTGGAGAGTGAATGGTGGAGAGAATCATGGGATTGGGATAGAGGAGGAGAGTTTGGCCGAATGTGGGAAGTGAGGTGTGTGAGGTGTGTGAGTGTGCGTGTGCGGTTTAGTTGGTTTTGGGGGGTGGCCGAACTTTAGATTGTAGCACCTAGGGGGCGTGTTGAGCATTTCAGCTAGATAGAAAGCACTTAAAGCATCCTTTTTCCTCATTTCTTAATGTTCAAAACTGAAACACCTTCACACCATTTTGTTTACTTTTGCTTTTCTCTCAATTACCAAAACCGAAACCATCATATTGGCTATCACTTTTGGAATTTATTCAAGAGATCGAAACTGGCACTCTATTGTTTCCTACTTAGCCGAATCTTACTGTACCATCCACTCTTTACTTTTGTTTTCATTTCTTTTCCATTATCTTCAAGCCGAAATCCTCTAAAGCTACCCCTCCAGCAAAAACTCTATCATCTCCTCTATCCTTCTCTTTAACACCTTAGTTGAACCTTTCCTAGTAGATAGCACCTCTCTTCTTCATTCTTCTCTTGATTCTTTAAAAAGAAAAGCTGAACTTATCATCTTTTCTAGAAAGCTTTGTTAGCAGAATCTCTCTGGTATTCATATCCCTTCATTTGATCTTTATTTCGGTGGATCGATGTTACTCATCTTCCTCCACCCCCAATCGGATTCCATTCTGACCGTGGTAAGTATTTCCTTTTTTGTTTCAATTCGCTTTTCTCTCTTTTCTTTTGAAGGCCAAAGACATTAATATTATCATTTGATTCTTGGCCGATTGAAAGGGGCTTTATTTTCGTGTTCTTCCGACTTCTGGTCTGTGTTTGAAGTGTGTTAAGGGATATTCGGTTCTGGTTGACTTAGGTATTTAATCGGTGCAAGATCCAAGTTTTTAATCTCTGGGATTTGTCGATCTAGGTAAGGAACCTTAGCCCTTTGAGCGTCTATTCTCATTCATTTCGATTTCAAGAACTTAATTGATTTAGTGACCAAGGTCTTTTTCATGGACTCAAATGTCAGCCAAGCGAAAGGAGGGGTTAGACCCTTGATCCCAGCCACTAAGTTCAAGAAGCACGCGGTGTCTACTGTTCGAGATTGGCCACCAAGTTGTGGGCTAGCTTCTGAGCAGAATAGTAGGCAGATAGCAGTGGTTCCTGCTAGTGATAGTGGCGACATAGATAGCATAGTGCTGCTTGTAATCATGTGTGTAAAACTTCACACTTTAATATTAATATGTGATACTAATCGTTTGGGGGCTGAAAAGTCGAAGTGACTACATGGATAGTCGTTATGCCTCTATGGGCATGTTTGAAATACCAGGTAAGTACCTTGTTGTTATGTATGAGGTAATAAATGTATGCCATAATGATACTGTACTTTTAAATAGCATGATACTTTCATTTGGTTTACATATGTTATGCATGGGTTGGATATGATGTAAGGAGGGGAAGTGCTTAAGACTGTCACTAGTGGTTTTGTACCACAAGTGGGTTGGCCCCACATTCTTGATTACGTGACTAAGTCTCAGTGGTTTGGAACCACTAGTGGTTTGGCACCACATGCATATGATTTCGTGACTTGTCCCAATGGTTTGGTACCATAGTGGGTTGGACCCACATATATGATTATTAGGGATTGTCACTAGTGGTTTGGTACCACAAGTGGGTTGGCCCCACACAAGATATTTTGTGACTCTGTCACCAGTGGCTAGGTGCCACATAAAGTGTGTAGTAGATGGAGGGTTGATTGTAGAAATCCCCACGGTGTGATTGGCTGGTACGGGTGGTGTGTAGAGGATGGAAAATCTAGGTTGGGCTGGGTATACTGCATTCATATTTATGTATGTTACTTTGATTGGGCTAAGGTCCAATATGTGATTGTGGGCCTGAGCCATTTATGTGATTTAAGGGGGAATTTAAACACTGAGTCTTGGTAACTCACCCCCTCTGCTTAACTTTACAGGTGATCGATAAGACGTGGAATTTGGAGCCGAGGTAGACTCGTGGAGGCCATAGCATGTCATTTTTCGTAAACTCAGTTTCTTTCTTAAAACTGCTTTAATTTGGGGATTTTAGTTGTTGTAATAAGGCCTTCTTAAACTGATATTTGGGTTTTAATAGTTAGCATTTACTTATGCTACGACATTAACATGTTTTCTTTTAAGCCTAAAGTAAACTAAAGTTTTCTAAACAGTAGTAACATTAAACGATCATTTTCCCACAAGTGTTAACGAAGATAACAAATTAACGATTAATTAAACTCGAGAATTTTTCTTAAACTACAACCTACTGGTTTCAAAACATCACCTAAAACAAACAAGAAGAGAAAAACACAAAAAGAGCTGCAAACTTATGGGTTTTCATCAAAATTTCAAAGCCTTTTTACAAACCTTTCCCTGTGACACACCGGATTTGGTCGTAATGTTTAGGCCGGGTTTGGGGTGTTACATTTGTGCTGATTATTTAAGTGCTTATTTGTCATGACTTTCTAAATGAGAGGCCCTTATGAGGTTATTAAACCATTTTATGGTGAGTGGATGGCAGTTGGACTATTATAACCAACTATCATGTGTTATGTTATATTATTAAAGGTTAAAATTGTAAATTGATAAAAAATATATGTTATAGTAAAACAAATGAAATTAGTTAGTGGATTGTTCATCCACCACTGCCGAAATTTACAAGGAAAAAAAGAGAAAAGAGTCTAAGGGTTTTGGTTGGTTTTTAGCTTAATCAAGGTATGTTTTGAGCTCGATTTTTGATAATTTTTACCTTTTTGTAATCGTTGCTTCGTGCTCTAGGTAACCCATGCTTAAATTTTGTGAATTAGTGATGAATGTGTGATATGCTATGGATGAATATGTGATCTTTGTGATGTTAGTTGGTGAAATATGAAAACTTGGTGTTGGATTAACATAGTTTGTTTTGGAATTTTTAGTGAAATTGAGTAATTTTGACTAAATTATGAAAATAATATTTTGAAGGACTAAAATGTAAAATAAATGAAATGTGTGGACCTATATGAACATAGAGAGAATTCGGCTAAGCATATGTGTTTTGAAATTTTGTGTATTTGATGATTTTGTGAAATAGGGACTAAAGTGTCAAAATGTGAAAATATGAGGGCTATTTTGTAAAATGCCTTAAATGTGTGTGTTTGGACTAAATTGAATGAATTGGTGGTTGAATGGATTGAATTTAAATGTGTATAAACCAAGAAAGGAGAGGTTCAGATCGAGATCGAGGCAAAGATAAAATGCTAGATTAATTGATCATTTCGATAGTTCGAGGTTCGAGGTAAGTTCGGACATAATACATGTATTTAGCTATGTTTGATGTTATGAAATGAATGGTATGATATTATTGAAATGTGAATGCTATGTGATAGATTGAGTTAAATGGCACTAAGTGTGCATATTTGAAATGTGACCGAGATAAATAGCACTCTGTGTGTGAGTAATATAAGCTACGGCTTTGTTGTTAGCACTGTGTGTTCGATACCGATTCAAGATCGGTTTGATATGGATACACTTAGTGTACGGTGCTAACTTCGGCTAACAATTTAAGCACTAAGTGTGCGAATAAATTGAAGAAGGGATGAATTTTGATCGAAATGAATCATGAGTATTGAGTAGCATAAGTATTTGACAACTAAGTGTTGGCTAAGGTACGTTCGAAACCTATGTGGTTGATGAAACTATGAATGAGTTTATGGAAGGTTAATTGAAAATACTAGCTTTGGATGACATGAGATATTAGATTTTGAAATAATCTATGTGATGATTTGTTTTGATTTAATGTATTTTGTTATGAACTTACTAAGCTTTTGAAAGCTTACTGTGTGATTGTTTCACTGTTTTACAGTGTCAGTAAAGCTAGCTCAAATTTAGGGATCGTCAGCATCTCAATCACACTATCGGCAATCTATTTTTGGGTACTTTTGGAAAGATGTACATAGTTGAAATATGGCATGTATAGGCTAGTTATTTGAATTATGTTTGAGATGTGTAAATAGCTATGTGATGTGGCTAGGTATGTGTTAGTTTTTAGCATGAATGGTTTTGATACACAATGCATCTTTTGGTATGTAGTGTGAGTTAAGAAAATGACTTATGAATGGTAAAATTTGTGCTGGTATGATGTTAGTATGAATTAGAGAATTTGGGAATGAATCATATTGGTATGGAATGTGTTCAAGTGGTGCAATTTAGTCTATTAGTTAACATGGTTGTGAATAAGATTGTATGAGATGATATGTTCATCATTTGACATGAAATTGGTTGCCAAATTATGTGTGTAATCATGCTTTAATGTGCTTGTAGAGATTGACCCTTGTGTGGGTGGCAAATTGGCCTTGCAAATGGCTTATTTTATCACACGGTTGTGGCACACGAATGTGCCTAATGACCGTGGGTGAATGAAAGTATATAGCCTAATAGCACACGGCCTTGATACGAGCATGTCAACTAGCCGTGGGCATAAGTCAGTAGCTAGCTTAAGCACACACGGCCATGGTACACGGGCGTGCCTAGTAGCCGTGTGAATAAGTCAGTATATGGCCTATAAGTACACGGCCTTAGCACACGGGGGTGCTTGGTAACCATGGTGTTAAGTCAGATTCGACCACGGGAAGGGCACACGGGTATGTCTAGCAGTCGTGGGAGGCACACGGTCTGCCCACACGGGCGTGTAACCCCTGAAACTTAGAAAACTTTTAAATTTTTGAGAATTTTTGTATGTGTTTTGGTTTAATCCCGACTCTCCTCTATCATGTGATTAAGGTCTTATAGGCCTTAATAAGGGATTATTTGTTTATGTTTTGATGTGTTATGATGATGATTGACTTTGTGTCGTAAATGGGATGTGAAATGATTCGATTGTTCGGTAATGCCTCTTAACCTTATTCCGACAACAGTTTTGGGTTAGGGGTGTTACAACCTGCCCGAGCTTACGCTATTCGCGCTCGAGAAGAAGCGTAATCTCTAGACGTCATTACTGGTATTTTTACTCTTTTTGATACTAATGTGATTGCATTGATAGATCCAGGATCTACTCATTCATATGTGTGTGTAAATCTAGTATCTAGTAAGACTCTACCTGTTGAGTCTACTGAATTTGTAATTAGAGTATCGAACCCCTTAGGCAAGTGTGTTCTGGTTGATAAAGTGTGCAAGAATTGTCCGTTGATGTTTTGGGATATTTGTTTTCTGGCTAATATGATGTTGCTACCTCTTGATGAATTTGATATAATTTTGGGTATAGATTGGCTAACTTTGCATAATGCTATTGTGAATTGCAAACGTAAGAGTATTGATTTGATAAGTCAGAATGGTGAGATGATTCAAATTGAATCTAGTGATTTAAATAGGCTACAGGCTGTAATTTCGTCAATGAAATCTTTGAATTATGTGAAAAAGGGATCTGAAGCTTATCTTGCATATGTGATAGATACAAAAGTGACAGAAAAGAAAGTTGAATCTGTGCCTGGGGTTTGTGAATTACCTGATGTGTTTCCTGAAGAATTATTGGGATTACCTCCGATACGAGAAGTCGAGTTTGGTATTGACTTAGTGCTGGGGATGAATTCTATTTCAATAGCTCCGTATAGAATGGCACCGATAGAATTGAAAGAGTTGAAGTCATAATTGCAAGAGTTGACAGATAGAGGATTTGCAAGACCGAGTTTTTCTCCCTGGGGTGCACCGATTTTGTTTGTGAAAAAGAAAGACTGAACTATGAAAATGTGCATTGACTACAGACAACTCAACAAGGTGACTATAAAGAATAAATATCCTTTTCCACGTATTGATGGTTTGTTTGATCAGTTAAAATGAGCTATAGTGTTTTCTAAGATATATTTGAGATCGAGCTACTATCAGCTATGAGTTACGGACAATATGCCTTTTGGACTAACGAATGCTCCTGAAGTATTTATGGATTTGATGAACCGAATATTCAGACCGTATTTGGATCGATTTGTTGTTGTATTTATTGAAGATATCTTGATTTATTCTTGTGATGAGACACAACATGCCGTGTAACGCCTCTGGATTTGGACCTTGAGTGTGGGGACTCATAAAAGTTTATGTGTGCAAGAAAATATCATAAATTAAGTGTAGCTTTAGTGGCTAAGTATTTGGACATATTTGAGAGTGCTTGAAAAGATTAGGTTCAAGTCTAGGTGTTTGCAAAATTTTAATTTGGGCTCTTAAGTGAACCTGGATGTTAGCTTATAGGACTTATAATAATTAGTGTTTGTTTTATGACAAAAAAGATAGAAGGGATCTAGTGGCAAGGTGGCGCTACATGTGTGGCAAGGAGTCTGAGGTTCGAGGCTTGGCATGTGCAGTTTTATGTTTATTTTGCTACTTGAGCTGGGGAGGTGTTGGAATTGGACTAGAACTCTATGGTTGAATTGGTCATAAGAATTTGAATTGAATTTGAATGGGGAGTTGGAGTAAATCAAGGAGAAAATTCGGTGGAGGGATTGGTGGAGTTTTTGAAGGATATTGAAATGGGAGAAGTTGGAGTCGATTGGGGGGAGTTTTGTTTAGGCAAATTCGGCTAGGGAGTGTATTTGGTGCATTTTCGGCAATTGCTTTCTTTTATGCTGATTTGTTTTTTTTTTCTCTCTTCTATCTATAGTGCCAAATATTGCCATAGACCTTTTTGTGTTTTTCTCGTTTCAGTTTTCTTTATTCTCTTCTCCCTATATCCTATTCTTCTTAATGTGAGTCGAATTCAATTCTCTTTCTCTGCCTTCATTCTTTTTCCCTTCTCTATCGATCAAACATTTTGACCTACAAGTGTTCTGATGAATCATTTCTCCAGCCTCTGAAGTGCTGAATCTGTTCTTCTCTTGTGGGTTGATTGAGTTCAATTTATCTAGTTGGCTGATTGTTAGGGGTAAGTGGTTATGTGCTTTCAAATACTAGCCAAATGTTTAGTTCTCTTGTTGGCTGTGTGTTTTCCTTAGGATAGTAATTGTTTAACCTTTGTTATTGATATTGATGCTTAATAGATAATGTTGTGGTATAGATAAACCACAAGGTGATATCGATTCATAATCAAATGACTTAGGAAGTATAAGTCGATTCAGTTAAGGTTCTACGCTTGTGGGCTACTACTTTCACTCCATCTAGGTGTGTGCACACACTATTCGCATTGTAGATGGAAATTGTCAAAATATCAGGATGCCAAAATGACGAAAAGTCAAAGTATCGGCGAATGATGGCACACGAGCGTGCGATCGTACATATGGTGGACCGAGCCCACGAATATGGGCGTAAGATGGTTGAGGCCACCATGAGTGTTCTCATGGGCTTAGTTCGTTTTGGGCCGTGTTGGGGCTGAAATGGGCCGTGTGGGCTCAATGGGCCTGTGGGCCCCATACTGATTAAATTTGCATATTATGGTAAATGTTAGACCGAGCCATGTAGTCCACATGGCTAGGGTCGTTTTTGGACAATAGACCGCGTGGGCCCATTGGGCTACTGGGCCCCACACAGATAAAATGCATGTTATATAGTTTCTATTGGTTTGAACAGTGCTATTCGTATAGCCAAGGCTATTTCTAGGCTAATTGGGCCACACGAGCGTGTGGGCCCACTTGGGCCGAGTAATGGGCCTTAGGTGCATTTACACCGCTGTGTCTGTTTAGGTTACTTTAGTCGCTCGAGGCAACGGTGGACCTTCTATTGGGTTGCTGAGACCTCAATTTGTAAATTACCGAAATACCCTCGACTTGTGAAATTACTGAAATACCCTCAATTTGTAAAATTATCGAAATACCCTAGATTTGTAAAATTACCAAAATACCTTCGATTTGTGAAATTATCAAAATACCCCCAATTTGGGAAATTATCGAAATACCCTAGTTTACAAAATTACCTAAATACCCATATAGGGTAGGATTGCCGAAATACCCCTGTAGGGTAGAATTATCGAAATACCCCTGAAGGGTAGGATTACTGAAATACCCTTATAGGGTAAAATGATTATTTTACCCTTGTGGGTAAATGACTGACTTGTGCTATGATTTACTGATTTGACTGGAATTGTATGACTGTGTTTTAACTGACTTGACGGTGGTTGTATGACTGATATGCTTTTAATTTATGTCTAAATGACTTTTACTGAGCATGGCATACACGCCATATTGTATGGGGTTTGGACATTGATACGGAAGAAGTTCTAATAGTGTTGCATGGGTCGTATAAGACGACTGTGGATCCAGTATTGATCTATTAAGGTTGCACGGGTCGTATGAGACGACTGTAGACCAACAGACGGCTCAAAGCTGCGCAATCTGATTATGGCTCTATGCCAACCTAAATATGGCTCTGTGCCGTCTTGATTATGGTTTTGTGCCAATCGTATTTACCCATGGCTATGTACCTAACCTATATATTGATGACTCTGTGTCGATCATAATTACCCGTGGCTGTGTGCCGATTATATTACCATCGCTGATAGCTATGTGCCAAACTTATTACAGTTATCGATAGCTATGTGCCATCCTGATTATGGCTCTATGCCATCCTGATTATGGCTCTATGCCATCTTGATTATGGTTTATAACCATTCTGTTTATGGCTTTTAGCCGTTCTGTTAACTAGCAATGTTGCTACGATATTTATGGCTTTTAGCTGTTCTGTCTACGGCGCCGAGCCATTCTGTTGAGTTAGTACCACAACTGGTGCTACATAAGGAGTGTAGGGATGGGTGGGTTGATTTAATCCCCACAGGAGTGCAAGGTTGGACAGGAGACAGAGTGCAGGGTTGGACAAGAGACGGAGTGCATCATTCATACTGAGGCTGATACTGTGATGGGCTCAGGCCCAGATATATGTGATATGTGACATTTGATATGGGCTCAGGCCCAACTGAGGTTGATAGAGGCTAAGGCCCAGTTGCCATCATTATAGTAATGGGCTAAACCCAATCGATTCTGTAATGGGCTAAGCCCAATTGATTCTTTATGGCTGTGACCCAAATGATATTATTTTGGGCTTTGGCCCACATATGCTCTGAACTGGACTGTACTGTCACTATTAAAGGGCTTTGGCCTAGACTATTTTGGTTTTTGTTTCTGTATACTGACTGTTACTCTAGTAAGGGGATTACACACAGAGTTTTCGTAAACTCACCCCTTTTTTAACTTTGCAGGTAATCCCCAGTGTTAGGAGGATCAGTGTTGCGAAGGACTCCTAGGTGACCACACGACTGCGGCTGTTATGCTTTGGACTTTATATATGTTTTAAATTCAATTTTGGGTTTTAATTTCTGTAATAAGGCCTCTTTGGATTTAATTCTAAATTTGAGATTTTGTTACGTTTTATATCTGTTAGACATAAACGAGTTTTCAACCCAATTACTATTTTTTTTTAAAAAAATACGTTTTAAACTTCTTTACCTTAAATTAGCTTCCGCAACTAAAAGGGATTTTAAGGATGTTAATAAAGTTTTTAAAAGTGATTAACTTTTTAATGAACCATATTTTAAAATTGAACAAACACAAAATGAGACTTTAGTTTTTAAATATTAAGTAGGGTTTTCAATGAAAACATGGTTTTCGAAAAACACTTTAATGTGACACGCCAGATTTGGCCATAATGTCTAGGCCGGGTTTGGGGTGTTACATGCCGAGCATTTGAAAATTATGTTACAAACTCTACGTGAGAAGCAATTGTATGCAATGTTTAGTAAATGTGAGTTCTGGTTGCACGAGGTTGGTTTTCTGGGACATATAGTGCCAGGTGCAGGAAGACGAGTTGATCTGGCAAGATTTCATCAATTCTAGAGTGGAAACCTTCGAGAAATGTGTCTGAAGTTCGTAGTTTTATGGGACTAGCGGGATATTATATATGATTTGTGAAAGCTTCTCAATGATTGTGACTCCGTTGACGAAATTACTACAGAAAGACGTTTAATTTGAGTGGTCAGAAAAGTGTCAGCAGAGTTTTAAACAGTTGAAAGTATTGTTGGCAGAAGCACCAGTGTTAATTCAACCTGAACCGGGTAAAAAATTCATTGTTTACAATGATGCATCGTTGAATGGTTTAGGCTGTGTGTTGATGCAAGAGGGAAAAGTTATAGCCTATGCTTCGAGATAGTTAAAACCGCATGAAAAGAACTACCCAACGCATGATCTTGAATTAACAGCTATTGTATTCGCATTAAATATTTGGCGTCACTACTTATTTGGTGAGAAGTGTCACATTTATACCGATCACAAGAGTTTAAAATATCTGATGACTCAAAAAAATTGAATTTATGACAGCGGAGATGGTTGGAATTGCTAAAAGACTATGAATTAGTAATTGACTATCATCCGGGAAAACTAAAGTTGTTGCTGACGCTTTGAGCTGAAAGTCTTTATTTACTTTACGGGCAATGAGTACTCAGATGGATCTGTGTGATGATGGTTCGATTTTGGCTGAGTTGAAAGTGAGGCTAATGTTTATACGTTAGATTTGTGATCCCAGAAAAAGTGATACTGAGATGATGACAAAACAAGCTCAGTGTGGTTTGAATTCTGATTTAGAATTTCGAGTTGATGATGATGGTTGTTTGAGATTTAGAGATCAAATTTTTATTCCTAAAAATTCAGAGTTAATTTAGTTGATTTTGAATGAGGCTCATAGTAGTCATATGTCTGTTCATTCAGGAAGTACAAAAATGTATAATGATCTGAGACAGTTTTATTGGTGGTAAGGTATGAAACGAGATATCTTAGAGTTTGTTTCGAGATGTTTAGTTTGTCAGCAAGTCAAAGCTGAACATCAGGTTCCATCAGTTTATTACAACCGATAATGATTCATGAGTGGAAATGGGAGAAAGTCACGATGGACTTCGTGTCGGGATTGGCTTTATCTCCGATAAAGAAAGATACAATATGGGTGATAGTTGACAAATTAACGAAATTAGCTCATTTTATTCCGGTGAGAACAGATTATTCACTTGATAAGTTAGTTGAATTTTATATTTTTGAGATTGTGAGATTGCACGTGGTACCATTATCCATTATGTCTGACAAAGATCCGAGGTTTACTTCACGATTCTGGAAGAAACTACAAGAGGCTCTAGGTACGAAGCTGCTTTCAGTATTGCATTTCATCCGCAAATAGATGGTCAATCCGAGCGGATCATTCAAATTCTCGAGGATATGATAAGATGTTGTGTTCTTGAGTTTGAAAGTATATGGGAAAAGCATTTGCCGTTGATTGAGTTCGCGTACAATAATAGTTTTCAATCAAGCATTAAAATGGCACCTTACAAAGCTCTTTGCGGCTGTAAATGCAGAACTCTATTATGTTGGACTGAGCTTAGTGAGAATATGATTCACGGGGTTAATTTGATTAAAGAAACTGAGTAGAAAATGAAAGTGATTCATGACAGTTTGAAAGCAGCGTCAGATCTTCAGAAATCTTATGCAGATTTAAAATGGAAAGATATTGAATTTGATATCAGTGATAAAGTGTTTTTGAAAGTATCTCCGTGGAAGAAAATAATTCATTTTGGCAGAAAAGGCAAATTGAGTCCGAGGTTCATCAGACCGTATGAGATTATTGAACGTATTGGGCTGGTTGCTTATAGATTGTTGTTGCCATCAGAGCTAGAGAAGATTCATAATGTGTTTCATGTATCGATGCTTAGACGATACAGATCTGATCCATCACATGTGATTGCTCTTACTGAAGTTGAGATTTAGACTGATCTATCGTATAATGAAGAATCGATTTGAATTTTAGCACGTGAGATCAAAAAGTTGAGAAATAAGAGAATTTCTTTAGTGAAAGTGTTGTGGCATAAACACGAAGTTGAAGAGGTTACGTGGGTGCCTGAAGATGTTATGAGAGTGCAATATCCAAATCTATTCACTGGTAAGATTTTCGGGGATGAAAATCCCTAAGGGGGAGAGTTGTAACAGCCCGGTTTAGACCCTAGTTAGAATAGTAGTTTTGGAACCACAAATCTAAAGTCAGAAAAATATTTTAATATTATTTCTATTGTTTACATTATGTGATTAAGCATGTGTGAAAATTCTATGTGAAAATTTTATCGTTTGTGTGTCGATTATGAAAATAATAAGAAAAAGAAAGAAAAGAAACCAAGCTAGGTTCTGGCCATTGTTGTTCTTGATTGAGGTATGTTTTGAACTCGATTTTTGATAATTTCTACGTTTTTGTGATCTTTGCTTAGCATACTATCAAGCCCATGCTTTAATTTTAGAATTTGATGATGATTTTGAGATGTGTCATTGATGAATGTTTGAGCTTTGTGATAGTTGATGACGAAATATGAAAGATGTGATGATTAACATATTTTATCTTTGAAATTTTGATGATTTTGACTATTTTGGGCTAAATTGTGAAAATGAGAAATTGAAGGACTAAAATATAAAATAAATGAAAGATTTGGCCTTGAATGAGCTAGGAGAAAATTCAGCTAGGCATGTGTGTAATGAAATTTTGAGTATTTTGTGATTTTATGAAATAGGGACTAAAATGTCAAAATTTGCAAATGTGAGGGCTATTTTGTAAAATGCTCAAAATATGTGTTTTTGTATTGAATTGAATGATTTGATGAATGACTGAGCTAAATTTGAATATGTATAGATCAAGAAAGGAGAAATTCAGACTTAGATTGAGGCAAGTATAAAGTGCTCGATTGATCGATTTGAATCGTGTTTCTACGTCCAAGGTAAGTTCGTGTATAATACAAATTGTTAAGTTTATGTTCACATATTATGCAATAAGTGGAAATGTGGTTGATGAGTTAGTAATGTGAATGATGGGTTTGAAGAGATGTGGCACTAAGTGTGCGTAAATAGGAACAATACAGTGGTGAATGGCATTATGTGTTCGAAATAAAGAAAGCATCGATTATATTATTGGCACTGTGTGTGCGATACTGATTCAAATTCAATTTAATGTGAAGGCACGAAGTGTGCGATGATATTAAAGCTTCGGCTAAGAAATTGGCGCTAAGTGTGCGAGTAAATCTAATGGTTAAAGAAACTCGAACAAATTTTGGTATCGAGCATTGAGTAGCGAAAATTGTTGATAGTTAAGTGATGGTATAGGTATGTACGGAACCTATGTGGATTGATGATATGGTATTTAGCATAAATGGATGATCATGTGAGTATTGACTATGGATGAGATTGTGTATTGTTGTGAATTAAACCATGTGATAGTTAATATTGTACATTGAATATGAATTGTTAAGTTAAATGTGTCATATTACAAACTTACTAAGATTTAAAGCTTACTGTGTGACTTTTCTCTATTTTATAGTGTCATTAAAGCTAGCTCGGGTTCAAGGATCGTTAGCGACTCAATCACAGTATCGGCCATCTATTTTGGTACTTTTGGAAGTTGTATATTTGGTATATGGCATGTATAGGCTAGTGATTATGGAATGTTTTGAGATGTATAGATCTTGCCATGTGATATGGCTTGATAATTTAATGATTTTGGTATATGTTTTGGTTATGTGAAAATGATGGTTATAATGTGTATATGTGGTTTATGTGAATGATGATTATGGTATGAATTGGTGAAAATTGAAATGGTATGTTTCATGCTTAAGTTGGTTGATGGGAATGGTGTTAAATGTATGTTTTATGATATGGTAATTGAGCATGTAGGTGACCCAAAATTTGGGTGGCAATTTAACCTTGCAAATGGCCTATATTTGCCCACATGGTTGAGCACACGGGCGTGTGACTCGTCCGTGTCTCTTTTGTTTATAATTCGAAATAAGTCAGACTCGTACATTGGCCAGACACATGGGTGTGTGATAGGCCACGTGAATTAAGTCAGTGTTGCCCACGGGTCAAGCACACGGGCGTGTCTTCGGCCATGTGGACAAGTCAGTATATATGGCCTGTTTTGCCACGGCTTGAGCACACGGGTGTGTCTGATACCGTGTGAGGCACACGGCCTACCCACATGGGCTTGTGATCTCTACAACTTTGAAAAATGTTTGATTTTCAAAAAAAAATTTGTATGAGCTTGGTTTAGTCCCAACCCTTCCCAATACATGTTTAAGGTCTCGTAGACCTTTTAAAGGAACTCTATGCATATAATTTTCTATGATATGATGATAATGCATATATGTTTGAGAAATGATCGTAAATGTTCCGATTTGTCCAGTAATGCTTCTAAACCCTGGACCGGTGATGGTTACGGGTTAGGGGTGTTACATACCTATTGTGATTTCTTTGATGTCTGCCCAGAGGTGTGTAAGGAAAGGTTGTGAAGCTTATCTTGCTTATGTGTTGAATACAAAAGTGTCTGAGTTGAAAATTGAATCAGTGTCGATAGTTTGTGAATATCTGGAGATGCATTGAGTAGAAAGACTTTGTTTGCTTTGAGAGTGATGAATACATGGTTGACTTTGTCCGAAAATGGTTCGATCCTATCCGAGTTGAGAGCTAGACCGTTATTCCTTCAACAAAATTGCAAAGCTCAAAAATGTGACAGTTATTTGCAAACCGAAAAAGTTCATTGTGAATCGAGTAGTGATTCAGATTTTTATATCGGATCCGATGATTGTTTGATGTTCCAAGGTAGAATTTGTGTACCGAAAAATGATGAACTTATTCAGAAAATTCTTCACGAGGTGCATAACGGTTGTTTATCTGTGCATCCGGGTAGTACAAAAACGTATAATGATTTGAAGAGATTATATTGGTGGTCAGGTATGAAACGAGATATTTTAGAGTTTGTTTCGAGATGTTTGATTTGTCAGCAAGTGAAAGCCGAACACCAAGTACTTTCAGTTTTACTTTAGCCAGTAATGGTGCCCGAGTGGAAATGGGATAGGATTACGATGGATTTTGTAACGGGTTTACCTTTAACTTCAAAAAAAGAAAGATGTCATCTGGGTTGTTGTCGATAGATTGACAAAACTGACTCATTTTATACTGGTACATACTGATTATTCACTTGATAAGCTAGCTGATTGTACATTGTTGAGATCATGAGATTGCACGGGGTACCTATTTCTATTATTTCAGATAGAGATCTGAGGTTTACTTCACGGTTTTGGAAGAAGTTACAAGAAGCTTTGGGTACAAAGTTGAACTTTAGAACCGCTTTTCATCCACAAATCGATGGTCAGTCTGAGAGAGTAATTCAGATTCTTGAAGATATGCTCCGATGCTGTGCCCTAGAATTAGAGGTAGTTCGGAAAAATATCTACCATTGGTCGAATTTACCTATAACAATAGTTTTCAATTGAGTATAAAGATGGCACCTTATAAGGCATTGTAGGGTCGCAAGTGTCGAACACCTTTGTATTGGACCGAGCTTAGTGAGAAACAGATTGACGGGGTTGACTTGGTTAGGGAAACCGAAAAAAGGTAAAGTTAATCTGCGATTGCTTGAAAGCAGCTTCAGATCGAAAAAATTCGTACGTAGATTTGAAAAGAAAAGAGATCAAATTTCAGATTGGTGATAAAGTATCAAATTTTAGATTGGTGATAAAGTATTTCTGAAAGTATCTCCGTGGAAGAAGATTCTGAGATTTAGTCGTAAAAGCAAGTTGAGTCCACGTTTCATCGGACTGTATGAAGTTATTGAAAGAATAGGGCTAGTGGCATATCGGTTAGCCTTACTGATAGAGTTGGAAAGAATCCACAACGTGTTTCATGTATCTATGTTTCATCATTATCGATCAGACCCTTCACATGTGATTTCTCCGACAGAGGTTAAGATTCGACTCGTATGACTTATGTTGAAGAATCGATCAAGATTTTGGCTCGAGAAGTAAACAGTTGAGAAATAAAGACATAGCCCTAGTTAAAGTTTTATGGCAATGACACGGAGTTGAAGAGGCTACGTAAGAACCTGAGGAAGCTATGCAAAAATAGTACCCAAACCTATTTTCTGGTAAGATTTTCGGGGACGAAAATCCCTAAGGGGGAGAGTTGTAACAGCTTGATTTTGGGTCTAGTTGGAACAGTGGTTTTAGGACCACAAATCTGACGTAGTAAAGTTTATTTTAATTACATTTCTATGGTCTACAATTTTACGAAATGATTTCGTTCGAAAATTTTGATGTTTAGGCACTTAATTTAGTACAAAAGACTAAATTGTAAAAAGTGTAAAAGTTGAGTTCTACATGCTAGAGGTGTCTAATTGCTATGAAATTTTAAATTAGAGGTCTTTAGTTGGTAATTAGACCATTGGATAAATTAATGGACAAAAATGGACATGGTGAGATAAAATTCCAAAGTTTTAAGTGAAGGGCATTTTGGTCATTTGGTAATTAAATGAATTAAAAAGCAAAATCAAGCCAAAATCCTTGTCCATATTTGTCACCATAGCCGAAAATTTAAAGGTCACCATAGCTAGGGTCTGTTCAACTTCCAAGGTTGATTGTAAGTACATCCAAGCCCCGTTTTTAATGCTCTTTACATTTTTGAAGTTGTTATCATCCGATCTATCTATTTCTACCATTAATTTGATTTATGGTTGATGTCTAGGGTTTGACCCATGTTAGACATGTATGTGTTTTGATGCTTAATGGTATATTATGCAAGTTTAATGTTAGATAAACAACTTTTACTAAGTGATTTTTCATGAAAATACCTAAAAAGGACCTATTTGTAGAAAAGTTGTAAAATAGGTAGTAAAAATATGATTTAATGAAAAATGTGGGTTGTTATAAGCATGAAAGAGGTTCGGCTAGGCTTGGGTCATGAATAAATCGAATAGATTTCATTTTACGAGCATAGGGAATAATTTGTAAAAAGTCAAAGTTTAGGGGAAAAATTGTAATTTTGCCATAATGTAATTTTTGGACTGAATTGAGAAATGTGGATAATAAATGAGTTAAATTTACTATTATAGATCAAGAGAAATGAGGTTTGGACCTAGATCGAGGGAAAAACAAGGTGTTTGACGATTAGGTCCCATTTCTACTATTTTTGTACCGAGGTAAGTTTTTATGTAAATAATGCATTGTTTTATTTATGTTTTAAATGCTTTAATATTATTGACTCCTTGGATGTAATCGATAAAGTTTGACAAGTGAGAAATCCCGGTTGAACCTTAGAAATAGATAGGATATGAATGTCATGACATTAGGGTTATTTGAGATTACGTGTAAGACCATATTTGGGATAGAATCGATATGAGATTTCATGTAATACCATAGCTGGGCTAGTGGCATCGATAAGAGATCCCATGTAAGACCATATCTGGGATATGGCATTGGTATAGTATTGTGTGTGCGAGATTCCCAAGTATCCTTTAGTATTCCAAGTGGTTTAACGGTAAAATCAACGAGTATGTCAAAGTTGTGAAAGGTTATGATTATGTTGTGAGTTGGTACAGGTATGTCTGTAAAACTCATTTACTAATGAGCTCGATATGTGATGAATCCCTCGATAAGGTTATGAATGAGTAAGTTATGATTCGAATATCCTGGTACTATTTATGCCAAGTTCATCATGTTTATTTGTATGATATATGTGTGATTATAATGCATATTATTTTCACAGGAACTTACTAAGCCAAGCCAGCTCGGGGATCAGAAACTGTTGGAGATCCATTCATACTATCAACTTAATATTTTGGGTACCATTGATTCTAATATTTTGAGTTATGGCATGTATAAGGACTTGGTCATTTTGTTATGTGTCATAATTGATTTAGCCAAATGTGTTAACTTATGATGGTTGATAATTCATTTTGTAAATGGCCATTGAAATTGGATAATATTGGTTTAAGTATATATATATGCATATGATGATGCTTTTCATGGATGTGGGAAATTGCATGATTTAAGTTGAGATATGTGTGATGTTTGTGTATGATAAATGATAGCATGTGAATGATGTATTGATATCTTGTTTGTGGCTGATTTGGTTGTATGTATATGCTTGGATTGGTGTTGCTTGTTGTTGTGTACGTTGGTGCAAATAAGGGTGGCAAAATGGCTTGGTAAATAGCCTTATTTTTTTCCACATGGGTAGACACACGGGTGTGTCTCTAGGCCGTGTGCGACACACGGTCTGCCCCACGGGCATGTGTTTCAGTCGTGTGTCCCCTGTACCTTAATTGATGCAAAACAGAATGTCCAGAATTTAGCACACGGGCAGAGACACGGGCGTGTGTCTCGATCATGTGTGCTACACGGCCTTGGACACGGGTGTGTGTCTCGGCTGTGTGAAGTCTGTAGCTATTTTATGAAAAATTATGGAAATTAATCTACCACTGATGGTGGTGGAAAAAGTCTTAAAATTTATGTAATGAATGATCGAGCCTAGAAACTAACTATCACCACGATTGAGGCAATCGCACCTATCGAACAGTAGTATAGTTTAGTGGCATGACTGGATTGTCGAACCCAAATGAACCAAAAGTACTACTAACTTTCTTCTTATTATTTACCCTAAGAATTAAGGGAATTATTGTTTAATCTAAATTTAACTAACTACCAAGCAAAAGATGCTAAGACACAGAGAAGGAATTGGGGAAAATACTTGTGGGAAAACCAATTGATTAAGACAATACCCGAGGAAGAATCTGTAAGAGTATGCCCAAAGATCAATCATGAGATGGTTGTAATAACATACTTGATTTACCATGTTTATTAATATAAAGCGTTGTCATTATTATTTCAGTTGTTCCTTCTGTGTGTATAAATAAACTGTTTTATAATAATGTCCTGAGAATAATATGATTATTCTTAAAATATCCTTAGTCAAGTATTATTGTTGACTAGGACAACAATAATGCATTAAGACTAACATGTAGTTGATTGATGATAAAGAGTTGTCATTGATATGGAGTGTCAAAATCAATGCATGAATATGTGTGTTAGAGAACAACATATTGGAGTGACCCGTTATGAGTATGTTTCTTGGATTATTATGTAATTGTCACAACATTACTCATAGTGATTAATATGTATATGATCCTTAGACTTGAGATAATCATTATCCCAACATCGTGAGTCGTATATTTTGATACAGTCAAACGTGCACCGTAATTGGTTGTTCTATAAAGGCTGATGTTGGATATACCACAATCTATGTAGAGGGATATTGTTGATCAATATAGGATAGGTCCCTCCCACATAATGGGAGTAATATCTTAGGCCACTTGATTGAGCGAGACTAGAAATGCATGGCCATGTTCAAATAAGTTCACATGAGATGTCATACTAATTTGTATATCATAGTCTACTCAAGATATCAAGAAACATGGAATGAACTATACAAGTGTGACTATTCCATGACTTGTATTCATTCCAGAGACTACTGCAGTTGCCTTGGTTCGAAACCAAGACCTCACGCCACAGCCTCCCCCCTTAAGCGCCCAGACCAACTCTCCCCAATTGACTTTCATGTCAATTAACCCTTCCATTTATTTATAAGACCTTCTTATTGGCCCTTTTTCTTCTTTAACGCAAAAAGCCCAAAATAATTGTTCCTTGCGTCCCTAGAACCCGTGACCTGCCTCTTCTACACTCTTAAGTGGAGCCCAAGCCACTCCTACCACCTAGACTTTCATGCCAGGAGCCTTCACCAATTAATTTTAAGGCCTTCCTTCTTAAGCCCATCACTATATATAAAAAACAAAGCGCACAATGCTCCTCCTGTCACTCGAACTTGTGACCAGCGCTCTCCCCTTCACCTCCAACATGCATGGAACCACTTAGCCAACTAGATCCTTGTGTCAAGTCCCTTCTAAAAATTTTCTTAACCCCTAATTCACCTAGCCTTCCTCCTTTAAGCACTTAAAAAGAAATTTTTAACCCTAAGTCAGGCCTAGCTCGAGTTTAATTCTTGACCTTAGAATCATGCCAAATAAATCATAATATTAATTTCTTCAAGCACATACACACACATGGGAACAAATAATTTAATTTCAAACAGCCCCTAATTTAGGGTGTTACATTAGATACTGGTTGTGGTTCTCATATTTGTACTTCTGTACAGGGACTACAAAGGAGTAGGACGTTGGCTAGAGGAGATGTGGACCTGCGAGTTGGAAATGGAGCAAAGGTTGCTACATTAGCTGTGGGAACATATACTTTATCTTTGCCTAGTGGACTTGATTTATTTTTAAAGGATTGTTATTTTGTGCCTAGTTTGACTAAAAACATTATTTCAATTTCTTGTTTATACAAAATTGGTTTTGAGATAATTATTAAAAATAATTGTTGTTCCTTTTATCTCAATAATGTTTTCTATGGTTCGGCACAATTGATTAATGGCCTCTATATTTTAGATCAAATAAATCCTATTTACAACATAAATACTAAAAGATCTAAAATAAATGACTCAAATCAAACTTATCTTTGGCATTGTCGTTTGGGCCACATAAGTGAGAAACGCATATCCATACTCCATAAAATGGTTTCTTAGATTCATTTGTTTTTGAACAATTTGAAGTATGTGAATCTTGCTTATTGGGAAAATGACTAAATCTCCTTTTCTTTGGTAAAAGTGAGCGAGCTAGTGATTTATTGGGCCTAATACATTCTGATGTATGTGGACCAATAAATACACAGACTAGAGGTGGATTTCAATACTTCATTACTTTCACTGATGATTTCAGTAGATATGGGTATGTTTATCTCATGCGCCATAAGTATGAGTCCCTTGAAAAGTTCAAGGAATTCAAAAATGAAGTACAAAATCAACTAGGAAAAACTATCAAGTCACTTCGATCTAATTGAGGTGGAGAGTATTTGAGCCTAGAGTTTGATGATCTATTGAAGGAATGTGGGATTGTCTCACAACTTATTCCTCCTGCTACTCCTCAATGGAATAGAGTTTTTGAGAGAAGAAATTGAACTCTATTAGACATGGTTCGATCCATGATGAGTCATGCTGATCTACCGACTTCCTTTTAGGGACATGCACTTGAGACAACTGCTTTCACACTAAATCGTGTTCCATCTAAATCTGTTCAAAAGACGCCATATTAAATGTGGACTGGGAAATGTCCCAGTATGTCTTTTATGAAAATTTGGGGTTGTGAAGATTATGTTAAACGTCAGATGTCTACTAAGCTTGAACCCAAATCTGAAAGGTGTATTTTTGTAGGGTATCCGAAAGAAACCAAAGGTTATTATTTCTTTAATCCCACTGAGAACAAATTGTTTATTGCTCGGACTGGTGTCATCCTAGAGAGAGAATATGTTTCTAGAAAAGGAAGTGGGAGAAAGATTGAACTTGAAAAATTCAAGAATCACAAGATACCACTGAACCAGAGATAGAACAATAGCAAATTCCACAAGAAATTGAGGAACAAGTAACTGCTGTAGAAACACAACCACCGCGAAGATCTTTAAGAGAATGCCATGCACCTGAGAGATATGGATTTCTCATTACAACGCATGGTGACATTCTTCTTATAGATCAAGATGAGCCTAGGACTTATCAAGAAGCGGTGACGAGCCCACACTCTGAGAATTGGCTTGAGGCCATGGGATCTGAGATGGATTCCATGTATGAAAATCACATATGGACTTTGATTGACCCACCTGAAGGGGTTAAACCTATAGGGTGCAAGTGGGTTTTCAAAAAGAAAACCGACATGGATGGTAATGTACAAACATACAAGGGGTGATTAGTCGCTAAAGGTTTTCGCCAAATTCATCGTGTTGACTATGATGAAATCTTATCTCCTGTAGCTATGTTTAAATCCATCAGGATCTTGCTTGCCATAGTTGCATTTCATGATTATGAAATCTGGCAGATGGACGTCAAAATAGCTTTCCTTAACGGGAAACTTGAAGAGGATGTGTACATGACACAACCTGAAGGCTTTATCAATCCAAAGGATGCTAGAAAGATTTGTAAGCTACAAAGATCCATTTATGGATTAAAGCAAGCTTCTCGAAGTTGGAATCTTCGTTTTAACGATGCAATCAAAGAGATTGGTTTTATCAAAAATGAAGATGAACTATGTGTTTACAAGAAAGTTAGTGGGAGCACTATCACATTCTTGGTACTGTATGTGGATAACATACTTATCATGGGAAATGACATACCTACCTTGCCATCTATTAAGACTTGGTTAGGAAGTTTTTTTTCTATGAAGGACTTGGGCGAAGGTACTTACATCTTAGGAGTCAAGATCTATAGAGATAGATCAAGACAACTACTGGGTCTAAACCAAAGTACATACATAGATAAAGTACTGAAAAGGCTCAGTATGGAAGAATCTAAAAGAGGATTCCTACCTATGAGACATGGTATTTCACTCTCGAAAGAAATGTCTCCTTCAACTCTACAAGAGAGAGAACGCATGAGTAAAATTCCATATGCTTTCGCTATTGGATCTATCATGTATGCCATCTTATGTACCCGTCCAGATGTCTCGTATGCCTTAAGTATGATGAGTAGGTACCAAGTAGATCCCGGCGAAGGTCACTGGACCACAGTCAAGAATATCCTTAAGTACTTAAGAAGAACTAAGGATACGTTCCTAATATATGGAGGTGAGGAAGAGTTAAGTGTAAAAGGTTACACTGATGCCAGCTTCCAAACTGACAAGGATGATTCTCGATCACAATCAGGATTTGTGTTTTGCCTTAATAGTGGTGCTGTGAGCTGGAAGAGTTCAAACCAAAGTACAGTAGTCGATTCTACAACAGAGGCCCAATATATTGCAGCCAGTGAGGCAGCAAAAGAAGCGGTTTGGATCAAGAAGTTCATTACTGGACTAGGGGTTGTGCTTAGCATATTAGATGCTATAGAACTCTGATGTGATAACAATGGAGCTATTGCACAAGCTAAAGAACCCAAATCTCACTAGTTGTAATATCCCGGGTTAAGGGGTTAATTTATTTCTGGCAATTGTTGCATGTTTATTGTTTGCTATGATGTTGTTTGGGTGTTTTCGGGGCTTAGCTGAAGGCTAGGAGTGGGCCTGAGTAGGTGGAAAATTTTTGTTTTGGGCTTTAGGGGATAGGAGCTGAAGGAGATGGGGTTTTTAATTAAATTAAGTGAAATTATAGCACAAAAAGAGGAGCTAGCAAAGTGGCAAGCATGCGCCACTTGGAGCATGGGTGTGGCGTCATCTACAAGGGGGAGGTCTTGAGTTCAAGTCGTAAGAATCCCACCCCTTTTGGCTCTCATTTTGGACGGCATGGAGGAAGAGGTTGAAGGCAAATTGAACTCTAGCTTGGACTTAGTCTTCACATTCAAAAGTCGGGTGGAGAGTGAAAGTAGGAGGGAGACTTGGT
The DNA here is from genome assembly GCA_025506655.1 of Gossypium rotundifolium. NCBI lineage: Eukaryota > Viridiplantae > Streptophyta > Magnoliopsida > Malvales > Malvaceae > Gossypium > Gossypium rotundifolium. The sequence goes on from CP106723.1 coordinate 43,286,651, forward strand.
CATGGGATTTGAATTGGGGTGTGGGAGTGAATGGGGGAAGTTGGCGGATTTGGTGAGAGTTTGGGGAGAGGGAGTGTGTGGTGGGTTGGTAAGCTTGTGGGAGAGTCTTAAATTTTTTTCACTAAGGCAATTGGGTAGGTTCGGTCAATTTTGTTTTGGGGGAAGTTAATTTTTCCTTGTTTAATCAAAAGCTAGTAAACTTCATTTGCAAATAGCTTTAGCCGAAAATAGAGAGAAAACCTTCCATTCTTGCTCCTTGAAACCGAAGCACAAAGCAACTTCAAGCCAATCTTGCACTCTTCTTCTGCGATTTCTTCTTTTACCTTTTGTGTCAACCGAAACCTCAAGCACCCTTATTGCCGAAATCCCACCTTGTTCTTCTTTCTTCTTTTTGTGGTGCAAGGCCGAAACTAGTGATCTTCCCTTCTCAATTTCTTTCTTTTATTTTACAACCCTTGTGCCGATTTTCTCATCTGTTCCATACCATATCTCTAAACCGAAACTAGCCTTCTTCTTTTCCTTTTTGACCGTAACACCTTTCACTAAAAACCTATATCCTCCATCTTTTTCATCTAAACCGAAAGCTACCACAAGCAAGCCCTTGCCGATCTTGGTCATTTGTAGCCGAAAGCTCTTTCTCACCTACTTTCCCTTTGCTTTTGTTCATTTTGGTGTAGGCCGAAACTTCATTTTCTCAAACACTTCCCTCTACTTCATTCATTCAAACCGAGAGCACTCTTTCTTCCTTGGTTTTCTTTTTAAACTCTTCTTTTCGGGATTAAGGGTGTTAGCCGAACCTCCCTTGGTATTGGCCGAATATTTGGTGGTGTTGGGTGTGTGGTTTCCAATCGTTGGTAGTGGGTAAGTGTTGGCGAATGGCCATTTCTCTTTCTCGATGTTTTACCAAATCATGGTATGTTAGGGTGATATCGATATTGGTTAAAGAGGTGTTAACTTCTTGTTTAATCTTTTCGTATAGGATCTTTGGACTTTGGAAATAATCAAGAGGAGCCTCCAACTCTTTTAGCCGATTGTTAAGTGGTGGTAAGAGGAGTACTTTGTTAGTCCGTTTCTTTAGCTTCGTTAAACCAAGTCTCAGTGGATTAATGGATTTTCTTTTTAGGTGGAGGCCGGTTGTAAAGGAGAAACCTTTGTGGTTCGAGTTTGGTAGGAAGCCAAACGTTTGCAAGGCAAGGACTATGTGATAAACTCTCTTTGGTTTAGTGCTTGTGGCGAATAGTTTGATGGTTAATCCATTTGTTGGTCGATTGTAGGATTCGAGTTGTAGAAGTGATCGAGGGCGTAAATCGATTTTAGGCCTTCGCTAATTGGTGTGTAAACTAACACACTACATTTAGTAATATAATTGATAACTTTGTGTGATGATTAATGAAAGCAGTGACGATTGATATGATACCTAATGGGTATGAATCGGACTCGGGTAAGTCAAGATTATTATTATGAGTTCTTGATGATCTATATGATACCATGGTTGTGGATATATGTGACATGGGGTATGAGATTAGACATATTAGCATGATATGCATGATTATATGATATGCATGATTACATGAGTGTGGTATGTTGATGGGTGATCTGAGTGGAGGGAGCGGTGATATTTTGTCTTGTGAGCACCGGTGTTTTGGTAACACACTTTGTGACTTTGGGTCACGGAGGTTTGGCACCTCAGGAGGTTTGGTACCTCGGCGTCTCGTCCACGTGGTTTAACCACAGGTGGGTTGGCCCCACTTGTGAGATATGGGATTGGCGCGGTGATTTGGTATCACGATGGGTTGGCCCCATCAGCATTTGTGACTCGGTCACCGGTGCTTTAGTAGCACAAGCTGTGTCTTTGGGACACCGGAGGTTTGGCACCTCATTGCGACTTGTCCCGTGGTTTAACCACAGTGGGTTGGCCCCACATGAGATATGGGATCGTCTGCTAGTGATTTGGTATCACACGATGGGTTGGCCCCATCATTGGATTTGTGACTTCGGTCACCAGTGCTTTGGTAGCACAATTGTGTCTTTGAGACACCAGTGTTTTGGTAACACATTGTGACTATATGTCACCAGTGGTTTGGTACCACACGGGGTAGAAAAGGCGATATGGATGGTTAGGATCGGGTTGCATTAATTATGTTGCTTTGTATGATGTGTATTAGCATGTTATTCTTGGGGCGGGATTTACACCATTGAGTCACTCGACTCACCCTCTCCTTTGACATTTCGGTGACTCGTGAGCGCGGACATGGAGCCGGGATGGACTCGGGGTGCACATGCCATGCTTTAATAAAAGTGTTGCTCAGGCTATTGAATTTGGGTACTTTAGCTTATTTACTTTACTTGGGTTTTATATTGGATTTGTAAAAGGCCTTTAATTTATGTTTTGGTGATGTTTATGTTTTAATTAGATTTTAATATGCCTTAACAAAACAAGTTGGTATGAATTTTACTAAAGCGTGGAAGATAATGATTTCAAAATTATAACATAATGTGTTTTTAAACCATACCATCGGGTATTACACTATGTCTTTCTGATAAGCAAATTCAAATGATTTTCGAATCAAACTTGTATTACTCCTAAGTCTAAAAAGGGTTTTAAGTAACACTAAGAAACTCTTAAGGTTTAAATGGTTTAAAACTCGTTTAACCACACATTCTAGTTAAGATTTCAAAATCTCCGGGTTTCAAATACACCATCTGATTTCAACCAAGTCTACTCAAATTGTCTCCCAAAATACATTGTGTTTCCACTCGGCTTTTAACGAAAAATTTAACCTCTCACAAACATGTTTTCCGTAACATGCAGTTGGGCGTGGTGTCTTGTCCGGGTTTGGGGTGTTACATTTGTAATATCGAGCTAAGTTCAAAAGTTTCTACTGTGGCCCGAGGCCCAAAATGTTTTAAAACTATAGTTTTTCAAGTATTCTATTTTAAAAGTATGATTTGAAGGGCATGGCACCGAGTCACCGGCACCAGTTCGCCCAGGTAAGTACCCCGTACTATTTGTTGTATTGCTTGATATGGTTGGCCGACTAGTAGGATTACTTTAGAGACTGAAACTAATAGGACTCTGTGGACTCGCGAAAACAAAGCTTCTTTAAAATTCATAAAACTTTGCTTTAAAAATAGTGGAATAATGAGTGATACATAAAATTCTTTAATCGCACGAGATTTAGTCATGAGTGCAGAGGTGGGCGTGGTCGTGGGCGTGGTCGCAGTAGGATGGTATTTTCGAGCCCGTAGTTACAGGCGGGGTTAGGAGAATGAGATCTGGGATTCGCCACCAGTGGAGGTGGTGAGTTTCGAGGCAGATGGCGACGACGCAGATATCCTGACGATCTTTGCGGGTTTTAGAGAGGTAGGCGGAGGCGGGTAGAGGCGTAGGAGCTAGGAAATCGTGCTGGCGACTTGAGCAAATAAATTTGAATTCTTTCGAGGTGTCTCGGTGTTGCTCCTAGCCTTTTGAAATCTTGGCTAGAAAGCGACAGAGCGGATCATGGACGATCTGGACCTAACGGTGAGGAAAAATTAAAGGGATCGTATCACTTCTCGAGATGAGTCATACCGGTGGTGGCTCACGGTCCGTGAATATACTGTTGAAGATCGACATGGGACTATTTTGGAACGCTTATCGGAAAAAATCGTTGAGCTAATTACATAAATGGCGTGGAAAGCATTTACGAAGTTAGTCAGGGAGCAAATCTGTGTGAGTCTGAGGCCGAAGTTTACGAAGGTTGAGTCGGTATGCCGAGGTATGGTGGCTCACGAGCATGAGAGGTGCGTTCGTTTGAGGATGGCTGCGAGACAATTGAGGTGATAATTGCGCCCCGGGAGGCGTGAATTGCAGTTCTAGTTGAAAAGGCGAAGGTTACCGAGGGCATTAAAGAGTCGTGAGGCGAGTATGGATAGAAACCGTTACAAAGGAGTTTTGGATCTTACGGGTCATCGAGTAATCGTGAGAAGAGGGCTAGACCGAGTGGGCGAATCGATCGGGTAGGTTTGTTCTTTGCTAGGCGTGGGCTGCGCATTGTAATTATGGAAAGGCTCACCGGGAGGATGTTGGGTGATGGTAGAGGTTGTTTTGAGTGTGGCTCATTTGGACCACCGAGTGAGGAATTGTCGCGCAAGTTAGCTAGAATTGATCAGGAGAATCGGTACGTAATCGATCTGAAATAATGGACCATCGCAGAGGGCCGAGGTAATGGAAGGAGGATTAACAGCCTGGTAGTGGAGCAAGGCGGAGGTGCTGAGTAATTTTGAGGCCGATACTGGATTGGTATATCTTTGCGAGGCGCCGAGAGGAGGGCGACGCACCGGACGTCATCAAGATGCGTTTTTGATTTTTGGTTCTCCTTATCTTTGCTTTAATTGATGTGGGTTCTCGCACTCTTATGTTGCCGATAGTATAGTTGAGACAATGGATTTAGACTACGAGGTATCTTCAGGCGTATGACCGTAATAAGCCCTCTAGGTCACTCTGTAGTGGTAGATAAAGCGATAGAGGCGATACCTTAGAACTCAAGGGGTATCTTTGAGGCCGATCGATGGAACCGCCGTTGGGGAGTTCGATCCGATTTTGGGATGGATGGTGAGTAAGCACCAGAAGTTGAATGCTGCGGCTAAGCGCATGGTTCTGAGCACGGTGAGGTGATGAAGTAGTTCGATCGGTAATAGGAGAAACTATCATCCAATGTGGTATCTCGCTCAAAGCCGAGAAAATGGTCGAAAGGTTGCGAAGCATATATGGTGCATGTGTATGCCTTGGAGGCTAAGGAGTCTTTGTGGAGTATTGGACGCTAGGGAATTTGTGGATGTGTTTCTGAGGAGCTTAGGGTTTGCCACCAGATCGGGAGGTAGAGTTCGGATTGATCATTACCCGTAAGCTGCGCCAAGTATCCATTGCTCCGTCTGAGATGGCACCTAAAGAATTAGTGGAGCTTAAGGCTCAAATCAGGAGTTATTGGACCGAGGTTTTATCGGGCCAAGTATTTCGCCTTAGGGGAGCGCGGTACTCTTTGTAAAGAAGAAAGAGCGGTACTATGCGGATGTGCATAGACTACCGCTAACTGAATAAGTCGACGATCAAAAACAAGTATCCACCGCCTCGGATAGATGACTTGTTTGATCATTTGAAAGGGTGCGTCGGTTTTCTCAAGATCGATCTAAGGTCGGGTATCACCGATTAAAGGTAAAAGAGGCGGATATCTGTAAGGCGGCATTTCGTACTCGGTATGGGCACTTTAAGTTCTTGGTTATGCCGTTCGGGTTGACTAACGACCGGCTTTCTTTCATGGATCGATGAATAGGGTGTTCCAACGATATCTAGATCGATTCGTGGTGGTTTTATCGGCGACATCTTGGTATACTCAAGGATCGAGGAAGAGCATGATGCTCATTTACGGGTGGTATTGCGATTCTAAGGAGAAACTTATTTCTATCTGAAGTTCATAAATCGAGTTACGGCTTAGGGAGGTGACGTTTTGGGTCATGTAGTATCGGTGAGGGATTAGAGTGGACCCAGTAAGATAGAAGCGGTCTTGGATTGGAAGCCGCCTAAGTCGATAGTGGAGATTCGGAGTTTTACGGGGTTGGCGAGGATACTCTAGAAGATTTGTAGAGGGTTTCGTTAATTGCGCACCAATGACCAAATTATTGAGAAAAGGAGTTCCGTTTATTTGGAATGAGAAGCAACGGAGAGCTTCGACAAGTTGAAGAAGATTTTGAGTGAAGCTCGGTTACGATTCAACCCGAGGTCGGTAAGGAATTCTGATGTCTTGCGATGCATCACATCTGAGTTTGGGTTGTGTCTTGATGCAAGAAGGAAGGTTGTGGCTTACGATCCAGACATTTGAGGCCACATGAGGTCAATTATCCTCACGCACGATCTGGAGTTAGCAATGTAGTATTTGCCTTAAAGATATGGAGGCATTACTTATACGGAGAAAGATCGGTAGTCTATACGGACCATAAGAGTCTGAAGTACCTTCCGACTCGTAAAGACTTGAATCGAGATCACCGATGGATTGAGCCTTCGAAAGACTACGATTGCTCAATTGAGTATCATCAAGGCAAGGCTAACGTCGTGGCGACGCGTTGGTAGAAGGTTGTTTTGGATTTAAGAGCGTTGTTTGCCCACTTGAGTTTGTACGACGACGGAGTATTCTCGCGAAGCTGCGAGTTAAGCCTACTTGGGTTGAGCGGATCGAGAAAAGCGGTTGTTAGGCGAGGTTTTGAGCGCAGAAGACTTCAAAAGTGCTGAGTGATGGGTTGAAGGGTATAGCTTGTCCGATGATGGGGTTACTGTGTTTCGAGGGAAGGCTTGTATGCCGAGAGATGCTGAATTGAGGCAAAAGATTCTTCAGGATGCTCATAGCGACCCTACGCTATGCATCCGGAGGTAGCAAATGTATAAGGACCTCGAGCACGATTACGGTGGCCGGTCCAAAAAGGAGGTGACCGAAGTTTGTGGGTAAGTGTCGACTTGTCGTGAGTCAAGGCTAAGCATCGATTGCCATTCAGGTTGCTTGACCGGTGAAGATTCCACAGTGGAAGTGGGAAAGAATAACTATAGATTTAAATCGGTGGATTACCGCTTACACCGAGCAAGAAGGATTGATCTGGTAATTGTGGATCTACCGACTAAATCAGCTCACTTTATTAGGTGAGGGTGGATTACTCACTACTGAGAGGTTGGCAAAGTCAGATGTATCAGAGATTGTGAGGCGCACGGGGTGCGGTCTCGATCATCTCGGATAGGGATCCGAGATTCACGTCAAGGTTCGGAAGGCGTTACATCGGGCTCTGGGTACGGTTAGATTTCAAGACTGACATTTCATCCGCATGATCGACGGGCAATCGTAAAGAAAGGTTATCTGATTTTGGAGGATATGCTTCGAGGTTGTGTATTGGACTTGAGGGTAGTTGGGAGGAGTATCTACCGTTGGCTGAGTTCGCTTACAACAACAGCTACCAAGCGAGCATTAAGATGGCACCTTATAAGGCGTTATGCGGTAGGAAGTGTCGCTCACCTACTTGTTGGACGAGTTAAGTGAACGCCGATTATTGGGACCGAGTTGGTGGTCGAGACCAGAAGATAAAGTTAAGTTGATTCAGCTCGATTGAAGGAAGCTTGGATGGCGAAGTCTATCCGATCTTAAGCGGAGAGATATTGAGTTTTGTGGGAGATCGGGTTTTCCTGAAGGTCTCACCGTGGAAGAAAGTATTAAGGTTCGGAAGGAAAGGCAAGCTAAGTCCGAGGTTTATTGGGCCGTACAAGGTACTAAGACGAGTGGGACCAGTTGCATATCACCGAGTTGCGGTGAGCTAAGTCGATTCATGGCGTGTTCCACGTTTGATGCTTCGGCGATATCGTTCGATCCATCACATGTGGTAACAAGAGAGGAGATCGAGGTAAATCCGGATATGTCTATGGAGGAAGAGCTGTCTGATTTTAGATCGGGATGTGAAGGTCTTTGTGCAGAAGTCCGTGCCTCTCGTTAAGGTTCTTTGGCGGAATCATGGCGTGGAAGAAGCGGCGGGAACCCGAGGATATGATGAGACAAAGAATACCCGCAACTCTTGACGACTGTAATTTTGAGGTCAAAATTCTTTTAAGGGGTAGAACCGTAATATCCCGAGTTAAGGGTTAATTTATTTTCGCAATTGTTGCATGTTTATTGTTTGCTATGATGTTGTTTGGGTGTTTTGGGCTTAGTGAAGGCTAGGAGTGGGCCTGAGTAGGTGGAAAATTTTTGTTTTGGGCTTTGGGGATAGGAGCTGAAGGAGATGGGGTTTTTAATTAAATTAAGTGAAATTATAGCACAAAAGAGGAGCTAGCAAAGTGGCAAGCATGCGCCACTTGGAGCATGGGTGTGGCGTCATCTACAAGGGGGAGGTCTTGAGTTCAAGTCGTGAGAATCCCACCCCTTTTGGCTCTCATTTTGGACGGCATGGAGGAAGAGGTTGAAGGCAAATTGAACTCTAGCTTGGACTTAGTCTTCACATTCAAAAGTGGGGTGGAGAGTGAAAGTAGGAGGGAGACTTGGTCATGGGATTTGAATTGGGGGTGTGGGAGTGAATGGGGGAAGTTGGCCGGATTTGGTGAGAGTTTGGGGAGAGGGAGTGTGGCGGTTGGTGAGCTTGTGGGAGAGTCTTGAATTTTTTTTTTCACTAAGGCAATTGGGTAGGTTCGATCAATTTTGTTTTGGGGAAGTTAATTTTCCTTGTTTAATCAAAAGCTAGTAAACTTCATTTGCAAATAGCTTTAATAGAAAATAGAGAAAACCTTCCATTCTTGCTCCTTGAAACCGAAGCACAAAGCAACTTCAAGCCAATCTTGCACTCTTCTTCTGCGATTTCTTCTTTTACCTTTTGTGTCAACCAAACGTCAAGCACCCTTATTGCCAAATCCCACCTTGTTCTTCTTTCTTCTTTTTTGTGGTGCAAGGTCAAACTAGTGATCTTCCTTCTCAATTTCTTTCTTTTATTTTACAACCCTTGTGCCGATTTTCTCATCTGTTCCATACCATATCTCTAAACCAAACTAGCCTTCTTCTTTTCCTTTTTGTAGTAACACCTTTCACTAAAACCTATATCCTCCATCTTTTCATCTAAACCAAAGCTACCACAAGCAAGCCCTTGCCGATCTTGGTCATTTGTGGCAAAGCTCTTTCTCACCTACTTCCCTTTGCTTTTGTTCATTTTGGTGTAGGCCGAAACTTCATTTTCTCAAACACTTCCCTCTACTTCATTCATTCAAACCGAGAGCACTCTTTCTTCCTTGGTTTTCTTTTTAAACTCTTCTTTTCGGGATTAAGGGTGTTAGCCGAACCTCCCTTGGTATTGGCCGAATATTTGGTGGTGTTGGGTGTGTGGTTTCCAATCGTTGGTAGTGGGTAAGTGTTGGCCGAATGGCCATTTCTCTTTCTCTGATGTTTTACCAAATCATGGTATGTTAGGGCTGATATCGATATTGGTTAAAGAGGTGTTAACTTCTTGTTTAATCTTTTCGTATAGGATCTTTGGACTTTGGAAATAATCAAGAGGAGCCTCCAACTCTTTTAGCCGATTGTTAAGTGGTGGTAAGAGGAGTACTTTGTTAGTCCGTTTCTTTAGCTTCGTTAAACCAAGTCTCGATTGGATTAATGGATTTTCTTTTAGGTGGAGTAGGTTGTAAAGGAGAAACCTTTGTGGTTCGAGTTTGGTAGGAAGCCAAACGTTTGCAAGGTAAGGACTATGTGATAAACTCTCTTTGGTTTAGTGCTTGTGGCCGAATAGTTTGATGGTTAATCCATTTGTTGGTCGATTGTAGGATTCGAGTTGTAGAAGTGATCGAGGGACGTAAATCGATTTTAGGCCTTCGCTAATTCAGGTGTGTAAACTAACACACTTCTGTTTAGTAATATAATTGATAACATGTGTGATGATTAATGAAAGCGGATTGATTGATATGATACCCTAATGGGTATGAATCTGGACTCGGGTAAGTCAGTATTATTATTATGAGTTTACTGATGATCTATATGATACCATGGTTGTGGATATATGTGACATGGGGTATGAGATTAGACATATTAGCATGATATGCATGATTATATGATATGCATGATTACATGAGTGTGGTATGTTGATGGGTGATACGAGTGGAGGGAGCGGTGATATTTTGTCTCGTGAGCTCCAGTGTTTTGGTAACACACTTTGTGACTTTGGGTCACAGAGGTTTGGCACCTCAGGAGGTTTGGTACCTCGGCCTCGCCCCACGTGGTTTAACCACCGTGGGTTGGCCCCACTTGTGAGATATGGGATTGACCTTGGTGATTTGGTATCACACGATGGGTTGGCCCCATCAATGATTTGTGACTACGGTCACCGGTGCTTTGGTAGCACAACTGTGTCTTTGGGACACCGGAGGTTTGGCACCTCATTGCGACTTGTCCCCTCGTGGTTTAACCACTGTGGGTTGGCCCCACATGAGATATGGGATCGTCTGCTAGTGATTTGGTATCACACGATGGGTTGGCCCCATCATTGGATTTGTGACTTGGTCACGGTGCTTTAGTAGCACAATTGTGTCTTTGAGACACCAAAGTGTTTTAGTAACACATTGTGACTATATGTCACCAAAGTGGTTTGGTACCACACGGGGTAGAAAAGCGATATGGATGGTTAGGATCGGGTTGCATTAATTATGTTGCTTTGTATGATGTGTATTAGCATGTTGTTCTTGAGGCGGGATTTACACATCGAGTCACTCGACTCACCCTCTCCTTTGACATTCGGGTGACTCGTGAACGGACATGGAGCCGGATGGACTCGGGTGCACATGCCATGCTTTAATAAAAGTGTTGCTCGTGCTATTGAATTTGGGTACTTTAGCTTATTTACTTTACTTGGGTTTTATATTGGATTTGTAAAAGGCCTTTAATTTATGTTTTGGTGATGTTTATGTTTTAATTAGATTTTTAATATGCCTTAACAAAACAAGTTGGTATGAATTTTACTAAAACGTGGAAAGATAATGATTTCAAAATTATAACGCAATGTGTTTTTAAACCATACCATCAGGTATTACACTATGTCTTTACAGTAAGCAAATTCAAATGATTTTCGAATCAAACTTGTATTACTCCTAAGTCTAAAAAGGGTTTTAAGTAACACTAAGAAACTCTTAAGGTTTAAATGGTTTAAAACTCGTTTAACCACACATTCTGGTTAAGATTTCAAAATCTCCGGGTTTCAAATACACCATCTGATTTCAACCAAGTCTACTCAAATTATCTCCCAAAATACATTGTGTTTCCACTCGGCTTTTAACGAAAAATTTAACCTCTCACAAACATGTTTTCCCGTAACATGCCAGATTTGGACGTGGTGTCTTGTCCGGGTTTGGGGTGTTACACCAGTGATCCAAACATATACTTAGGAGCTATCATCTTATTCGAGAGATTATCGATCGAGGAGATGTTGAGATGTGTAGAATACCTACAGATGATAACATTGCTGATCCCTTAACCAAGCCTCTGACACAGCAGAAGCATGACCGTCACACTAAGTCGCTTGGTATTAGATATATGAGTGATTGGTCTTAGTGCTAGTGGGAGATTGTAAGAGTATGCCCAAAGATCAATCATGAGATGGTTGTAATAACATACTTGATTTACCATGTTTATTAATATAAAGCGTTGTAATTATTATTTCAGTTTTTCCTTTTTTGTGTTCAAATAAACTATTTTATAATAATGTCCTGAGAATAATATGATTATTCTTAAAATATCCTTAGTCAAGTATTACTGTTGACTATGACAACAATAATGCATTAAGACTAACATGTAGTTGATTGATGATAAAGAGTTGTCATTGATATGGAGTGTTAAAATCAACGCATGAATATGTGTGTTAGAGAACAACATATTGGACTGACCCGCTATGAGTATGTTTCTTGGATTATTATGTAATTGTCACAACATTACTCATAGTGATTAATATGTATATGATACTTAGACTTGAGATAATCATTATCCCAACATCGTGAGTCGTATATTTTGATACAGTCAAACGTACATCGTAACCGGTTGTTCTATAAAGGCTGATGTTGGATATACCACAATCTATGTAGAGGGATATTGTTGATCAATATAGGATAAGTCCGTCCCATATAATGGGAGTAATATCTTAGGCCACTTGATTGAGTGAGACTAGAAATGCATGGCCATGCTCAAATAAGTTGACATGAGATGTCATACTAATTTGTATATCATAGTTTACTCAAGATATCAAGAAACATGGAATGGACTATACAAGTGTGACTATTCCATGACTTGTATCCATTCCAGAGAGAAAGGATTTAAGGATTAATGCATGAAACGTTAATCACAAAAAGTTATGTCGAATCATGACTTCTTGTAACATAGGTAGCAATGATGCATTGCTAGATGCCACTCATTGTTTGTGACATTAGAATTGTTCTAGTATTAATGCTAACGTTACAAGAACCTACAGGGTCACACCTTATGGTTGAAATGAACGGAATGAAACATAGTTGGTATTGTGTTTGATTGTCACATGAATTAAATTAATTAAAGAATTAATTTAATTGGGCAATCAAATATTGAATATATTATATGTACAAGGATGTTGTACAAATAATGAGAATTAATATATGAACTTGGTTCAGTATATAAATTTAAATAAATATAGTTTACCGATATCCATGTTATAATTAATGTAATTATAACTTTTGGGTATAATTAATGTAATTATAATTTTCGGTTAAAACATTATTATATTTATTTAATTTTATAATTCATAAAAGAAATACCGATTATAAAAGGTAATAATTGAAGAAAAACCCTAAAAATTTGCTTGGAAAAGTCTAGCAGCCGTCAAGCAAATAAAACCTCTGAAAACAGTTTTTGGAGATTTCTGCCGCTCATAGTCAAATCGGGTGGATTACGTAGAGGCTGACAAAGATAAAGGTTGCGGCTTGGTTCGACAGTAGATCAGGACTCTTGTTGCCGAGGTGTCGCTGTCTACTCAGATTGAAATTTTGGTAACTTCGAAACCTTTATTTCACCTCGATTCGTTCCTCACACATGGATTCATGGTTTGGATCGTCGGGATTAATTTTATTTCGTTGGGCTATGGGGGTGCCGGCGTTCCAACAGAATCCACCTAGACTTCACTTGTTATTTAACTTTGAACCAGATAATTTATTCACTTGACTTGATCTGTAGGATTCCCTAATTTATATTAATACCTTTCTCGAGGCTACTAATGTCCAACCCTAGGTTGATTAATTGAAATCTCTTTCTAATTGAAACCCCTAGAATTGTATTAACTCGATCTATGGACTCCTATATTAGGTTTGACCCTAATCGACAGATTTTTGTCATCCTATCTCTAGGGTTACAATCAACTCCGCTTAACTATGCTAGATCTACTCTTAAACCGGGAATATTCCTCCTCTGCCTAAGCACATCAATACTTGAATCAATATCCTGAAATATCAAAGCAAGAATTAAGAACACATAGTTAAGAACAAATCAACTATTTATCATATATTTCAGAAAACAATAACAAAATCCGTCTTAGGTTTCATCCCCCTTAGGTATTTGAGGGATTTAGTTCATAATCATAAAAGAATACATCTCAAAATAAAAATAACAAAACATAAAGAAAACCCTAAAACCCTCTGAAAGAATTGAAGGAGAGATCCTCAGTCTTGAGTATGACTCCGGCTTCTGGGATGGATCAACTGGCTTTTTTCGAGTGAATCCCAAAGTTCGGCCTCTCTAGCTTGGCTCCTTGGCCTAGCTGAATGCCCTCTTTAAGGTTGGCCTCTAGGGTGTTTATATATGCTTTTGGAATGTCTTTCTTTGCCTCTAAGTACCCTTATTCGAATGAAACTCTTCTTTGCCGTGGCAGGGACATGCCCCTGTGATTCGGGTCTAGGCCGTGGTCGGATCTGCTAAGGAGGCACGGCCATGTGTTTCGGTCTCAGGCCATGTGCAATTCGTACTTTGTGGTAGTTTATTTTGCAACATTACTGAGCATACTGTGTTTAGTTCCACATACAATTCCTCGTCTAACTTCCGCTTATTTTTCAAAAGCTCTTTTAAAAATTTCCTTGAATCTAGCATCTGCGAAAGAGCTTCAAGAAACAGTAAGTTAATATGTAATTTCTTTAAAAGTTTAAGAAACTTACCAAACTGTTCGTCTGTGTTGTCTTTCTTCATCGCATTGGGGTATGGTATTCGAGTTTGGTATTCTTTAATTACCAGTTTTGGCTTTTCTTGGCTTACTTCAATCTCATCTTCACTTACCACAGGTTCTTTCCTTGGCTCAGATTCAGATTCCACTAACCCTTCACTACTTTGAGCTATTATGGCTTGAAGTTGCTCCTTTTGGTTAGTCTCAGTGTTACTTGGCAAGCTACCTTATGGTCATTTGAAGATTAGCTTAGTGAGTTGCCCTAACTAGTTCTCGATCCCTTGAATCGATGCTTGTTGATTTTTTAGTGTTGTCTCGGTATGTTGGAAATGAGTTTCTAACACCGTGATGAATTTTGTCAGCATCTCCTCAAGGTTCGATTTCTTTTCCTGTAGGTAGGGCTGTTGTTGGAAGTTTGGAGGGGGTTGTTGTCTCTGATTTCCTTGACCGCCCCATGAGAAATTGGGGTGGTTCCTCCAACATGGATTATAAGTATTACTATAAGGGTTATTTTGAGGTCTAAAATTGTTACCCGTATAGTTTATCTGTTCATTTTCCATGTTAGGATCGTAGGGTGGGTACTCATGATTCGCCACACCTCCTAGGTTTGAATCACATTGCATTACTAGGTGTACCTGCGAGGAACCACACTAACCATTAATCTTTTTATTTAACATCTCTACCTGATTTGATAGCATGGTGACTGCGTCGAGGTTGAAAACTCTAGTTGTTTTTGTTGGCCTTGTCCTTGTAACTTGCCACTGATAGTTGTTCAGTGACATCTCTTCTATAAACTCATAGGCCACCTCAGGAGTTTTGTTATTCAGGGTTCTACCAGCTGCTGAATCAATCAGTTGTCTCGTTGAAGGGTTCACACCGTTGTAAAAAGTTTGGACCTGTAACCACAAGGGTAATCCATGGTGTGGGCACCTTCTCAATAGATCTTTGTATCTCTCCTATGCATCCTATAGTGTTTCTAGAACCATTTGCACAAAAGAAGAGATATCATTCCTTAATTTGGCCGTTCTGGCTGACGAAAAATATTTTAACAAAGAATTTTCGGTCATTTGATCCCATGTAGTGATTGATCCTCGTGGAAGAGAATTCAACCATTGTTTTGCATTATTCCTTAATGAAAAGGGAAATAACCGAAGACGAATGGCATCATCAAAAATGCCATTTATTTTGAAGGTATCACAGAATTCTAGAAAATTTTCTACATGAGTATTTGGGTCTTCGTCCTGCAAACCACCAAATTAAACAAATTGTTGAATCATTTGAATAGTGTTAGGTTTCAGTTCAAAATTATTAGCAGCTATAGTAGGCCTAACAATACTCGATTCAGTCCCTGTTAAATTAGGTTTAGCATAATTATACATAGTTCGAGGAGCATGATTTTCGGCCACCTATTGAGGTAGTGGATTATTCTCGGCCATCTCTTCTGTAGTATTAATTTCGCCTTCTTGCTTTTCTTGTATGTAGTTTAAGCTTCGCCTTATTTCTCTACGATTTCTGCGAACCGTACCTTCAATATCACTATCGTAAACTAAGGGTTTTGTCGGGTTCCTTCTAGTCATAAACTAGCGGTATTAACCAGGAAAAGAAAAAGAAAATTAGAAAAGTAAAAATAAAATTCAATTGCAAAAATAAAATATGGCTAAAGTAATAAAAATTGAGCTTTCTTAATATTTCAGTTCCCCGGCAATGACGCCAAAAACTTGACGGTGGTGGAAAAAGTCTTAAAATTTATGTAATTAATGATCGAGCCTAGAAATTAACTATCACCATGATTGAGGCAAGCACACCTATCGAACAATAGTATAGCTTAGTGGCAAGACTGGATTGTCGAACCCAAAGAAACCAAAAGTACTAATACTAAGTTTCTTCTTATTATTTAGCCTAAGAATTAAGGGAATTGTTGTTTAATCTAAATTTAACTAACTACTAAGCTAAAGGTGCTAAGACACAGAGAAGGAGTTGGGGAAAATACTTGTGGGAAAACCAATTGATTAAGACAATACCCGAGGAGGAATCCACCTAGACTTCACTTGTTATTTAACTCTGAACCAGACGATTTATTCACTTGACTTGATCCGTAGGATTCCCTAATTTATATTAATACCTCTCTCGAAACTACCAACGTCTAACCCTAGGTTGATTAATTGAAATCTCCTTCTAATTAAAACCCCTAGAATTGCATTAACTCGATCTATGGACTCCCATATTAGGTTTGACCCTAATTCGACAGATTTTCGTCATCCTATCTCTAGGGTTGTGATCAACTCCGCTTAACTATGCTAGATCTACTCTTAAACAGGGAATATTCCTCCTCTGCCTAAGCACATCAATACTTGAATCAATATCCTGAAATATCAAAGCAAGAATTAAGAACACATAGTTAAGAACAAATCAACTATTTATCATATAGTTTAGAAAATAATAACAAGATTCGTCTTAGGTTTCATCCCCCTCAGGTTCTTAAGGGTTTAGTTCATAATCATAAAAGAATACATCTTAGAAGAAAAATAAAAAAACATAAAGAAAACCCTAAAACCCCCTGAAGGAATTGAAGGAGAGATCCTAAGTCTTGAGTATGACTCTGGCTTCTAGGATGGATCAACTGGCTTTCTTCGAGTGAATCCCACAATTCGGTCTCTCTAGCTTGGCTCCTTGGCCTACCTGAATGCCTCCTTTAAGGTTGGACTCTAGGGTGTTTATATATTCTTTTGGAATGTCTTTCTTTGCCTCTAAATACCCTAATCTGAATAAAACTCTTCTTTTCTACAGTAGGGACACGCCCGTGTGGCACGCCCATGTGATTCGAGGCCAGGCCATGGTCGAATCTGCTAAGGATCCACGACCGTGTGTTTTGAGCCCAGGCCGTGTGTAATTTGTACATTGGCCCATTTTCTCCGTTTTCAGCCTGTTTCTCGTTCTTTTCATCCTTCGGTGCTCTCCTAAGTATAAAACTTAAAAATTAAAGGATTAGGAGCACCGAATTCCACAATTCAGGGAATAAATCATCCAAAAGTATGATAAATGTGGGATTAAAATATTAACATATTACAATTTATGAACCACACAGTCTAGCACACAGGCATGTGGCACGGGCATGTGGCACAAGTCAGAGAGCTCCCTATTTTGAACATGACCTATAGCACGGGTGTGTCTAACGGTCACACGGGCGTGTCCCTTGGACCACACGGGCGTGTGAACCCTATTTTAGTGAAAAATTTTCTAAGTGTTGTATGATTTTCTAAAGTTCTCAGTTTAGTCCCGAACTACTTTCAATGTATGTTTTAGGCCTCGTAGGCTCGTTTTAAAGACGATATGCATGTATGTGGAAAGTTTAAAATTTGGATAGAAATTACTTCTCAAGTTTGTATGTTAGTTTGTGTTTAAGTCTAGTAATGCCTCGTACCATGTTTCGACATTGAATACGGGTAAGGGGTGTTACATGGTGGAAGTTTTTGCAGTCCCAAAGGATGATGCAAAGACAGTGCTAAAATTTTTCCACAAGCATATACTCACCCGCTTTGGCACACCAAAGGCATTGATTAGTGATCAGGGTACACACTTTTATTGCAACCAAGTGGCGATCGCGCTGAAGAGATATGGAGTTAATCATAGAATGGCTACTACTTATCATCCGCAAATCGATGGACAAGCCGAAGTATAGAATCGACAAATTAGGAACAACCCTTCGAGGAAAGATTGGTTTTTTTGATTAGATGACGCTTTATAGCCACTACGGACAACATCCAAAACTCCTTTAGGGATGTCACTATATCAATTGGTTTTTAGGAAAGCATGTCACTTGCCAGTCGAATTGGAACACAAAGCAATGTAGGCAATTAAGCAAGTGAACATGGACTATGAAACAGCTTAAAAGAAAAGACTATTGGATATCACTGAAATAGAGAAGATTAGGAGAAATGCTTATGAAAATTCTACAATTTACAAGGAAATAACCAAACGATGGCATGGTAAGATTATTTTACAGCGACAATTTATCGTGGGTCAAGAGGTTATATTATTCAATTCTCGACTCAAATTGCACCCAGGTAAATTGCATTCATGATGTTCTGGACCTTTTGAAGTTGTCATCGTATTTTATCATGGTGCAGTTACAATTCGAGATTTACGTGATGTCTACCAGTTCAAAGTAAATAGACAAATGCTGAAACACTATTTTGGCAGCAATGATCAAAAGCAAGTAGAGACCATTAAATTGATCGAAAAGTTTTAATTTTTAATTAGTACTCCATGATTTTAGTTTATTTTATTTATTTTTTGTTAAAGTTTGTTTTCCTTCCTTTTTGTAGAATAAATTAGGTACCTTTTTAGACGTATTAAACTTTTTCTGTTAGCGCATTCCATAAGTCTGTACTACCATTTATATCCCATCAGAATTTAAGGAAATTCAGATTCCGTCATTGGATTAAAACTCACTTAGTTGTTTGATCCTTCTAAGCGGGCACAATTTCTATTGGACACAACTCTTCTCTCCAGCCTTATATCTCTCCACAAAACAACACACTTCTCCATCTTCCTTTTTCACTTACTATAAATCCTCTCCTACTATACTGACTGTAATGCATTCAAGCAACCATTTTTATTTCTTTTCTCTTCTCAAGATCATATCTTTTTATCTTTAAACCATTCCCCCCAACAAAAGATGGCCAAAACAAGAGGCTAGGTCAAGAAAGCCACCAAATCTGGTGGAGAACATGTGTCCTCTGCTACTACAGTCCGTGAATCAGAATCCCCCGGGCCAGTGCAGACAAAGGAGCCAGTAGTCTTTATGAATAAAGTGGCAAAGGAATGATTTCATGAGAACATGTTGAAGTGAAACTTCCATCCCGAACAAGACATTTCCCTTTCACCACAACAAGACTTTGGTAAACAAGTCTACAAGACCATATCGAAGTTAAAGTGGGAAACTTTTTGCACCCAACCTGGAAGCTACTCGCCTTCCTTGGTACGTGAGTTTTTTTGCTAATTTACACGACCATGAGTTAGAGTTTATTTTCGTTCGAGAAGGTTTAATACCATGGGATGCTAAAAAAATCAACGAGCTGTACAACACCAAGGTTGATGTTGACAAACACTCTGAGATCATTGATGACATCATTGATGAAAAACAAGACCAGTTGGTAAGAGACTTATGTGTCGAGAGAGTAGTGTGGATGAGTTCCCATCACAAAAATTATACGATGCACCACCACTTCCTGACTCTTCAAGGCAAACTTTGGTTTCATTTTTTCAATTGTAGGCTAAAGCCCTCTACTCACAGCACCACAGTCACCCTTGACAAAATGTGTCTAATACATTCTATTGTAAAAGGCAGAAAAATTGATGTAGGCGCAATACTTCACTAAGAAATTGCTGACTGCACTATAAGGCGGATTGGGATCTTAGTTTTCCCATCACTGGTGATGTTATTATGCTGGCAAAGAGGAATAGTTCCCAATGTTGGTGAGGAAGTCCTCGACAATAAAGGCCAAATTAATGATGCCTCTATAGAGAGAATGACTCATGGAAATAACACACCGATACTAAAGGAGGCAAAAGTTAGTAAAACAAAAAATGAAAAAGTCAAATCCGACAGCAAAGGAACAAACCTAAATGGAGAGACATCATTATGGCGTAAACTGAAGGATGTCAAAAAAATGGTAAATTCCATCAACAATAGCCAGATCAGGCTTGTCACTATAATAAAAGATAGGGAGAAACCCCATATTTGTTTTATGCTTATACCAGAGCCCAGAACAGTTCTATTGTAGCCACATTAGGCCAACTAAGCCCATCCCCACTACCGAAATTCCCAATGCTTCTACGAATCATTCGCAATTATGACCTCTCTTCCTCGGATAACGAGTTAGAAGACCGAGATAGATCGGTGGCATCCCTAACCATTGTGCAGGTCTCCGATAATAAGAAAGAAAAGGAATCCAGTGACATTGATGAATGCTTGCAAAAGATTGATAGCTTGTTTGAGGGTTGTATTTTTGCTAATCAAGAGGACACTGTTGTTGAGAAGGAAATTGTTGCTACAGAAGAGGATGTTGTTGCTGAAGAAGAAGAAGTTGCTAAAAATGAGAAGGAAAAAGAATAAAAAGATTCTATTGAGGAGATTATCACCGCACCCGAGTCTGTGGGTGCAAATATTGATAATTTGGAGCGAATTAGAGTGAGATCGAAAGAAGTTGCTAAGGTAACTAGTGAGGAGAAATGCAATTCATTGCCAATAATGGACTACACTAGACCATTCCAAGTGGCCTCTCCTACACAGACAGCAGCTGATGATGTCGCGGCAGAACCAAGAATTGAGGAGCAATCGAAGATCATGCAAAGCCCAAAGAACAGAAAAGGAAGAGCTCCAAGGATAAAAAAAAAGAGGGATAAGAAGAAAATGAGGAGAAAGAAACATCATGTAGCCACATCGATGGCTGCAGATAACTGAGTTAGTTTATTTTAAGCTTTAGTTATAGTATTCATGCATTGCATATAGCTGTAGGTTTAATTTTGATAAACATATATTGTGATTGCATTTTTATTGTCATTACATTTTCATGTTAGTGCATTGGGGATAATGCAAACTTTAAGTTTGGGGAAATGCACATGGGGCTTGGAAATGCACCCACATTTCAAAATTTTTTTTTCAGAAATAAAGTGTGCAAGGTTTAATTATAGTTAATGAAAATTGTTCAAAATTTTTGTTACATTCGATGCTTAATTATTGAATCATGAAAATTATCAATGAATGAGTTGGATAAATTTGCCAGAAGGTTGCAGCTTCAATTCATTGATGAATGAATTAGATTGCATTAGTAATGGGTGACTGCTATCATACCTTAAATCTTGAATGAATCTACTTTTTACAGCTGGTTATATATGTATATATAGCTATAAATTAGAGACACTCCAAAGTGGGTGTAGTATAGAATGTTAAAAAGGGAACATTCCAATGCAAGCATTAGAAAAATCAATCTGGCCAAAGACTGTCGTTGCATGAGTGTGTGTCGGTGCAATTACATACTCCTTAGGGGTTTATTGTATCCTATCGTTACTTTTAGGAACAAGGGTACAATAATGCAATGATATCTTTATTTCAAAAAAAAATGTATACTTAGTACTGTACAATAAATGTTGTAATGGTAGATAGAACTTAGGGTTTGAAGCATGATGCTAGCATTGATGAAGTTGCATGTAACATCTTGGAAAGGGCCTATGCATTTCCAGTTTAATTGTATGAAATGACAAGTTTCAAGTACTATGAATAAATTTTTGATACTTTTGGAAACCTAGAAATGCATGAAAATGGAAATGAAAATGGAGACGGAAATGGAAATGGAAATGGACATTTTTGGAAACTTAGACATTTTGGAAACCTAAGTAAATTAGGAAAGTGAACATTTGGAAACCAAACCAAAATAGGAAACTAAACATTTTGGAAACCAAGCCAAAATAGGAAACTAAACATTTTGGAAACTTGGAAAATCTGAGAAAATACTGAGTGAAAATTTTAGGAAACTTAAAATTGACCTGAATGTCAAATTTAAGAGCCCAAAGGGAACTTAGGGCGAAAGTGACCCTAAAAATATAAAGTACATGAAATTTGACCCAATAACGGACTTGGAAATGTGGCCTGAAGATGCCACCTAAGGCCTTAGGAAATGGCCCAAATGCAAGAGGTTTTTGGGCCTGAGTTTGAGTCATCTAGGAAACAAATAAAAGAAATTTTATTTTGCTTCCATGAGTGGGGAGTTGGACGGCACAAGGGAAGCTAAGAAGAGGAGTTTTTATTCAATAGAACTTTTGGCTAATTAGGAGATTTGATGGAATTTCATAGTTGATAAAATTAAAACTTATCACAAATGAAGAGTTGGAGGATTTGGGGACTCTAAGGCTAATAGTTTCGGTCAAAGAGAGAAAAGTAAAGAGCCATTCTCTTCTCTTCAACCTCTTGCCGAAACCTCCTAATCAAAGCAACAACAACTTTTTCTTTTCTTTAGCCGAATCCTCTTTGTCAAAGTTCTCTCCATCTCTTTTCCTTTCTTTTTCTTTTCTTCTATTATCCCTCCACAAAAGCCAAAACTTTGAGATCCCAAATAGTACCATAGCCGAATATTAAAAGAGATCATCCGGGATTCGAAACCGAGGTAAGTACATCAAACATGCATTCGGCAAAAAGGTCCCTTCCAGTATTGAATAATAGTTCAAATCTAACAAGTGATTTTGGCAGGAATTAAAAATAAAGATCAACTTCGGGATTTGAGAACTTCAAGGTAAGTAAGTCTATACATTTGGCCAAGGCCAAATCTTAGTCAATTAGATCAAATTGATCAAAAAACTAACCTATTCAAATATCTAGGTATTGGCCGATTACAAGGAAAAAGGGAAGGTGAAGTTTTCGGGATTTAAAAATCCATAAAGTAAGCATTTGAAAGTATTCGGCCAAGGTTGTGTGATTACATAGATAAGATCTATAATTATTAAAAAGCCGAAAACTAATTTATGTTGAGATTTAAGGTTGGCCGAGTATCAAGTGAAGGAAAACAAAGTTTTCGGGATTTGAATAAACATCAAATCGGCATCAAAGGTAAGCCTCTTTACAAATCCTACTAGGATTTGGATATTATAGCCCAAAATAGAATTTATGCTAAGTAATACCTGATAAACCAAATGTAGGAATTAAGGATCTAAACATTAGATCTTGCTTTCGGAATCTCAAGGAATCGCTAAACAAATCAGGTGTGTATTCCACACTATTCTTAATAGTTTTATGGTTTAAATATGTTATATATGTTAATGTGAAAGTGAAAGAAAGTGGCTAAAGTGCCATATTATGGTACAAAGTATTCAAGTACGTTTTCCTACTTCTACTAGGATTTCGAAAAAAATGTTATACAAGTCAAAAGTGATGTGAAAGTGAAATAGAAATATGTTATGCATGATATTTATTATTTGGGGCATTTGGGTCAATTGAAGAAGGGAAGTGAATGTGATGACTTGGTCTCACTAAGTGAATGTGATGACTTGGTCTCACTAAGTGAATGTGATGACTTGGTCTCACTAAGTGAATGTGGTGACTTGGTCTCACTAAGTGAATGTGATGACTTGGTCTCACTAAGTGGTAACCGGTTACATTACAGTGGTGGCTATGCCACAATATTATCGATGGGCGATGAGCACGTCGATTGCAATGACGCCTTCGATGGAGTGTAGCGGAAGGAGGGTTGACTTAGTAGTCCCCACGATTATGCTGAGTTGGTACGGTGGAGTGTAGCGGATGGCATATAGGTTTGGGTTGGGTTGCATCATTATCTTGAAATTTTTATATGCATATGATTTTATGGTGTGCCTATTTCTATTATGTTTAGTGTTGGTTACACACTTGAGTCTATCGACTCACCCGTTGTGGGAATATGTTTGGTGATGAGCAAGAATGGACCGGGACGACAGAACTTGTGGTGGCCATGATCGACTTGAAGTTCAGTTTAATTTGAATATTTATTTTATTTTTAAGTACTGTACAATTTATTATTTTGGGTTTCATTTTATGTAATAAGGCCACCGTGATTTAATTTTTATTTCTACTATAATTACTATGTTATGAGTTTAGGGCTTTATAAAGAGTAAGCCCACTTAGTATGAAATAAGTTTAAATATTTTGTCACTTGAAGTAAATGGGTTTTTGTTATAAAAATAAATTTGTTTTCAACTCAAGCCCAACCCACAACGAGCTATCTTCCAAAACTCACGTTTTCAAAGTATTGAATGAATTTGAACAAGGTTACTTGAGGAACATACGAGATCCAGTCCATTCTCGTGAAATTTGGGTGTGGGTGTTTCGATTTATATCGAGCCAGCTTTTAAACTCTCGGCCTGTGGCCTAAGGCCCAAAACCTTTTCAAATCAAGCCCAAATGAGTTTTATGGAAATATTTTTGAAAGTAGATAGGTTTGATGGCATGGCACCTAAGTCTCCGACCCGCAGTCCACCAGGTAAGTACCCCTAACTCTATGTGTGATTCTGTGATTTATAAGGGTAGAAAAGGCATGGAATGTAGAATAGCATGATAGGAACTTGAACCCTAGGATTAGTCTACTCAAATACAAATACATAAGACTTACTACACTAGACAAACCTGTGATTAAGTCACCAAGCTAGGGTGTGGTAACTGTTGTGCGCATGTCTAGGAGTGGATTGATGAAGAGCTTGGTATTTAAGCGATCCCTAGTGACTCACCTCCTCTTTACTCGAATCCTACAGTGCGTAAGTAATTGCTCACCCTAACCAAGAGGACTTAGTCACGGGCTAAACCCAATAACTAAAACCCGAAAGGGACTAGCCATATTTTTATGAAAACCCTAATTTTAAAATTTCTAAATTTTCCTGAAATATTTCTGATTTACAAATTTACTAAAATACCCCTAGTGGTAAAATTACAAAAATGCCCTTGGTTTATAAAATATCCAACTACTCAATAGTTTTGCCAAAATTTCATTATGTTATAAAAGTCCAAAAACCCTAATTTGTAAAATATCAAAATACCTCGATTTTGGAAAATTACAAAATTGCCCCTAACTTACAAAATTACCAAAATGACCCTGACTTCCAAAACTTTTGCAACATCCCCATTTTGGAAGGAACAATTTTCAAAAAGAACCCTCAAAGTTTTACAACTTTTGAAATACCCCTAATTTATTAAATTTACAAATTTACCCTGATTTGTGAAAAAAATTACCAAAATAACCCTAAGGTCAAAAATTACCGAAATACCTCCGTATTTCAAAATTTTTCCAACTTACCCCAAAACTTTGAAACTTTCAAAATAATTTTTGACAAAAACACCAAGGAACGTTTTTCTTCTAAACAATTACGAAAATGCCCCTATAGGACAAAATTACGAAAATACCCCTGGGCAGTGGAAAACAACAACAACAACGAAAAATACAACGTTTCTCTGAATGAATGAAAGTTCATACTTGTTTGATGGATGAATGAATGAATGGAAAAGAGCGTGTGCATGTATGAATCTGAAAGAACCACTATTAAACTCCTTTTCATAAAACTGTTCGCGGATAAACGGTGGAACAAAGAACTAATGCATAAAACTTTTTAATCAGATTAAATCACGACGTTAGTAATGAGTTCTAGTGGACGTGGTCGAGGTAGTATCTAAGAAATGTGTTAGTTTTGTTAAGATCGAAAAGCGCGTAAGCATAGTCTTGTGAGAAGGATTGTCTGTTGTTAGTAAGTAATTTCGAGGACGAAATTATTTTTAAGGAGGTAGAAGCGTAACATCTCGAAAGGGCCTATGCATTTCAGTTTAATTGTATGAAATGACAAGTTTCAAGTACTATGAATAAATTTTGATACTTTTGGAAACCTAGAAATGCATGAAAATGGAAATGAAAATGGAGATGGAAATGAAAATGGAAATGGAAATGGAAATGGACATTTTGGAAACTTAGACATTTTGGAAACTTAGACATTTTGGAAACCTAAGTAAATTAGGAAAGTGAACATTTTGGAAACCAAACCAAAATAGGAAACTAAACATTTTGGAAACCAAACCAAAATAGGAAACTAAACATTTTGGAAACCAAGCCAAAATAGGAAACTAAACATTTTGGAAACTTGGAAAATACAGAGCCGTGCGAAAATTTTAGGAAACTTAAAATTGACCCCGGAATGTCAAATTTAAGAGCCCAAAGGGAACTTAGGGCGAGTGACCCTAAAAATATAAAGTACATGAAATTTGACCCAATAACGGACTTGGAAATGTGGCTCAAGATGCCACCTAAGGTTTAGGAAATGGCCCAAATGCAAGAGGTTTTGGGCTGAGTTTGAGTCATCTAGAAACAAATAAAAGAAATTTTATTTTGCTTCCATGAGTGGGGAGTTGACGGCACAAGGGAAGCTAAGAAGAGGAGTTTTATTCAATAGAACTTGTGGCTAATTAGGAGATTTGATGGAATTTCATAGTTGATAAAATTAAAACTTATCACAAATGAAGAGTTGGAGGATTTGGGGACTCTAAGGCTAATAGTTTGGTCAAAGAGAGAAAAGTAAAGAGCCATTCTCTTCTCTTCAACCTCTTGCAGAAACCTCCTAATCAAAGCAACAACAACTTTTTCTTTTCTTTAGTAGAATCCTCTTTGTCAAAGTTCTCTCCATCTCTTTTCCTTTCTTTTCTTTTCTTCTATTATCCCTCCACAAAAGCCAAAACTTTGAGATCCCAAATAGTACCATAGCCGAATATTAAAAGAGATCATCCGGGATTCAAAAACGAGGTAAGTACATCAAACATGCATTCGGCAAAAAGGTCCCTTCCATAATTGAATAATAGTTCAAATCTAACAAGTGATTTCGGCAGGAATTAAAAATAAAGATCAACTTCGGGATTTGAGAACTTCAAGGTAAGTAAGTCTATACATTTGGCCAAGGCCAAATCTTAGTCAATTAGATCAAATTGATCAAAAAACTAACCTATTCAAAGATCTAGGTATTGGCCGATTACAAGGAAAAAGGGAAGGTGAAGTTTTCGGGATTTAAAAATCCATAAAGTAAGCATTTGAAAGTATTCGGCCAAGGTTGTGTGATTACATAGATAAGATCTATAATTATTAAAAAGCCGAAAACTAATTTATGTTGAGATTTAAGGTTGGCCGAGTATCAAGTGAAGGAAAACAAAGTTTCCGGATTTGAATAAACATCAAATCGGCATCAAAGGTAAGCCTCTTTACAAATCCTACTAGGATTTGGATATTATAGCCCAAAATAGAATTTATGCTAAGTAATACGATAAACCAAATGTAGGAATTAAGGATCTAAACATTAGATCTTGCTTTGGAATCTCAAGGAATCGCTAAACAAATCGGTGTGTATTCCACACTATTCTTAATAGTTTTATGGTTTAAATATGTTATATATGTTAATGTGAAAGTGAAAGAAAGTGGCTAAAGTGCCATATTATGGTACAAAGTATTCAAATACGTTTTCCTACTTCTACTAGGATTTGAAAAAATGTTATACAAGTCAAAAGTGATGTGAAAGTGAAATAGAAATATGTTATGCATGATATTTATTATTTGGGGCATTTGGGTCAATTGAAGAAGGGAAGTGAATGTGATGACTTGGTCTCACTAAGTGAATGTGATGACTTGGTCTCACTAAGTGAATGTGATGACTTCGGTCTCACTAAGTGAATGTGGTGACTTGGTCTCACTAAGTGAATGTGATGACTTGGTCTCACTAAGTGGTAACCGGTTACATTACGATGGTGGCTATGCCACAATATTATCGATGGGCGATGAGCACGCCATTGCAATGACGCCTTCGATGGAGTGTAGCGGAAGGAGGGTTGACTTAGTAGTCCCCACTTGTACAAGTTGGTACGGGTGGAGTGTAGCGGATGGCATATAGGTTTGGGTTGGGTTGCATCATTATCTTGAAATTTTTATATGCATATGATTTTTATGGTGTGCCTATTTCTATTATGTTTAGTGTTGGTTACACACCGAGTCTATCGACTCACCCGTTGTGGGAATATGTTTGGTGATGAGCAAGAATGGACCGGGGACGACGAGAACTTGTGGTGGCCATGATCGACTTGAAGTTCAGTTTAATTTGAATATTTATTTTATTTTTAAGTCTGTACAATTTATTATTTTGGGTTTCATTTTATGTAATAAGGCCATCGTGATTAATTTTTATTTCTACTATAATTACTATGTTATGAGTTTAGGGCTTTATAAAGAGTAAGCCCACTTAGTATGAAATAAGTTTAAATATTTTGTCACTTAAAGTAAATGGGTTTTGTTATAAAATAAATTTGTTTTCAACTCAAGCCCAACCCACAACGAGCTATCTTCCAAAACTCACAGTTTTCAAAGTATTGAATGAATTTGAACAAGGTTACTTGAGGAACATACCAGATCCATCCATTCTCGTGAAATTTGGGTGTGTGTTCGATTTGATATCGAGCCCGTTTTAAACTCTCTACTGTGGCCTAAGGCCCAAAACCTTTTCAAATCAAGCCCAAATGAGTTTTATGGAAATATTTTTGAAAGTAGATAGGTTTGATGGCATGGCACCTAAGTCTCCGACCCGCAGTCCACCGGTAAGTACCCCTAACTCTATGTGTGATTCTGTGATTTATAAGGGTAGAAAAGGCATGGAATGTAGAATAGCATGATAGGAACTTGAACCCTAGGATTAGTCTACTCAAATACAAATACATAAGACTTAATACACTAGACAAACCTGTGATTAAGTCACCAAGCTAGGTGTGGTAGCTGTATTTGTGATGTCTCAGGAGTGGATTCAAGAAGAGCTTGGTATTTAAGGTCTAGTGACTCACCTCCTCTTTACTCGAATCCTACCACAGTGCGTAGTAATGCTCACCCTAACCAAGAGGACTTAGTCACGGGCTAAACCCAATAACTAAAACCGAAAGGGACTAGCCATATTTTTATGAAAACCCTAATTTTAAAATTTCTAAATTTTCTGAAATATTTCGATTTACAAATTTACTAAAATACCCCTAGTGGTAAAATTACAAAATGCCCTTGGTTTATAAAACATCCAACTACTCAATAGTTTTGCCAAAATTTCATTATGTTATAAAAGTCCAAAACCCTAATTTGTAAAATATCAAAATACCTCGATTTTGGAAAATTACAAAATTGCCCCTAACTTACAAAATTACCAAATGATACGACTTCCAAAACTTTTGCAACATCCCCATTTTGGAAGGAACAATTTTCAAAAGAACCCTCAAAGTTTTACAACTTTTGAAATACCCTAATTTATTAAATTTACAAATTTACCCGATTTGTGAAAAAATTACCAAAATAACCTAAGGTCAAAATTAAAATACCTCAGTATTTCAAAATTTTCCAACTTACCCCAAAACTTTGAAACTTTCAAAATAATTTTGACAAAAACACCAAGGAACGTTTTCTTCTAAACAATTACGAAAATGCCCTATAGGACAAAATTACGAAAATACCCACAGGCGGTGGAAAACAACAACAACAACGAAAAATACAACGTTTCTCCGAATGAATGAAAGTTCATACTTGTTTGATGGATGAATGAATGAATGGAAAAGCGTGTGCATGTATGAATCTGAAAGAACCACTATTAAACTCCTTTTCATAAAAGCATTGGCGGATAAGCAAGTGGAACAAAGAACTAATGCATAAAACTTTTTAATCAGATTAAATCACGGCGTTAGTAATGAGTTCTAGTGGACGTGGTCGAGGTAGTATCTAAGAAATGTGTTAGTTTTGTTAAGATCGAGTCTTGCAGCGTAAGCATAGTCGGTGAGAAGGATTGTACGATTGTTAGTAAGTAATTTCGAGGACGAAATTATTTTTAAGGAGGGTAGAAGCTGTAACATCCCGGAAAGGGCCTATGCATTTCGGTTTAATTGTATGAAATGACAAGTTTCAAGTACTATGAATAAATTTTTGATACTTTTGGAAACCTAGAAATGCATGAAAATGGAAATGAAAATGGAGATGGAAATGAAAATGGAAATGGAAATGGAAATGGACATTTTGGAAACTTAGACATTTTGGAAACTTAGACATTTTGGAAACCTAAGTAAATTAGGAAAGTGAACATTTTGGAAACCAAACCAAAATAGGAAACTAAACATTTGGAAACCAAACCAAAATAGGAAACTAAACATTTTGGAAACCAAGCCAAAATAGGAAACTAAACATTTGGAAACTTGGAAAATCTGAGCATTGAAAATTTTAGGAAACTTAAAATTGACCGGAATGTCAAATTTAAGAGCCCAAAGGGAACTTAGGGCGAGTGACCCTAAAAATATAAAGTACATGAAATTTGACCCAATAACGGACTTGGAAATGTGGCTCAAGATGCCACCTAAGGCCTTAGGAAATGGCCCAAATGCAAGAGGTTTTGGGCACGAGTTTGAGTCATCTAGGAAACAAATAAAAGAAATTTTATTTTGCTTCCATGAGTGGGGAGTTGGACGGCACAAGGGAAGCTAAGAAGAGGAGTTTTTATTCAATAGAACTTTTGGCTAATTAGGAGATTTGATGGAATTTCATAGTTGATAAAATTAAAACTTATCACAAATGAAGAGTTGGAGGATTTGGGGACTCTAAGGCTAATAGTTTCGGTCAAAGAGAGAAAAGTAAAGAGCCATTCTCTTCTCTTCAACCTCTTGCCGAAACCTCCTAATCAAAGCAACAACAACTTTTTCTTTTCTTTAGCCGAATCCTCCTTGTCAAAGTTCTCTCCATCTCTTTTCCTTTCTTTTCTTTTCTTCTATTATCCCTCCACAAAAGCCAAAACTTTGAGATCCCAAATAGTACCATAGCCGAATATTAAAAGAGATCATCCGGATTGAAACGAGGTAAGTACATCAAACATGCATTCGCAAAAGGTCCCTTCCATAATTGAATTATAGTTCAAATCTAACAAGTGATTTTGCAGAATTAAAATAAAGATCAACTTGGATTTGAGAACTTCAAGGTAAGTAAGTCTATACATTTGGCCAAGGCCAAATCTTAGTCAATTAGATCAAATTGATCAAAAACTAACCTATTCAAAGATCTAGGTATTGGCCGATTACAAGGAAAAAGGAAGGTGAAGTTTTGGGATTTAAAATCCATAAAGTAAGCATTTGAAAGTATTCGCCAAGGTTGTGTGATTACATAGATAAGATCTATAATTATTAAAAAGCGAAAACTAATTTATGTTGAGATTTAAGGTTGGTAGAGTATCAAGTGAAGGAAAACAAAGTTTTTGGATTTGAATAAACATCAAATCGGCATCAAAGGTAAGCCTCTTTACAAATCCTACTAGGATTTGGATATTATAACCAAAATAGAATTTATGCTAAGTAATACCGATAAACCAAATGTAGGAATTAAGGATCTAAACATTAGATCTTGCTTTGAATCTCAAGGAATCGCTAAACAAATCGGTGTGTATTCCACACTATTCTTAATAGTTTTATGGTTTAAATATGTTATATATGTTAATGTGAAAGTGAAAGAAAGTGGCTAAAGTGCCATATTATGGTACAAAGTATTCAAGTACGTTTTCCTACTTCTACTAGGATTTCGAAAAAAATGTTATACAAGTCAAAAGTGATGTGAAAGTGAAATAGAAATATGTTATGCATGATATTTATTATTTGGGGCATTTGGGTCAATTGAAGAAGGGGAAGTGAATGTGATGACTTCGGTCTCACTAAGTGAATGTGATGACTTCGGTCTCACTAAGTGAATGTGATGACTTCGGTCTCACTAAGTGAATGTGGTGACTTCGGTCTCACTAAGTGAATGTGATGACTTGGTCTCACTAAGTGGTAACCGGTTACATTACGATGGTAGCTATGCCACAATATTATCGATGGCGATGAGCACGTCATTCGCAATGACCGACTTCGATGGAGTGTAGCGGAAGGAGGTTGACTTAGTAGTCCCCACTTGCACAATGGTTGGTATGCTGGTGGAGTGTAGCGGATGGCATATAGGTTTGGGTTGGGTTGCATCATTATCTTGAAATTTTATATGCATATGATTTTTATGGTGTGCCTATTTCTATTATGTTTAGTGTTGGTTACACACCGAGTCTATCGACTCACCCGTTGTGGGAATATGTTTGGTGATGAGCAAGAATGGACCGGACGACGAACTTGTGGTGGCCATGATCGACTTGAAGTTGATTTAATTTGAATATTTATTTTATTTTTAAGTCTTGTACAATTTATTATTTTGGGTTTCATTTTATGTAATAAGGCCACCGTGATTTAATTTTTATTTCTACTATAATTACTATGTTATGAGTTTAGGGCTTTATAAAGAGTAAGCCCACTTAGTATGAAATAAGTTTAAATATTTTGTCACTTGAAGTAAATGGGTTTTGTTATAAAAATAAATTTGTTTTCAACTCAAGCCCAACCCACAACGAGCTATCTTCCAAAACTCACGTTTTCAAAGTATTCGAATGAATTTGAACCAAGGTTACTTGAGGAACATACGAGATCCATCCATTCTAGGAAATTTGGGTGTAGAATGTTCGATTTTGTATCGAGCCGATTTTAAACTCTCGGCCTGTGGCCTAAGGCCCAAAACATTTTCAAATCAAGCCCAAATGAGTTTTATGGAAATATTTTTGAAAGTAGATAGGTTTGATGGCATGGCACCTAAGTCTCCGACCATGATCCACCGTGTAAGTACCCACAACTCTATGTGTGATTCATGATTTATAAGGGTAGAAAAGGCATGGAATGTAAAATAGCATGATAGGAACTTGAACCCTAGGATTAGTCTACTCAAATACAAATACATAAGACTTAATACACTAGACAAACTGTGATTAAGTCACCAAGCTAGGGTGTGGTAATCTGTAGTGCATGTCTAGGAGTGGATTGAGAAGAGCTTGGTATTTAAGCAATCTAGTGACTCACCTCCTCTTTACTCGAATCCTACCTGCAGTGCGTAAGTAGCTATTCACCCTAACCAAGAGGACTTAGTCACAGGCTAAACCCAATAACTAAAACCCAAAAGGGACTAGCCATATTTTATGAAAACCCTAATTTTAAAATTTCTAAATTTTCACGAAATATTTTGATTTACAAATTTACTAAAATACCCTAGTGGTAAAATTACAAAAATGCCCTTGGTTTATAAAATATTCAACTACTCAATAGTTTTGCCAAAATTTCATTATGTTATAAAAGTCCAAAACCCTAATTTGTAAAATATCAAAATACCTCGATTTTGGAAAATTACAAAATTGCCCCTAACTTACAAAATTACCAAATGATACGACTTCCAAAACTTTTGCAACATCCCCATTTTGGAAGGAACAATTTTCAAAGAACCCTCAAAGTTTTACAACTTTTGAAATACCCTAATTTATTAAATTTACAAATTTACCCCGATTTGTGAAAAAATTACCAAAATAACCCTAAGGTCAAAAATTAGAAATACCTCGTATTTCAAAATTTTTCCAACTTACCCCAAAACTTTGAAACTTTCAAAATAATTTTGACAAAAACACCAAGGAACGTTTTCTTCTAAACAATTACGAAAATGCCCTATAGGACAAAATTACGAAAATACCCACAGGACGTTGGAAAACAACAACAACAACGAAAAATACAACGTTTCTCGAATGAATGAAAGTTCATACTTGTTTGATGGATGAATGAATGAATGGAAAAGGCGTGTGCATGTATGAATCTGAAAGAACCACTATTAAACTCCTTTTCATAAAACTGTCATCGGATAAGCAAGTGGAACAAAGAACTAATGCATAAAACTTTTAATCAGATTAAATCACGACGTTAGTAATGAGTTCTAGTGGACGTGGTCGAGGTAGTATCTAAGAAATGTGTTAGTTTTGTTAAGATCGAGTCTGTGACGTAAGCATAGTCTTGGTGAGAAGGATTGTACGATTGTTAGTAAGTAATTTGAGGACGAAATTATTTTAAGGAGGGTAGAAGCTGTAACATCTGGAAAGGGCCTATGCA
Organism: Gossypium rotundifolium; assembly: GCA_025506655.1. Classification (NCBI taxonomy): domain Eukaryota; kingdom Viridiplantae; phylum Streptophyta; class Magnoliopsida; order Malvales; family Malvaceae; genus Gossypium; species Gossypium rotundifolium. Next base: position 43,319,904 of record CP106723.1, read on the forward strand.
TTTCGGTTTAATTGTATGAAATGACAAGTTTCAAGTACTATGAATAAATTTTGATACTTTTGGAAACCTAGAAATGCATGAAAATGGAAATGAAAATGGAGATGGAAATGAAAATGGAAATGGAAATGGAAATGGACATTTTGGAAACTTAGACATTTTGGAAACTTAGACATTTTGGAAACCTAAGTAAATTAGGAAAGTGAACATTTTGGAAACCAAACCAAAATAGGAAACTAAACATTTTGGAAACCAAACCAAAATAGGAAACTAAACATTTTGGAAACCAAGCCAAAATAGGAAACTAAACATTTTGGAAACTTGGAAAATCTGAGTCATGTGAAAATTTTAGAAACTTAAAATTGACCGGAATGTCAAATTTAAGAGCCAAAAGGGAACTTAGGCCGAGTGACCCTAAAAATATAAAGTACATGAAATTTGACCCAATAACGGACTTGGAAATGTGGCTCAAGATGCCACCTAAGGCCTTAGGAAATGGCCCAAATGCAAGAGGTTTTGGGCACGAGTTTGAGTCATCTAGGAAACAAATAAAAGAAATTTTATTTTGCTTCCATGAGTGGGGAGTTGACGGCACAAGGGAAGCTAAGAAGAGGAGTTTTATTCAATAGAACTTTTGGCTAATTAGGAGATTTGATGGAATTTCATAGTTGATAAAATTAAAACTTATCACAAATGAAGAGTTGGAGGATTTGGGGACTCTAAGGCTAATAGTTTCGGTCAAAGAGAGAAAAGTAAAGAGCCATTCTCTTCTCTTCAACCTCTTGCCGAAACCTCCTAATCAAAGCAACAACAACTTTTTCTTTTCTTTAGCCGAATCCTCCTTGTCAAAGTTCTCTCCATCTCTTTTCCTTTCTTTTTCTTTTCTTCTATTATCCCTCCACAAAAGCCAAAACTTTGAGATCCCAAATAGTACCATAGCCGAATATTAAAAGAGATCATCCGGGATTCAAAAACGAGGTAAGTACATCAAATATGCATTCGGCAAAAAGGTCCCTTCCATAATTGAATAATAGTTCAAATCTAACAAGTGATTTCGGCAGGAATTAAAAATAAAGATCAACTTCGGGATTTGAGAACTTCAAGGTAAGTAAGTCTATACATTCGGCCAAGGCCAAATCTTAGTCAATTAGATCAAATTGATCAAAAAACTAACCTATTCAAAGATCTAGGTGTTGGCCGATTACAAGGAAAAAGGGAAGGTGAAGTTTTCGGGATTTAAAAATCCATAAGGTAAGCATTTGAAAGTTTTCGGGATTTAAAAATCCATAAGGTAAGCATTTGAAAGTATTCGGCCAAGGTTGTGTGATTACATAGATAAGATCTATAATTATTAAAAAGCCGAAAACTAATTTATGTTGAGATTTAAGGTTGGCTGAATATCAAGTGAAGGAAAACAAAGTTTTCGGGATTTGAATAAACATCAAATCGGCATCAAAGGTAAGCCTCTTTACAAATCCTACTAGGATTTGGATATTATAGCCCAAAATAGAATTTATGCTAAGTAATACCTGATAAACCAAATGTAGGAATTAAGGATCTAAACATTAGATCTTGCTTTCGGAATCTCAAGGAATCGCTAAACAAATCAGGTGTGTATTCCACACTATTCTTAATAGTTTTATGGTTTAAATATGTTATATATGTTAATGTGAAAGTGAAAGAAAGTGGCTAAAGTGCCATATTATGGTACAAAGTATTCAGGTACGTTTTCCTACTTCTACTAGGATTTCGAAAAAAATGTTATACAAGTGAAAAGTGATGTGAAAGTGAAATAGAAACATGTTATGCATGATATTTATTATTTGGGGCATTTGGGTCAATTGAAGAAGGGGAAGTGAATGTGATGACTTCGGTCTCACTAAGTGAATGTGATGACTTCGGTCTCACTAAGTGAATGTGATGGCTTCGGTCTCACTAGGTGAATGTGGTGACTTCGGTCTCACTAAGTGAATGTGATGACTTCGGTCTCACTAAGTGGTAACTTCGGTTACATTACAGTGGTGGCTATGCCACAATATTATCAGTGGGCGATGAGCACGTCATTGCAATGACGCCTTCGATGGAGTGTAGCGGAAGGAGGTTGACTTAGTAGTCCCCACGGTTATGCAAGGTTGGTACGGGTGGAGTGTAGCGGATGGCATATAGGTTTGGGTTGGGTTGCATCATTATCTTGAAATTTTTATATGCATATGATTTTTATGGTGTGCCTATTTCTATTATGTTTAGTGTTGGTTACACTGAGTCTATCGACTCACCCGTTGTGGGAATATGTTTGGTGATGAGCAAAGAATGGACCGGACAGACGAACTTGTGGTGGCCATGATCGACTTGAAGTTCGGTTTAATTTGAATATTTATTTTATTTTTAAATCTTGTACAATTTATTATTTTGGGTTTCATTTTATGTAATAAGGCCACCGTGATTTAATTTTTATTTCTTCTATAATTACTATGTTATGAGTTTAGGGCTTTATAAAGAGTAAGCCCACTTAGTATGAAATAAGTTTAAATATTTTGTCACTTGAAGTAAATGGGTTTTTGTTATAAAAATAAATTTGTTTTCAACTCAAGCCCAACCCACAACGAGCTATCTTCCAAAACTCACGATTTTCAAAGTATTGAATGAATTTGAACAAGGTTACTTGAGGAACATACCAGATCCATCCATTCTCGTGAAATTTGGGTGTGAAATGTTCGATTTAGTATCGAGCCGATTTTAAACTCTCTACTGTGGCCTAAGGCCCAAAACCTTTTCAAATCAAGCCCAAATGAGTTTTATGGAAATATTTTTGAAAGTAGATAGGTTTGATGGCATGGCACCTAAGTCTCCAACCATGATCCACCGTAAGTACCCCTAACTCTATGTGTGATTACATGATTTATAAGGGTAGAAAAGGCATGGAATGTAGAATAGCATGATAGGAACTTGAACCCTAGGATTAGTCTACTCAAATACAAATACATAAGACTTAATACACTAGACAAACTGTGATTAAGCCACCAAGCTAGGGTGTGGTAAGCTGTTGTGCGCATGTCAGGAGTGGATTGATGAAGAGCTTGGTATTTAAGCGATCTAGTGACTCACCTCCTCTTTACTCGAATCCTACATGGTGCGTAGTAACTGTTCACCCTAACCAAGAGGACTTAGTCACGTGCTAAACCCAATAACTAAAACCCGAAAGGGACTAGCCATATTTTTATGAAAACCCTAATTTTAAAATTTCTAAATTTTCCGAAATATTTCGATTTACAAATTTACTAAAATACCCTAGTGGTAAAATTACAAAATGCCCTTGGTTTATAAAATATCCAACTACTCAATAGTTTTGCCAAAATTTCATTATGTTATAAAAGTCCAAAACCCTAATTTGTAAAATATCAAAATACCTCGATTTTGGAAAATTACAAAATTGCCCCTAACTTACAAAATTACCAAATGATACGACTTCCAAAACTTTTGCAACATCCCCATTTTGGAAGGAACAATTTTCAAAGAACCCTCAAAGTTTTACAACTTTTGAAATACCCTAATTTATTAAATTTACAAATTTACCCTGATTTGTGAAAAAAATTACCAAAATAACCCTAAGGTCAAAAATTACCGAAATACCTCCGTATTTCAAAATTTTTCCAACTTACCCCAAAACTTTGAAACTTTCAAAATAATTTTTGACAAAAACACCAAGGAACGTTTTTCTTCTAAACAATTACGAAAATGCCCCTATAGGACAAAATTACGAAAATACCCCTGGGCAGTGGAAAACAACAACAACAACGAAAAATACAACGTTTCTCTGAATGAATGAAAGTTCATACTTGTTTGATGGATGAATGAATGAATGGAAAAGACTGTGTGCATGTATGAATACGAAAGAACCACTATTAAACTCCTTTTCATAAAACTGTTTCGCGGATAAACAGTGGAACAAAGAACTAATGCATAAAACTTTTAATCAGATTAAATCACGACGTTAGTAATGAGTTCTAGTGGACGTGGTCGAGGTAGTATCTAAGAAATGTGTTAGTTTTGTTAAGATCAGAGTGCGCAGCGTAAGCATAGTGCGGTGAGAAGGATTGTAATGATTGTTAGTAAGTAATTTCGAGGACGAAATTATTTTTAAGGAGGGTAGAAGCGTAACATCCACGAAAGGGCCTATGCATTTCGGTTTAATTGTATGAAATGACAAGTTTCAAGTACTATGAATAAATTTTGATACTTTTGGAAACCTAGAAATGCATGAAAATGGAAATGAAAATGGAGATGGAAATGAAAATGGAAATGGAAATGGAAATGGACATTTTTGGAAACTTAGACATTTTTGGAAACTTAGACATTTTTGGAAACCTAAGTAAATTAGGAAAGTGAACATTTTGGAAACCAAACCAAAATAGGAAACTAAACATTTTGGAAACCAAACCAAAATAGGAAACTAAACATTTTGGAAACCAAGCCAAAATAGGAAACTAAACATTTTGGAAACTTGGAAAATCTGAGCCATGAAAATTTTAGAAAATTCTTCAACATTTAACCTCATTAGACAATTTTTATCTGAATACTTCTTTGCAAATTCCATTTTTCTTTTTTCTCATTATCCTAAAAAATCAAATTAAGTACCATATAAATAATTAAATGTCAGGTCATCAGGAAGAAGCAAAGTTGCAGTTAATAATAATATGTGAAATTACAGTGATTCAGTTAACATAAAACTAATTGCAAATTGCTGAAATCAAGTCAATTGAGATATAACTTGGTCAAAATTATCTATTAACAATTATATTGGATTTAAAAATAACGGATCAAATATCATAGTTTGGAATTATAAAAATATGAGAGTATGGTTTAATAACAGTACATTAAGTTAACAAGTTTATAACTAATGAACATTTGTAAAAAATGTTTAAGTTATAAGTATTATCAAGTAACAAAGTTTTATATCAAAGGAAATCAAAGTTCAATTCAAAGTTTAGATTATAACAATCTATGAACAAAGATTTACAATATAGATAATAATAATAGATCAATCAATGCTAAGTTAAAATATGGATGTGAATATAAGATGTAATGATATTGAAGAAGTTAAATAATAGGCTGTTCAACATTTTAATATTATTAGATTGTAATGATTCAGTAGTCAATCGAATGTGTAAAGTATAATGTTAGATATATTAATTAATTATGTAATGAGATTTGAATGACATAGGTGTAGAAGGTTCATAGTCAAGATAGATAGTTCATAATTGATGTGTGATTCATAGGATGTAATATGATAAGTGGCAAGATTTGATGATTGGCATTAGTGAGATCAATTGATGACATGACATATGTACTATAGTTGCAGAGTGATAACGTGATAGTGGTGATGTAAGTAAGTGATGGTTCATATGTACTTATTGTTGGATGCATTGAATATGTATCAGTATTGGTGTACCACTGATTTAGTCGATTACCATGGAGTGCTATGAGCTGACCTAATAGGATTAGAAGGCGGCCCACTTAGATGAGTAGATTAGCATATTAGATAGTTTTTTAAGTATGTCAAGTATAGGTTAGTTCTTGATAATGCAATCATTTTAAATTTGTAATCATATTTATTATGACATGTTCTTATGTTAAAATGTTTATTGTGTTTTAACTTATGTTATCAAAACTTGTATGCAAATAGTTTGGAATATTTGATGGATATTATGGATGCATAATTGACCATAACTGTTAACTTATTATCTATAAATTGAACATTAATGTTTGTTACAATTTCTAATATAAGATTGGTATAATTTTAATAAATTGCTATAGTTAATCTATATTTTGATTTAATTGATACATAAGCTAGTCAATTTAGATGAATAAAGTTAAATTGTACTAAGTTTAAAGTTTGTAATACCTAAACTTAATAAAAATTAATTTATAACTAGAGTTATCTCATTCATAATCAATTAAAAGTATATGCACAGAATCACATCTTAAGTATCAGTAACATACTATGCGTAATTCAGTAATGGTTATAGTCGAACTAATTGAAGTACAATACTTTTTGAAGGATAAATGTTTAATAGCCTATTATAAATCGCTTTTCAAATCACTCAATGAGAATCTTTGGAAACAATTCAATGATCCATAGGTTTAATAGAATTCAAAATCTTAACAATGAATTCGGCAGTACAAATTCATGACTTGCGATTTGAATCTCAGTTTTAGACAAAGCATCAATGAACAGTTTTAAATTATCTATGTAAAATTTAGAAACCTAGTGATACAATCAATGCAATTAATGAATGATAAGATTAGCTTCAATACTATGATAACAAGTGTGAATACTTAGATGAGACACATGATATCAACAAGATGAAGCTTGTGATAACAGAAAATCGATGAAACTTATAATTTAAATGAATTCTATAGTTAAATCTGATACTAATAAATAGACTTGGCAAAAATTAACCAAACAATATAGAATCTAAATTGAAACCAATTAAAATCTAAATTTTAGAAATTTAATTACATTTGAAAAATTACAGCTGAAAATTAAGCATTAAACCTATAATATAAGAATTCAAATTAATAGTTTTGATATTAATAAAAATCTAAATTATAAAATTGATGAAAATACTGAAATTATGAAGAACTAAAATGTAATCCAAATGACAATTTTAAACATTAGCACATTTTCAAAACTAAATTGAACTTAAATTTTGAATCAATACAATTTGAAAGCAAAACGTTTAAAAGCCATACAAAATTGAAAATGACAGTTTATAAAACAATAAAATTTGATAAATTAAAATTTTGAGAAACTTGATAAATTGAATTCCTAGATAATCAAATTACCATACTTGAACCACAATAGTTAAATATGACAAAAAAACAACTTTTATAAATACGAAATACATTTAGAAGCAATAAAATACCTTTTACTTGTGAAATCAATACTGAAAATCATAGTCTTAATAGATTCAATGTTTAAAAGTGATAGAAGTGGACAAATTAATCATGAATAATCATGAAGCACCTTGGTAATTGGCTCATATGCAAGCTAAGAAATATAAAATTTTGCTTAACTATCGATTAGAAAGATAGATGAAGATAGGATGTAGAAGTTCAGTAATTTAGGAAATTAGTTTTGAAGATAGAGTATTTGAAGGCGTAATTAGGAGATATATTTCATAATAATGAAATAAATTATCAAAATAAATGGAATTGATATTATTGGAAACTGAAAAGTAAATAGCTATTTCAAATTGATAAATTGGAAGACTTAGAAATTAGGAATGAAACTTTCTGAAATTTGACAAAGACCTAGTAAGTAAATCTGAAATGCTCTTTAAATTTTCATTACTATAATTTAACTAAATTAGACCAAACCAAATGCAATAAATTAGCAGTAAATAGTGAAAAACCAAAAAGAAACTTAAATATAAGAAATCGGACTTAAATGGAAGTATCTAATGAAAATTAGGATTGCAAAATTACAATAGAAATTTATCAAAATAGATAACTTAGGCTAGTGAAATTTAAAGATAACATTGATCCTACTTGCAATTTGAAACCAGAATGAAACATAATTGGATAACTTTGAATATTAAGTTATTTAGTTATGATTAGTCTGGAATAAAGTACATAGAGCTTTAGAAAGGAAGGATTAATGGATTCATAGAATAAAGTTAATCAAAAAGTTATGAATTGAAGTTAAGATTATTAAAGTGAAATATAAAAAGTTGATGATTTGACTAATAATGAACTTTCAAGGAACTTAAACTTATTTAATTTAGCGAATCTATAAATTCCTAATTCAATTCTAGCGAATCCATGACAAGTACAAATTCGAGTTTGTTAAATATTACCTACAATAAAAAGACTTGTATCTACTAAGAGTATACTTAAATATTAAAGAATAATGTAGTGTAAGAATTATGAAATCGGCAAATGACATATAGGCAAATTAAATAATCTATGATAACTTTGAGAAAGTAATGATCAAATTGGAAGAATCGGTCAAATTAGTATATGTTTATATTATCATAAATCTGAATTGTTTAAGAAAGTAATGGCATTTAGGAAATAGTAAGAATGTTTTGATTTAGTCAATGTTAAACATTAGTCAATAAGCTATGTGGAATAGTTATGTTAATGTAAGTAAAATTGTAGCAAATGAATTTAAGTTAGATTAACGTTAATAGGTTAATGGTAATCAATAAGTATTGAATTATAAATGAATATGTATTAATACTATATGGAATTGGTTCAAATATGTATGACTATGATAGAACTTAGAATCTAGTGTGTGAATATATGTTAATATATAGTAATGTACTTGACAAGTAATGGTATTTTATAATGTGGAATATATGATGGTTAGTAGCACAATAGTCTTGAACATGTAAAGTATCAATGTTTAAGGATCTTAGAAGTTGATATGTCTGCAAGTAATATTGGAGTGATAGTGTAATGTGGATGTTAGCTATCATAGTGATTGGATTGATTATGAATATATGCTGATGCCTTGGTTCCTAATATGAGCGGATGGCATATAGGTTTGGGTTCGGGTTGCATCATTATCTTGAAATTTTTATATGCATATGATTTTTATGGTGTGCCTATTTCTATTATGTTTAGTGTTGGTTACACACTGAGTCTATCGACTCACCCGTTGTGGGAATATGTTTCGTGATGAGCGAGAATGGACCGAGGAGCAGAACTTGTGGTGGCCATGATCGACTTGAAGTTCAGTTTAATTTGAATATTTATTTTATTTTTAATCACTGTACAATTTATTATTTTGGGTTTCATTTTATGTAATAAGGCCATCGTGATTTAATTTTTATTTCTTCTATAATTACTATGTTATGAGTTTAGGGCTTTATAAAGAGTAAGCCCACTTAGTATGAAATAAGTTTAAATATTTTGTCACTTGAAGCAAATGGGTTTTTGTTATAAAAATAAATTTGTTTTCAATTTTGTTATAAAAATAAATTTGTTTTCAACTCAAGCCCAACCCACAACGAGCTATCTTCCAAAACTCACAGTTTTCAAAGTATTCGAATGAATTTGAACCGGGTTACTTCGAGGAACATACCAGATCCAGTCCATTCTCGTGGGCTGGGTGTGGGGTGTTTCATTGCAACCTTATTCAATCATGCTTATGAATTATCGATGCAATATTCTTTCATCTCAATATGACTCATCCATTGGGAATTTAGAGGGTTCAAGTTGCTAGAATAATCATCTGCCTTAGTAAAATATTTTGTAGCCTTACTAGTTTTTGTTTCACTTGAGGACAAGTAAAAAAATCAAGTTTTGGGGTGTGATAGCACTAGAAAGAAAATAGGTTTTCCCCCTTACTTATTGGTTAAATTGTTCCCATTTAGTTATCCTTAGCATACATTTTAGCATTTTCAGTTTAGTAAATTGCATTTTATAACTTAGTGAATCCTAGCTTATTTTATCCTTAATTTTGCCATCTTTTTGCATTAACGTAGCTGCATGAATGAATTCCAGATTGAGTCCAGAATTGTCCAGATAAGAAATAAAATTGCGTGAGCTATCTAGTCTGGTATCAACCTATACGTACAAGGAGAAAATCATTTTGGAAAAGGATACATGTACTGTTGGAGGAGGACATAAAATGTGGACGTGAGAATAGAGAAAAAGCTTCTTTTTTTTTTGGATCATTGTCTTCATCATCCTACCTTGAAGCTTGCGGCCATGGCAGCTTAAGCCTTTCACAGGTGAGCCAACATGAAAATTAGATGCAGACTAGCTCCTAACGAGAAGACCTAAGTACGAGACAAGAGGAAATAGAGAGATTCAGTCGGGATACTATTCTTTATTTGATTCTTTCTTATTTCTTTCTAAATGATGGTGATTACTTTCTATTTTCTGTTTGTATGGAAATACACATGAATTCTTGGTTAAATGTTATCTTATTCAATCTTGCTTTTATTGTTTAATCTTGGGGTTTGAATGTTTTGTAACACGGAAGTGTTATTGCAATCATTGACCCTGGAAAGCGCAGTGACAGTTTGAGCCAACAAGCATTACAAGGGAAGTTGAGTGAGGATTAGAGGAATTTAGTCCACTTGTTCTTAATAGTTTTGTATTTCCATCATTGGAAGGTGAGGTTACTATGCATGTTTAAATCTTGGATTAAATAGAGGAGTGATGTTAGGTAAGATATACATTGAACTTTATTTCTTCCACAATCACCTATCTCTTTATACCTTGTGAGCACTTAGTATTCCACTGAAGATTCATGTTTGGGATCCTAGTTTATTACCATCATATTTATTTTATTGTTTTCAAGTTATTGCATCGACAACTACTCTCACAATTTATCTCGTTTCTATCTAGTTATTGCATTGATATTAATAGACAAAAAACTACCATTCTTATGGGATCAATATCCGACAAACTCACATCTATCTACTATACTTGCATCGACAGTGTACGCTTGCATATTATTGCTGTGACGTTAAATAGCCGATCAAGGCTCCACCTATAACGTTTTTAATTGTACTAGATGATTTGGATCTAAGCAATAGCTTTGTAGCATCAACACATGGAACATATTGTGAATCTCGGACAGTTTTGGTGGGAGTGCTATATGATATGCCAATGGCCCTATACGCTCCAAAACCTCATAAGGTTCGATGAATATTAGGCTAAGTTTTCCCATTAACCCAAAGTGAATGATATTTTCCCAAGGTTAGACCTTGAAAAACATCTTGTCGTCAACTTCATAAGACATATATTTCCTTTTTCTATTCATGTAAGCTTTTGATGATCCTGAGCAATCTTTAAGTGGTTCTTAATGACTCAACACCTTCTTCTACCTCACGAGCCAAGTCTAGACCAACCAGCTTCTTCTCACTATATTTTATCCAAGAAACTGGCTATCGACACTTCCTTCCATATAATGCTTCGAAGGCTGACATGCCCAAACTGGCGTGAAAGCTATTATTGTACATGAACTCTGCCAAAGGTAGGTACTTGAAGTTGAGTTTTTAACTTTTTTAGTTCTACTAGAGCCATTCTATAGGGTGCACTAAAAATAGGAGTAGTCCCCGATGTGGTATCATCGAGAATTCTACATCCCTCTTTGGTGGTATCTCTAGTAGTTTTTCTAGAAAGGCATCTGGAAACTTGTTCACAACTGTCACTTGTTTGAAGTCTTCCCTCACCATTGATCAGTCCAAAATATATTCCAAATATGCATCTCCACCCTTTACAAACATTTGTCGAGATGAAACGACTGAGGTTTTGCTGTTCCTGACATCACGCTTTGCCCCTAAAATGAACACATTGTTGCTATCGATGAATAAGAACCACACACCTCTAGATTTACAAATAACTACTATGTTATGCCTTGCCAGCTAATCCAATCCCAATATGGCATCAAACTCATGGAAATTCAGCAATATCAATCCGCCAAAAATTCATACCCACCAAAGCCCAAAGAACAATCATTTATTACCCTATTGACCACAATACTTTAACCGAGTGGATTTATAACTATCATACTAGGCTCAGTAGGGACAACTTTAAGACTCTTCCCAACCACAAACTTATCATAGATATAAGAATAAGTAGATCCAAGATCTATCAATGTATGTATGCTATTGTCGAATAAAGAAACTTTACCAGTGATAATGTCGAGGGCTTGAACATCCTCTTTCGCTTGCATTACGTAGACTCTATCTGAGGCTTTTAGGCCCGGGTTAGCTACATTCTTCCTTGAAGCTCCTTGAGAAAAATTGAACTTCGCCAATGTCCCAGTCTTCACTTTTGGCTGAGATTTTTTGGACACTGAAACAGAGTGTTCAGTGTTCCCACCTCCTCTCACTAGGCAATCCCTCTTATAGTGGTCTTGGGATCCATAGTTGTAGCAGGCCCTGGTAACTTTCCAGCAAGTTTTTTTATGGTTATTCCCATAATAATTATAGACGGGGACCTTCATTTTCCTCGACCCTCTAGTGCTAGCCATGGAAGTGGCTTAAGGCCCACTTCGTTTCCAATGAAAGCCAACGGTTCGAGACTCCCTCACTTGAGTAGAAGGATAACCATTAACATCCCTGGGACTTTTAAATCCAGTGTTTTTAGTTGTACCAAAAACTCTGTGCTTGTTCCTTTCCCTTTATCTATCCTGTTCCTCTTTTTAATTGCTAACTCCGTTCTCTAAGCCTTTGCAGATAGGGTAACGATATCCTAGATCTCTAAAGTAAATAATAGCACCTAAAGCTCCTCATTCAACCCTCAATCATATCTGATGCACAAACTTTCTTCATTTGAGACTGTAACACCCGTATCCGATGCCAGGATAGGGTACGAGGCATTACCAGACTTATTCACAATCAAACATTCAAAATCGAGACATGAATTTTCACTCAAATTTAAAAATTTTCAAAAACATTCATATCATCCCTAGAACGAGCCTACGAGGCCCAAAACATGCATCGGGAGTGGTTTGAGACTAAATTGAGAACTTTGGAAACTTTTGGAAAACTTAGAAAATTTTTCATGAAAAAGGGGTCACACGCCCATGTGGGTTCGGGACACGCCCATATGACCCTGAGACACGCCTGTGCTTCAGGCCGTGTTCAATTTGGGGAGCTTTGTGTTTATGACATCATCATCAGATTGAGGTCACATGGTCAAGTCACACGCTTGTGTGCTTAGGCCGAGTGATCAATTAAATTTTCATAATTTTTCATAAAATAGGTGCAGACTTCATACGGCCAGGGCACACGCCCGTGTTCGAGGCTGTGCCGTCCACAAGGCTGAGACACATGCCCGTTTCTCAACCCGTGTGCTCATTACTGAGTATTCTATTTTGCAAAAATTAATGTGTAGGGGACACACGGCTGAAACACATGCCCGTGGGGCAAACCGTGTGTCGCACATGGCCTAGACACACGCCCGTGTGTCTATCTGTGTGGACAGATATAAGGATTTTTACCAAGCCTTTTTGCCACCCTTATTCACACATACACTCACATCAATTCAAAGGCACATAACATTACATACTTAGGCAACCAAAGCATCCACATTCATGGTTAAAACATATCAACTTTATATATTTGTCTAACATATTCACTACATTTATTAAGCCCTAAATCAAACATACAAATCCCACATTCATCAGGCTTCATTCAATTACTATCTAGTTACCAAATTATACTCAAATTCCTCATCTCATCAATAGGTCACAATTCCAACATTACACAATTATGCCATGAATCACATTTCTAAATATTTCACATTCACCAAGCATACCATGATCATATCACCATAGATATTGACACATATATGAATATACTTAGGCTTACAACCATGTTGCCAACATAAGCCAACTTACATGGCCAAATAGAAAACAAGCCTTTGACAATTACAAGCCAACATATTGGCTACAATCATGAAGACACATATAACCAATTGACTTAGTCCCTATACATGCCATAACTCAAAATACTTGAATTTATATATACCCAAAATGGTAGATTGATAGTGTCATAGGATCTCCGATGATCTCCAACTTGAGCTAGCTTATTAACCCTATAAAACATGGGAAAAGCTTAGTAAGTTCATATACAAATAATAAACGACATTAATTATACATTGCCATATGAATAACATGACATATATTAACATAAATGTCATTAAAATTCATGAGCATAACTTACTCAATCATATGAATAACATAACTTATACCACAATCAATAAACCATTTCAAACCTCACATAAAACATACACACTAATTATGAGCATTTACATTTCAAGCATATACACTTACATCTTTAAATTGCCTAAACTCTTATCTTTCCATGTTTCCATAATCATTTTAATAGGCAATTTTGCCAATCTTTCCTTTATCTCATATCCGAGAAATCACAATTTACATGAATACAACATGCTATGTCATGACTCAATCTAGCCCAAAAGCCAATTAAAAAATTGCCAATCGAATTTGCTATGTATTTCATACAAGTATAGACTTATAATCACAAGGTTTTCATAAAATCATTCTCGTAGAAATCATGAACTCACAATTTCATGAAGTCAATGCTTATAAACTTTACGTACATACACGTACCAATTCGTAATACTCACATACTTTTTCTCTTATTTGAAATACCCATTGAATTTCACATTGAACCATTTGGAATACGAAAGGATACTCGGGAATCTCATACATACAGTATCGTACCAATGCCATATCCCAGATATGGTCTTACATGTAATCTTATATCGATGCCAATAGCCCAACTATGGTCTTACATGAAATCTCATATCGATGCCATATCCCAGATATGGTCTTACACGAAATCTCAATAACCCTAATGTCATGACATTTGTATCCTAACTATTCCAAAGGTTCAACCGGGATTTTCTTGCTTGTCGAACTTTGTTGATTATGTTCAAGGAATTGATCATAATTCATACAATATTAAAGAATTTAAAACATAAATAAAACAATGCATTATTTACATACGAACTTACCTCGGCATAGAAACGGCAAAAAGGACTAAATTGTTAAATGCTTATTTTTCCTCCATTCTAGGTCCAAGCCTTATTTTTCTTGATCCATAATATCACATTCATATCATTTAATCATTATAATATTCAAATCAGCCCAAAATCACATTATGGCAAAAATTACATTTTGCCCCTAAAGTTTACATTTTTACAATTTAGTCCCTAGGCTCGTAAAATGAAATCTATTCAATTTCTTTAATATACAAGCCTAGATAAACCATTTTCATAACTATAAAAGCCCACAATTTTCATTAAAACACACTTTTACTACATATTTTACAACTTTTATAAACAAGTCCTTTTAGGCATTTTCACCGAAAATCACTTAGCAAAAGTCGTTTAACAAGCCATAAACATGCATTTTCTACCATAAAACATCAAAATACACAAATATCTAGTATGGGTAAAATTTTAGACTTTGATTATGTCTTAAATTAGTGATAGAAATAGATAGATCATGTTATGAGGATTTCAAAAACGTAAAAATCATTAAAAATAGGGCTAGAACAGACTTACAATCGAGCTTGGAAGCCTTAAAAACCCTAGATATGTCTTCTCCATGCAAGTTTCAGCCATGAGGAAGAAGATGAACAAAAATTGGCTTTTAATTTGGCTTTTTAATTCATTTAATTACCAAATTGCTAAAATGCCTTTAATGAAAAACTTTAGAAACATACCTAGCCATGTCCATTTTTGTCCACCAACTTAACCAATGGTCTAATTACCATTTAAGGACCTAAAATTTAAAATCTCATAGCAATTGGACACATCTAACATATAGAATTCAAGTTTTACACTTTTTGTAATTTAGTCCTTTTGACTAAATTTAGTGCCCAAACGTCAAAATTTTCAAACGAAATTTTCACAAAATCATTTAATAAAACTGTAGACCATAGAAATGTAATAAAACTAAACTTTACTACATCAAATTTGTGGTTCTAAAACCACTGTTCTGACTAGACCCAAAATCGGGCTGTTACAAGGACCAAGTCCTTAGCATATTTGCTCAACCTGATGAACTGCCGCTCATACTCAAACACCAACATTATTCCTTGTTTAAGCTTCAAAAACTTCTTATTCATCTGTTCAACAAAGAGCTTGTTGATAAACTTTTCCTTAAACTTCTTCAGGCAAAACTCCCAGTTCACTAGCTCTCTAAGACCAAGCTAGTATTGGAAAAACGGGTTTGGAAAACACAACATAAAATAAATTTAGGGAAAAAACCAGAGTTTTAATTTTTTTTTCAAAACAAGATCTTGGTTGTGATATCTAAAGTAATAAACACTTAATCAAAATTGTACCTTTTCGATTCATCTAGGATGAGCGCTTCAACCGAGTAGTCTTCTTCGCTATCCTTAAGCTCACATCTTCCGAGTGTGGGGTCGATTCGAATCAAAAAATTTTCAACAAAAATTAACAATGGGGTAATTTTGAAATTTCTCTAAACTTTTGAGTCAACTTGTAAATCAAAAAATATATCTAGAAATTTTTTGGTATTATCTCTTCAAAGAATTTTCTCTCTACAACTTTCTTTTAAATTCAAGTGTGTGTAAATAATGACCCAAGGCTCTCTTTATATAGAGAGAGTTTAGAGAGTTCAAATATGATTAAACTTAACCACTTTAATATTAAATTAATATAATATTTATCAAGATAAATATTAGATTTAATTTAATATTAAATCTTATTAAAATAATAGAATGTTTATCTGCAAGATAAACATTAAATTTAATTTAATATTAAGATAATCACGTTAATATTAAATTAATAAAATACTATTAAGATAAGTATTAAATTTAATTTAATATTAAATAATTAAAATAATATTATCTTTGAAATAATTAATCTGAAATTAAATTCGCTGGTAGAGTCCCAGTAGGAGTGTAACTCTTCCACCGATGACCAACTGTCGCCGGCCACCAGGATGTCACGTTGTAGGCACCTATACCGCCATGTCCGGTGATGTAGTTACGACACCTTTTGTAACATCCTGAATTAATGGGCCTATGCGTTTAGTGGGTGGATATGTTTAATGTGTTAATTTGAGTGTTAGAGGTTTAAATTGGGCCCAGGATTGGGTGAAGCCTTGGTTAAATTTCTTGTTTGGGTACCATGGGGTTTAAAAGATGGTACCGATACTTTAGGTTGCAAAATGGGCTTGTGGCCCAGTAGTATGTGGTGTTGTAGAGGAGTTATAGGTTGGCGCCAATAGCAAGGGGTGAGGCCCAAGTTTTTGCCACAAGGAGCCCATGTCTTTGGGCCATTTTCAGCACTTAAAAGGAGCAAGAAGGGGGATAGTAATGAGGCTTATTTGAGGAAGGATTTAATGATTGGGATAATATGGATATTGTGCTGATAATAGTAGGGAGAGATGGTGTTATTTAGGCCTCTTCTAAAGGTATGAATAGATTAAGATAAAGGAGAAAAGATAGGAGCTATCTGTTGAGAGCAGTGTTGGCCGAAATTCGATCTCCTAGAGGGGGAAAGAAATCAGTTTCTTTATGGCAAAGGGGTGCTAAAATTTCCCTATTATTTGATTAATTGCTAGTTATCGGGAAGGGCACTCTCGGGTTTTGATAAGTAAGTGTCGAAATTCTCTATAAATAGGGGTGGTATCTCTTCAATTCTGGCATTTGAACCCTATTCTTTTCCTCATTCTCTGTGCTGAAACTCTCGATCATTCTCTGTAATTTCTTTTCTTTTGATTTCTTCAAAAGCCTAAACCTCTCACTTCACTTTCTTTTTCCATTCTTTTCCTATTGTGTCGATTTCTCCATAAAGCTGAAATCTCTAAGCCTATTCTCTCATCTTCACTTTCATTCAAAAGCTGAAACTCTGAACTTTCTTCTCATCTCCATAACAGAATACATCCTTTTCTCTTTTGTCGATTTCTCCACTAAAAGCTGAATCCGCATAGATTTCTTCCTATCATCTTCTCTCTTTTTGATCTTCTCAAAAGCCAGAAATTCTTTGGGAGTTGCCAAATTCTCTATTAAGGTAGGTGCCGATCTCTTCTGTTCTTTTCTTTACTTTCAATTTTTGGAGGCCAAAGCCGAAAGGCTTCTAGGCGTGGTAAGGTTATCTTTTGAATAACGTTTGGATTGTTCTTGTGTTCACATCATGGGGCGACACCTCGAGAAATCAGAGTAGATCGAATTATCTAGATTCTGAAAGCTAGAATCCGTTAGTCTCTAAGTATCCTATCTATTTCGGGATTTCAAGGTAAGGGGTTTTCATTAGATTTCTGTTAGATTCATTATCGTACTTAGATCATAATCATATGATATGGTTTAACAACCCTATTTCATTATAGTAGTTCTGATAAGGACTTTTGATGGAATCAAATATGGATCAGGCAAAGGAGAGGATCGGGTCCGTGAACCCAATCCTTAAGTTTAAGAAACGAGCGGTGTTTGCTATTCGAGATTGGCCACCAGGTTGTGGACTGGTTTCTAAACAGCATCTTAGGCTGATAGCAGTCATATCGGCTTCTGATAGCGTCCACATAGAGAGTGTCGTCTTAACGGTAACCAGGTGTGTAGATCTCTATCACACCCATTAATTTGTATTATGTGTATGTTATGGGCTAAAAGCTAAAAAGAGAGGCTGTATGAACAATCATATGCCCAGAAAGGGTAGGCAAGGGATGCCAGGTACGTAATAATAGAAACTCCTCTATGTGTATCGAAGTATGTGAAAGTCTGCGATCTGTTTAGATAGTTTAATGTTTCGATTATTGTATGTATGTATGCATGGGATGGGATTGATTGATTTACGGAAGGGGAGCAGGTCGCAAGGTGATCAGTGGCTTTGCCACATAGGTCACATAGTGATCAGTCTATATGACAGGCAGCATAGCTGTCGAATACTATAATGTATTACTGAGGTCGCATAGCGATTGGTGGCTTTGCCACAAAGGTCACATAGTGATCAATATGGTGTGTAGCGGATGGAGGGTTGATTGTAGAAATCCCTACGGTGTGAAGGTTGGTACGGGGGTGTGTAGAGGATGGACACTTAGGTTTGGGATGGGCATGTTGCATGAAATATTATGTTGCCACTAAATGGGCCAAGGCCCATAATGTGTTTGTAGGCCCAAGGCTTTTATGTGTTTTCAGGATTTGCACACTGAGTCTTAGTGACTCACCCTTTTATTTTTCCCACTTTTTAGATGAGCAGTAGATCGTGGACGTGGGAGTCGAGGCGGACTCGAGGGGCTATCAAGATTATTATCTACATAGACTATTTTCAGATTTTCCTTTGAATTTTAATTTTCGGAAAATATTTTTGTAATAAGGCCTCCATTACTTAGGTTTTCAATTTAATTTTTTTATGTTAAGTTTTTTTATAAACTTATGTTTTTTTTCCTTAAAGTCTTAATTATAAAATGAAATGGTAAATGGGCTTTTCAAACACAAACAACGCGAACGCTTAAAGTTGTTTCAAAAAAAATTCACAATTATTCGATTGACCGGCTATAATAAACTAAGATTTTCAAAACCTTTCAAGGCAAAGTTTTCAAGTTTCAACCCGTAGCATACCAAATTCGGTCATGATGTATGGGCCGGGTTTGGGGTGTTACATTTTTAGTATCAAAGCCCAGTTCAAAACTCGAGTTGTGAAATGGGTCCAGTATTGGTTTGTAAAAAAGATGTAAGTTTGAGAAAAATGCAGTTGAGATATGGCCTTCGAGTCTACCGGCACCCGATCCACGCAGGTAAGTATTCTAACTCTTGATGTAGTGTGTATTGTTGGGCTTTAAAGGGACGTAGTCTAGTATGTTAGAATTGATAGACTTTAGGTTTAGTATAAACAATTCTCAAAATTCCATAAAACTTAATTTCTAATTAAACATGTCTGTGGACAAGTCACAGGGTTAGGGTGTGGTAATAGGCATATGCATATCTAAGATTGGATCCAAGAAGAGCTTGGTATTTAAGCGGCCCTAGTGGCTCACCTCCTCTTTTCTAGAATCCTACCTGGTGTGTAGTGTTTGTTCACTCTAACCGAGAGGGCTTGTTGACGGCCAAAACTTATAACTAAAACCCGAAAGGACCAACCACCTATTTTTGTAAAATTACTTATGTCCCCAGTTTGTAAAATTTTGAAATCCCTTGATTTGTGAAAACTTCCCAAAATACCCTACATTTGTAAAATCACTGAAATACCCCCGGTTGAAAAAATTACCAAAATACCCCCGGTTAACAAAATTACTAAAATACTCCTAGATTGCAAAATTACCAAAATACCCCTATTTTGTAAATCGCCAAGATACCCTATTTTGGAAAATTACGAAAATACCTCTATAAGATAAAATTACGAAAATACCCCTGGGTAGTGAAATGACGAAAATACCCCTACGTGATGAATGTGAGTTCATGGATGCTGCTTGTATGTTGATGTGTGATGGATGTTGTATGTATGTGTATTCTAGAACAAGGAAATATAGACTTGAGAACTGAACTTTGTAGATAGAATTCAAATTTGGAAGAACTACTGTTAAAACTACTTTCCATAAGACTGTCTGTTATTAATCAGTAGAAGAAAGTATTAATTCATAAAATTTTTAATCAGATAAATCGCGAACGGTACAATGAGCACGAGGGGACGTGGTGTGCGTAGCCGAGGTAGAGGTAGGATTGTTGTGTCAGAACCCGTAGGGTCTGGTCACGAGTCAGGGAATAAGGTACCAGTGCCACTGGCTGTGGAGGCAAAATTTTAGGATCAGACGGATGGAGATGATGCGGTATCCCAAGTGATGTTGAGGGTGTTAGAGAGGGTTGCTGGGGCAACCATGGGCACAGGAGCTCGGAAGTCTATGTCGGAGCGACTTAGAGCCAATAGGGCAGAGGTGTTTAAGGGAATTTCTGATGTAACTCCTAGCACTGTAGAGTATTGGTTGGAAGCAATGGAGCGTATAATGGATGATCTTGACTTCACAGAAGAGTAGAAGCTGAAGGGAGTGGTGTCTCTCCTCCAGGACGAAGCCTATCAATGGTGGCTAACGGTTAAGGATGGTACCGTAGCTGACCATATCACCTGGGATTACTTCAGAACGGCGTTCCAGAGTAAATACATTGGAACGAGCTATGTGGATGTGCAGCGTAGAGCTTTCCTGAATCTGGTTCAGGGAAGTAGGTCGGTGGCGGCGTATGAAGCGAAATTCTTACGCCTTAGTTGTTATGCTCGAGGGATAGTGGCCACAGAGCATAAGTGATATGTTCGTCTTGAGGATGGCCTGAAGGATGATCTACGGGTGTTGATAGCTCCACAACGAGAGAGGGAATTTACTGTACTTGTGGAGAAAGCTAAGATAGCTGAGGAGGTGAAATGGACGAAAAAGCTGAACCGTGATAGAGATAGGGGACGAGGTAAGAGAAATTTTGGATCATCAGGGACAGCCGTGCGTACTCAGAAAAGGCCTAGATCAGATGGACTGAGACAGGTGGAGAGACCTATTGCTGCTAGACAAACACAGAAGTGTGCTCGATGTGGTAAGTTCCATGTAAGTTAGTGTTAGGGGCAAGTAGGAAGTGCTTTAGGTGTGGATCTACGGATCATCAGATAAAAGACTGTCCTCAGCCATGGGATGAGGTAGGACCCGCAGGGTAGGGAAATGCTTAGCCAGGTAGAAGAGGTCAGCAGCCGCGATGGGTCATGGTCCGCCATAGGTGGTAACGATTTCGGTCGAGGCCAATGAGCACCAGGCCGAGGGGCAGGAAACACTGAGCCAAGGCAGCCGGGGTTGGTCTATACTGCCAGTCGTCGAGAGGAGGCTGATGTACCGGATGTTATAATCGATACATTTTTAATTTTTGGATTCCTTATACTGCATTAATTGATATTGGATCGACACACTCATATGTTTCTAGTAGTGTGTCTGGTACTTTAAGTTTGGATTCTGAAATTACCCCTAGGGCGATGATAGTAATTAGCCCATTAAGACAATATGTGGTAGTAGATAAACTTTTTTGAGAGGTTCCTTTAGATGTTTAGGGAATAGTTTTCCTGACGGATCTAATGGAATTATCGTTTGGGGAGTTCGACTTAATATTAGGCATGGACTGGCTGATGAAGTACCAAGCTAACCTAGATTGTGCAACCAAGCGTATGTTGTTAAGAGCCCCCGAGGGAGGTGAAGTGTTGGTGATAGGAGAAATGGGGAATTGTCTGTCGAATGTGGTGACTGCCCTAAGAGCAGAAAGGATGGTGACAAAAGGATGCGAGGCAGTTTTAATGTTTGTACGGGCTTTGGAAGCCAATGACCTAACTGTTGAGGACGTTAGGATGGTGAATGAATTTTCTAATGTTTTCTCAGAAGAGCTTCCGGATTATCTCCGAATCAAGAAATGGAGTTTGGAATCGATCTTCTTTTGGGAACAGCGCCGGTATCTATTGCTCCTTATAGAATGGCGTCGAAGGAGTTGGTGGAATTGAAAGCACAAATCTAGGAGTTATTGGATAGAGGGTTTATTCGACCAAGTGTGTCGCCTCGGGGAGCACCGGTGTCATTTGTTAAGAAGAAAGATGGTTCAATGCATATGTGCATTGACTACCGTCAGCTGAACAAGTTGACTATCAAGAACAAATATTCGTTGCCAAGGATTGATGACTTGTTCGATCAGCTGAAAGGGGCATCAGTGTTCTCAAAGATAGATCTGAGGTCAAGATACCATCAGCTCAAGGTCAAGGAGGCGGATATTCATAAGATGACTTTTAGGACTCGCTACGGACAATACGAGTTCATGATGATGCCATTTGGGTTGACTAACGCTCTAGCTGCATTTATGGATATGATGAACCGAGTATTCCAACCCTACTTGGATCGGTTTGTTGTAGTATTTATTGATGATATCTTGGTTTACTCAAGATCGGAAGAGGAGCATGATTCACATCTGCGAGTGGTTTTGCAGATTCTGAGGGAGAAGCAGCTTTATGCCAAATTCAACAAGTGCGAATTCTGGCTTAAGGAAGTTACTTTTCTAGGCCACATTGTGTCACAGAGGGGATTAAGGTGGACCCTCGAAAAATAGAAGCGATGTTGGATTGGAAGCCACTTAGATCTATGGCAGAAATTCAGAGTTTTCTTGGTTTGGTCGGGTACTACAGAAGATTTGTTGAAGGATTTTCTCTGATTGCAGCACCATTTACTAAGTTGTTACGGAAAGGAGTTCCATTCGTTTGGTCTGATAAGCAGCAGAAGAGTTTTGAGAAGTTAAAGAGGATTTTAACGGAGGCTCCGGTGTTGATTCAGCCGAAGACTGGGAAGGAGTTCGTAATTTACTGTGATGCTTCACACACGGGATTAGGATGTGTGTTGATGCAAGATGGAAAGGTTGTTGCATACGCATCTCTTCAATTAAGACTGCACGAGTCAAATTATTCCACCCATGATTTGGAATTGGCGGCGATAGTGTTTGCCTTAAAAATTTGGAGGCATTATTTGTACAAGGAGAAATCTGTTATTTACACGGATCATAAGAGTTTAAAGTACCTTTTGACTCAGAAGAAGTTGAATATAAGGCAGAGGAGGTGGATCGAGTTGTTAAAAGATTATGACTGCTCGATCGAGTATCATCCTGGTAAGGCTAATGTGGTGGCAGATGCCTTAAGTCGTAAGGTGATCACTGACTTGAAAGCAATGTTTGCTCACCTTAGCTTATATGATGATGGGAGTTTATTAGCTAAACTTCAAGTGAAACCTTCTTGGGTCAGTTAAGTTAAGGAGAAGCAGCAGACTGATGAGTTGCTAAAGGAGAAGTTTCGGGTAGGAGCAAGTGATGAATCAATAGAATTTAGTGTGAATGAGGAAGTGCTATTATGTTTCCAAGGGAGAGTGTGCATGCCGAAAGATCCTAAATTGAGGAATAGGATTCTGCAAAAAATGCATGGTAGTCCATACGCTATCCACCCTGGAGGAAGCAAGATGTATCAGGATTTACGGGACCAGTTCTGATGGCTGGGCTTGAAGCATGAGGTAACGAGTTTATGAGTAGGTGTTTGACCTACCAGCAGGTCAAGGCAGAACATCAGTTACCATCAGGGTTGTTGCAGCCAGTGAAGATTCCACAGTGGAAGTGGGAAAGGATCACAATGGACTTTGTTAACGCCTACTAAGAAAGATTCTGTCTAGGTGATTGTAGATCGCTTGACGAAGTCTGCTCATTCCATACCGTACGAGTCGATTACTCTATGCAGAGATTGGCTAAGGTATACATAGAGGATGTAGTAAGGTTACATGGACTACCAATATCTATTATATCAGACAGGGACCCTAGGTTCACGTCGTGGTTTTGAAAGGCGTTGCTTCAAGCGTTAGGTATGAAGTTGGATTTTCGTATGGCGTTCCATCCTCAAACTGATGGACAGTCTGAGCGGGTGATTCAGATCTTGGAGGACATGTTAAGGGGCTGTGTCATTTATTTCAGGAGTAGTTGGGAGGAGTTTTTGCCGTTGGCAGAGTTTGCTTACAACAACAGCTACCAGGCTAGTATTTAGATGGCGCCCTATGAAGCGTTGTACAGGCAAAAGTGTCGTACTCCTACTTGTTGGATAGAACTAGGGGAACATAGGATTTTGGGTCTAGACTTGGTCACCGAGACGAAGGAGAAGATTGAGATAATTTGGGCTCAACTAAAAGAGGCGTCGGACAGACAGAAGTCCTATACTGATTAAAAGCATAAGGACGTAGAGTTCGTAGTGGGAGACAAGGTATTTCTAAAGGTGTCACCGTGGAAAAAGGTGTTAAGATTTGGACGAAAAGGTTAGTTGAGTCCCAGATTCATCAGACCTTATCGGGTATTGAAACGAGTGGGACCGGTAGCCTATCAACTGGAGCTACCTACTAAGTTGAATTAGATCCACAATGTGTTTCACGTCTCTATGTTAAGATGTTATCGTTCGTATCCGTCTCATGTAGTGCCTATGGAAGAAATCGAAGTAAGACCTGGCCTATCCTTTGAAGAAGAACCAGTGGAGATCTTGGATCATGATGTCAAAATGTTGCGAAGGAAAATGGTTCTGTTGGTTAAGGTTCTATGGCGGAATCCCGGCTCTGAGGAGGCTACGTGGGAACTAGAGGAAGTAATGCGGCAGCAGTACCCCCATCTGTTCTGACCAGGTAATTTTGAGGCCGAAATTTCTTTAAGGGGGTAGAACTGTAACATCCTGAATTAATGGGCCTATGCGTTTAGTGGATGGATATGTTTAATGTGTTAATTTGAGTGTTAGTGGTTTAAATTGGGCCCAGGATTGGGCCAAAGCCTTGGTTAAAATTCCTGTTTGGGTACCATGGGGTTTAAAAGATGGTATCGGTGCTTTAGGTTGCAAAATGGGCTTGTGGCCCAGTAGTATGTGGTGTTGCAGAGGAGTTATAGGTTGGAGCCAATAGCAGGGGGTGAGACCCAAGTTTTTGCCATAAGGAGCCCATGTCTTTGGGCCATTTTTGGCACTTAAAAGGAGCAAGGAGGGGGACGGCAATGAGGCTTAATTTGAGGAGGGATTTAATGATTGGGATAATGTGGATATTGTGTTGATAATAGTAGGGAGAGGTGGTGTTATTTAGGCCTCTTCTAAAGGTATGAATAGATTAAGATAAAGGAGAAAAGATAGGAGCTATCTGCTGAGAGTAGTGTTGGCTGAAATTTCATCTCTTAGAGGGGGAAAGAAATCGTTTCTTTATGGCAAAGGGGTGCCAAAATTTCCCCTATTATTAGATTAATTGTTAGTTATCAGGAAGGGCACTCTCGAGTTTTGATAAGTAAGTGCCGAAATTCTCTATAAATAGGGGTGGTATCTCTTTAATTCTGGCATTTGAACCCTATTCTTTTCCTCATTCTCTGTGTCGAAACTCTCAGTCATTCTCTGTAATTTCTTTTCTTTTGATTTCTTCAAAAGCCAAAACCTCTCACTTCACTTTCTTTTTCCATTCTTTTCCTCTTGTGCCGATTTCTCCATAAAGCAGAAATCTCTAAGCCTATTCTCTCATCTTCACTTTCATTCAAAAGCCGAAACTCTAAACTTTCTTCACATCTTTATAGTCGAATACCTCCTATTCTCTTTTGTCGATTTCTCCACTAAAAGTCGAATCCGTATAGATTTCTTCCTATCATCTTCTCTCTTTTTGATCTTCTCAAAAGCCAAAAATTCTTTGGGAGTTGCCGAATTCTCTGTTAAGGTAGGTGCCTATCTCTTTCGTTTTTTTTTTCTTTACTTTCAGTTTTTGGAGGCCAAAGCCGAAAGGCTTATAAGCGTGGTAAGGTTATCTTTTGATTAACGTTTGGATTGTTCTTGTGTTCACATCATGGGGCGACACCTCGGGAAATCAGAGTAGATCGAATTATCTAGATTCTAAAAGTCAGAATCCATTAGTCTCTAAGTATCCTATCTATTTCGGGATTTTAAGGTAAGGGGTTTCATTAGATTTCCGTTAGATTCGTTATCGTACTTAAGATCTTAATCATATGATATGGTTTAACAACCCTATATCGTTATAGTAGTTCTGACAAGGACTTTTGATGGAATCAAATATGGATCAGGCAAAGGAGAGGATCGGGTTCGTAAACCCAATCCCTAAGTTTAAGAAACAAGCGGTGTCTGCTGTTCGAGATTGGCCACCGGGTTGTGGACCGACTTCAACAAAGATCTTAGGCGATAGCGATCGTATCGGCTTCTGATAGTGTCGACATAGAGAGTGTCGTCTTAACGGTAACCAGGTTTGTAGATCTCTATCGCACCCATTAATTTGTATTATATGTTTGTTATGGGCTAAAAGTTAGAAAGAGAGGCTGTATGAACAGTCGTATACCCAGAAAGGGTAGGCAAGGGATGCCAGGTACGTAATCATAGAAACTCCTCTATGTGTATCGAAGTATGTGAAAGTCTGTGATCTGTTTACTTAGTTTAATGTTTTTATTATTATATGTATGTATGCATGGTATGAGATTGATTGATTTACGGAAGGGGAGCAGGTTGCAAGGCGATCGGTGGCTTTGCCATACAGGTCACACAGTGATCGGTCTATATGACATGCGGCATAGCTGTTGAATACTATAATGTATTACTGAGGTCGCATAGCGATCGGTGGCTTTGCCACAAAGGTCACATAGTGATCCATATGGTGTGTAGCGGATGGAGGGTTGATTGTAGAAATCCCCACGGTGTGAAGGTTGGTATGGGGGTGTGTAGAGGATGGACACTTAGGTTTGGGATGGGCCATGTTGCATGAAATATTCTTTTGCCACTGTGTGGGCTAGGGCCCATAATGTGTTTGTGGGCCCAAGGCTTTTATGTGTTTTCGGGATTTGCACACTGAGTCTTGGTGACTCACCCTTTTATTTTCTCCACTTTTCAGATGAGCAGTAGATCGTGGACATGGGAGCCGAGGCGGACTCGAGGGGCCATCAAGATTATTATCTACATAGACTGTTTTCGGATTTTCATTTGGATTTTAATTTTCGGAAAATATTTTTGTAATAAGGCCTCCATTACTTAGGTTTTCGATTTATTTTTTTTATGTTAAGTTTTTTTACAAACTTATGTTTTCTTTTTTTCCCTTAAAGTCTTAATAATAAAATGAAATGCTAAATGGGCTTTTCAAACACAAACAACGCAAACGCTTAAAGTTGTTTAAAAAAATTTCACAATTATTCGATAGACCGGCTATAATAACCTAAGATTTTCAAAACCCTTCAAGGCAAAGTTTTCAAGTTTCAACCCGTAGCATACCAGATCCAGTCATGACGTATGGGCCGGGTTTGGGGTGTTACACCTTTATGACACCTCGAGTCGATTCAGTCTTGGTCAAAGAAGACTCAATCGGTCTGGTTTAGCCACCGATTGGACCGTCGGCCCGATTCAACCTATTTTTGGGTTTCGGTCTTCGTTTTGGACTTCTAAGCCCAATTTATGATCTCATGTTAAATTTTCAAGTTCAATTACCCATTGGGAAAATTGACTTGAAAATTAACTTCCAAAACTATCATATTAATTTTAATTGATTTGATTAATTTAATTTTACTTGATCAAAATTAATTTTTCCAAAAATCACTTAGATTTTCCAAATTAATATTTAAAGAAAATTCTTTAATCAAATTCTCTAGTTGAATAATTCTCACGACCACCTAATCTAATGTCACATCGAATAAATTGACTCGATTAAATTATTCTCAAAGTCATAGAATTTTCTTCTGATTCAAATGTAGTCTGATTGAGCTTTTGTTGGGCTAGCAGAGGGACTAATCAGACATATATAATTAGGCTCTAATGATTACAATTATGTCCAGAACCATCCTTCTGATAATTCACAATTACATAATCATGGAGTTAGTCTACAAGAAGTACCATGGTTGAAAACTCTTGATTGTATACTCTTTACGAAAGTAATTCATCCAACTATTAACTGAGTTTGGATATAATAATAGCTATCAGAAGAGTATTCAGATGGCACCGTTCGAGGCTCTGTATGGTCAGGGGTGAAGGACTCTTCTCTGTTGGTCTGATATAGAGGAGAGAAGGAATTTGGGTCCGGAGTTGGTTCGGGAGGTTAAGGATAAGGTGAGACTTATTTGTGAGCGGTTGAAGGCTGCTTTTGATCGACAGAAGTCCTACACTAACTTGAGATGTCAAGACATCGAGACATCGAGTATCAGGTTTTTGATAAGGTATTTCTGAAGGTTTCGCCGTGGAAGAGAGTTTTAAGGTTCATGCAGAATGGTAAGCTCAGCCCGACGTTCATTGACCCTTATGAGGTTGCCGAGCGAATTGGACCGGTTGCTTATCATTTTTTGTTGTCGCCTGAGCTAGAGTGTATTCATGACATTTTCCATGTTTCCATGTTACAGAAGTACAAATCTGCTCCTTCTCACGTTATTCCTGCTGAAGAGATTGAAGGTTTGATCTGATATTTCGTACGAGGAGGAACTGGTTGTGATCCTAAATCGTAAGGTCAAGGTGCTATGCAATAAGACAGTTCCATTGATGAAAGTTTTGTGGCACAACCAGAAGATTGAGGAAGCCACCTGAGAGTCGGAAGATGTGATGAAATGTTAGTATCCATATCTGTTTGATTCATATAAATTTTGAGGGCAAAATTTCTTTTTAGAGGGGGAGAGTTGTAATATCCCTAAATCGAGTCCAGTAGTTTTGGGTATATTTTTCGAGTTCTGAGTGTGAAACTAGGAATTTATGGTGTTTCTAGTAATTTTTTAATTTAATTTAGGAGGTTAATTTTATCTAAAATCGATTAAACAATAACCCCCAAAAAAAAATATTTTGGAAAATTAATTTTAAAGTAATTAAATAACTATAGGTGAAAATAATTAATTTAGGTCGAAAAAGAATTTTAAAATAATTTTTATTGGTGGTTAATTAGAGTTAAATTTAAATATTAATTAAATTGGGTTTAATTGTAAAACAATGGGAAATTTAGAGTATTTATTTGGAAAATAAACCTTAAAATTTGGAATTTTGGAGGGAAATGATCAATTGGTAAAGTAAGGGAAATGTGGGAGTGGCCATTAGGCAACTTCCCCAAATTTTAAATTCTGGTGGGTTGTTTTAATGTTAAACACAATGCATCTAGCCTACTTTTCACACCATTTACATCATATTAGAGAGCTATAAATTTCATTTTCTTTGCATGGTTTTAAAGATCTGTAATCAGAGAATAGATCTAACTAATTTCCTTCTCAAAATACTCTCTCAGTTCACCCAAAATTATTCTCAAAAGTAGCCAAAAATATTCTAAAAATTTCTCAAGCTTCCTAAATCAAGATTTTCAATCAACGAATTTAGAGTGAATTAAAGGTAATCTTCAATCCTAAACTTGTTTTTATGAAGATTAGAAACATTTTTACATGATTTGAGAGTTAATTAAAGTATTTTTTATCAATGTCATATTCTTCAAATGCTTAAGGTGCTTTAATGGTGGATCTTGAATTTTTGAAAGGAAATCCACAAATCAATGGATGTTCCAACTCAAAATGGATCTATTAAAAGGTTTTTGGTCTTAATTATCAAGATTAAACATGATTTGTGAGGTAATTTGAAGAAATCTGAATTTCATCATCTTCATGAATTGATTTTTCAGATTTTTGTGAAATCGATGCTTAGTTTATGTGTATTTGGTTTAGTATTGATGTTTGGAATTGATTAGGAGGGCTGGAAAGATCGATTTTGTGAGGAATTGAGTTTTCGACTTGATGTTACAAATTCGATAAGGTATCTTTGTGAGTGAATTTTGATTATATAGTTGATTAAAATTTGTGTTTATTATAGCATTGGAAAGGTGGTAATGTCTACTTTACCTCTGTTGAAGCACTGAATCTTGAAGAGGACTGAGATTACCAGAATTGAAGCTTGGAATTACCTAGTTGATCACTTGTTGTGATAGAATAAAATTGTGTGGTGAGTGTTTCTAAGGGCGATTTGGTAAATTGACCCTCAACTATGTTTAATTAATACCTTAATTAATGATTAAAATTAATTAATTATGGATAAATGGTTGATTTTGCAAAGATTGGTATTAAATGTGTAAAAATTGAATTTGTATTGAAAAAATGGTAAGTTTTTTGGTGGTGTTGTGCTAATTAATTAGATAAATTTTAAGTATGATTTTAAGCATGTGTACTGAAATTTTTTTATCATGATATGTTGGTGTTACAATTGGTAACTGAATTTGGGAAATTGATGATTGAATTGCTTGATTTAATTGGATGCCAAATGCCTATATTACAAGTTATACATAATCATTTTGTCACATTAAAAAGAGCACAATAATGATTGATTTATATGTTATGTTTGACTGAATATATTGTCAACATGCATGGTGGATCCATTAGATATAGTTGGCATGTCATAGGATTTTTGGGTACTCACCTTATTTGTGACATTTTGAGCATATGGCTCTAGGTGGACTGATTTGTTTGGAGTATATAAGGGAGTTTTGAGCATGATTCTCCACTCAATAGGTTATTGAGGTGCTATAAGAAAGCGCATGCTTCGGCCCACTCAACTCGATGGACTGTATTTGATATTTATGGGAGTTCGGGGATCCATTTATCCAATGTATGATCACCAGATTAAGCCATGAAAAGTGTATGCCAATGTATTTATATGTGATTGTTTCTATATCAATTGATGATTGAATGCCATGAATAGATGATTTTTTTTTTTGTATTGAAAATGCTTATGGAAAATTTAATTGACGTGTTTCATTGTTTTGGTTGATAATTGGTGATTGATTGGTTGTGAATTAAGCATGAATTGGATGTTAATTTACTTGTCATTTTTATTAACATTCACTGGGCTTTTAAAAGCTCACACCCTCACATTCATGCAGATAATTGTTGGGATTGAGGAGCTGAGGAGCCGAGCAAGAGAGTTCCAAGAGATCTAGGCTTGGTAGAGACTTTATTATGCATTTTAGGGACTGTAGTGGGGCATTTTGGAACTGTTGGAAACTAGTTGGTTTTGGTTGTAATTTAACTTCGGACATTGGATATTCATTTTGGATGGTTTTATTATAACTTTGAGGCATGTTTGAGTTTAATTATTGAACGATTTTTGGTGTTTTGTTGCTTGATAACACGGTTTGTGAAGCATGAAATTTTTACTAATGATTGATTAAATGAAGCTTTCATGGAGTGGTTTACTAGCGACTAAGGTACGCTACTTGTTTGATTTATTCGGTGTTTGTTATGCATTAAATGATTGCCTAATTCTATTTAATTAAGGCTTAATTGATGTCTATAAATTTAATTAAAGGTGTATATATATATACATATGTTAATTGGGTTTAATTGGTCATAAAATTATATAAAATCGGGGTTTAAAATGAATTTTAACAAAAATAGGTGCATTGGTTTTCACACGGGCGTGTGCCTATTCATATCGGTGTGTGAGGGGTTGCACACAAGCGTGTGGGTAAGTGATATGGGCGTGTGGAAACTAGAGCTATCACACA
The DNA here is from genome assembly GCA_025506655.1 of Gossypium rotundifolium. Classification (NCBI taxonomy): domain Eukaryota; kingdom Viridiplantae; phylum Streptophyta; class Magnoliopsida; order Malvales; family Malvaceae; genus Gossypium; species Gossypium rotundifolium. The sequence goes on from CP106723.1 coordinate 43,351,411, forward strand.
TGGGCGTGTGGGATTTCCACACGGGCGTGTGTGATCTGCCAAAAAGTTTTTCACAACATAAACACGAGCATTTAATGACACATGGTATGGGGGACACGGCTGCGTGGGTTTTTGGGGAGTTTGAATTTTTGTCCTTTTTAAATTGATATTCTAATTTGTTTATGTTACGATTTAATCTTGAAAATTGATTTGCCTAATTAGAGCCCTAGATGATAAGGAAACTTGATAATAATTTAGGGTTAGTCTCATAATGGGTATAATTCAATAGAAACACACTTAATTTTTAAATTGGAATAGTTCTGATAGTTGGTTTTTATTACAATTTAGTCCCTAATAGTAAAAATTGAATTAGACATAGCAAACAAACTCAATTTAAGCTAAAATTTTTAGGATTACATAATTTTGACTAAAATAAGCTTGGTAAACATTTAGATCTAAAATTGGGTTAGTTTTACCATAGGTGGTAAAATCACGAAAATGGCCTTAGGTTAAATTACCCAGAAAAAGTTTAAAATTGGCTCATATTTTTCTTCTGCATTAATAAATAACTAATAATCAAAGAAGATTGAGGTTTTATAAGGTCGGGGTGTGTCTTGGGTTCTCGTTAGCTTGAGAGTCAATTAGGTGGCTAATGTAACGCTTCAAATTTGGGTAGGTCCGTCTCGGTTGGGTTTGGGGTGTCACATTAAGGCCTGGGGCTACTAGCTTGTGGAGGAGCATTGCTCTCGATCTCTTCCCTTCGGCATTGTTGTAGTTGATTGAGATTTTCCATTCTTTCTTCTATATAATACACAAGCTTAGTTAGCAACATTATTAGGGACCAAACTAGATTTTTGTAACATGTATCATGGGTTTTTTATCTAACATCGGTTTCTGAGAATAAGCTAAACTAAAGCTTTGATGATAATAAAACAGTAACACCCAATGCCCAACCTGATCGTCGAATCTAGGTATGGGGTATAACAAAATAAAACCACTGGACTGGTGAAATTGTTTGAAAATCAAACATCTTAGCTCGACATATACTCTGCATAGTAGAGCGGTGACCCAAAACAATATGAAGCATAAAAAAATTTAAAACAATTTAAAATAATATTACTCTGCTTATAGTTGGGATATAAGTAAATTGTATTTCGGAAGCTTTATAAACATTCATAAGATCAACTAAAATTGCAAACGAGTTATCACTCAAACATTAGTTTAAAATTCATTTCCAAAGTTAGGCATCACATAAAGAATTTTCCTTAAAGCCCAACAAGGCTGGGCATAAAATTACAGAAGTAAAAAATAACATTTTCAAATACAAGCTATAAAGTTCCAACTGGCGACAACTAACAAACATCCTAATACCCCAATGATTTCATGTTACAACAAGACAAGAGATGGCTTACAAATAAGCCGCAAATTTGGCTGATTCCCTACAATGATACGTCCCACCTAAGATCCTAGAAATAAGATGAAAGAAACTAAGTTAGCTCATAAGAACTTAGTGAGTTCCAAGGAAATATAACCCTACAATAGGGTCCTACAAACATTATTACTCTAGGACTTAGACCGACAAATGGTACGCCACCTCTGGCGAATACTTCTGCAAATAGGCACAGCATCTTGGCAGACATTGTTCGCTAATAGAGACCCACATTTAATGGTCACAAGACACAACTATTCTATTTGTATGTCTCATTTTTAAACTACCCCTCTATGGTCGTTTATCGTACTTTTCACATTTCATACAACATTCACACTATGTTTAACACAATATACACCCTTTTTGTCTCTATACTCTATTCCTTGTGGTAGTTTCTAATCCTAGTTCTGAGGAACCATTAATCCTGCATCTTTGTACCTTTCCTTAGAGTCATTAAACCAGTCATAACATCAATACCTCCATCATTCCTCCTTGGAATTTGAACACATGAGTATTCCCCTGCAAGGTTGGGTACTTACCAATTACAGTTTGCACCAAAGTGTCATATCAAAGGTAAAATATAATATCCTGTATCTTATTTTCATCATCATATATAACAACCCTCCGATACCTCCTTACTGTAATAGCTCGTTTTTTAATGGTGTGGAAATAGTGGTTTCGAGGACACAATTTTGACGAGTGAGTTTAATATTTACGAGTTAAATATGATGTTATAGTGTATCTTGATTTAATGGATTTTATTAATTGGTTAGTTAGTTAATGTACAAGTGGTTCGTACCGAAAGTTAGTGGTTTTGGAAAATGAGGTAGTGGGGCCTCCTTTTCATACACCGAGCACGTAAATATTTTTAGTAAATATTTACGGAGTTGTTGTATAAGTGGATTGAAGTTTATTCCAGAAATTTTATTGATTTGATAATTAATTAAGTAAAAATGATAATTAAGTAAAAATGACTAAATCGTTAAACCACTAAAGTTAATTAGTATTGATGTTATTAGTAAAAAGGGCTAAAATGATTAAAGAGGAAGTATTTAACTAGTAATTATCCACTTTTGGAGTTTGATGGATGGTAGTTAAATGGTTGGTTTGTAAATTATGTTCAAGATAATGTTAATTTAGTATTATAATAAAAATAATAAAAGTTAAAAGGAAACATAAAACTACTATCATTTTTAATTTTCTTCACCTTCATCGAATTTTTAACAAAAAAAAAAAAAAAAGAGAAGCCATTGTTCATCCATTGAAGCTTACAATTCTCTTTCATGTAAGTCTCTTGGGTACTCGTTTTTCATAATTTTTATGTTTTTGATATCGTTGCAACTAGGTCCAGCTCACTCGTACCTCTATTTTCAAAACTGTCAAAGATTTAAAAAGTTTTCGTTGATGCTATTTGGAGTTTTTGAATGTTTATGGTAGATTTTGAAGCTTAGAAATGAAATAGGATTAATTTGTTAAGTGAATTTTGTTAGTTTTGAGTTATAGACTAAATTATGAATATATTGAAACTAGTATGATTTTTTTTTTGTCTAAATTGTGATAATAGGAGGCTGTATATGGACATAATTGAAGTGGGTCTAAAATTTTGAGTTCAAATTCAAAATATATGATAAGTTTAGTTTTAAGGACTAAATTGAATTGAATGCAAAAGTTTAGAGGGCATTCGAAAAAGAAAAAGAAAATGATATATACTTATAATAGGATGATATTAGATGTCTGGAATTGATCAATTGAATTGAATCATTAAATAGATTGGAAATTGGACCAAATTGAAGATAATTGGGAAAATGGCAAAATTTGCTAATTAGTCCTTAGAGAGTTAGTTGTTTGCTATCTTGACCAGGTAAGTTCATACGGTATGTTTGTATTAAATTTGTACGCATTTAGAATTTTAATTGAAATTTTAATTGTTTATGATTGAGTATAAAAATGTGAGATAGATGATTAAATTGAATATGATGAACTACAAAATGAGACAATTATGGAATTGACCCTAAATTGAATGAGAATATGATATGCCATGTGTGATGAATTGTTGATTTGATGAAATGAGTTGATTTGATTTGATATTCACCAATTGATAGTAGTAAGGACTAAATTGAATATATGTGAAAATATGATATAATGTTAGAAACGTGAAATTGAATTAGTATGGTTATGTAATGTGCTATTATATTTAAGAATTGATTGTTTGGTTGATGAAATTATGAAATGAAACTGAGAAGTTGTTACCCCATTAATTGTTCAAGCAGAGTCGGATATTGTTGGCATGCCATAAGATAGGACGAGTTCAGGGTTATACGACTACACGTTGGGGAGTACTAGGTACCCCATTTGTTCATTATTTCGACCAATGCTAGACATATTTGTTTTTCGATTTTACCGGCCAACACAGGACACAATTCATTATTACGAATTTATTTGTCAAGCAATGGGTGCCAAATTGGTGTGCTGGTTGGATCCATGTATCCATACAAGTTTGAGTTGGGTTAATAGGGACATGTATAATGTAATTGGAATAAATTATTTTCAGATTGATTTGATACAATGATCAGCTAATGCATATACATGGTTAAAATCAGTTATATAAGCCCAGGGGTCCAATATGGAAATGTGACAAATTGAAGAATGCGAATCGAAATTGTATTATGAAACGAAGTAGAAATTAACATTAAAATTGGAAATTGTTGTATATTTGGATACGGAGCTTGTGCAACAAGGAAGCAGTATTTATACCCATGCACATGCAAGTCTTCTGTTTCCATTTTATAACTATAACCATACATGCATCATCTTTTTAGCACGGTCTCTTTGGAAAATTACCAAGATCAAAGATTAAAGCTACTTACTAGGGTATACAATAGGAGTCATGGTACGAAGGAACTCACCAGAAACCTTTTGTAATAGCCCATTTTTCAGTGCTACCGAAAATAGTGGTTTTGAGGGCATCAAATCTGATGAGTAAGTTCGTAAATATTATTATTTAATATTTACGAGTAGAATATGGTTTTAAAAATGTTTTTGATATGGTAATTTATGCTATTTGAATGATTAATTAAGTTCAAGTTGTAAGAGTCTAAAGTCAATTGGTTTTAGAAAATGAGTATCGGGACCTCGTTTTTATAAATCGAGCCATAAATATTTTTATAAATATTTATGGAGTGTCATTAAGGTTGTAACACCCCAAACCCGGCATAACGTTACAACCGAATCTGGTATGTTACAGGGTGAAGTAAAAACGAGATTTGTCAAATTTAGGAAAAACCAGAGGTTTGAAAAACTTTTCGATTAGGGTGTAGTCTTGAAAATAACGATGCGTAGATTAAGGAAATTCCCAAGTTATGATAATCGAGCATTCATTATATTAGCTGACACTTTAAAGAGAAGTGATTAATTTATGTTGCCCGTAAGTTTCTGAAAAACTCCATTTCCACTTTAAAGATTAAGTGTCAAATTTGAAATAATCTATAACTAATAAAAACCCAAGTTTAACTTAGAAAGGCCTTATTACATAACAAAAATCCCAATTAAAATTAAAGTATAATAAGAAATGAGTTTATGAAAGTAAAGGGTATTATGGCCTCCACGAGTCCGCCTCAGCTCCCACATCCATGATCTACTGATTACCTAAAAAATTAAAGAAGGGGTGAGTCACCGGACTCAGTGTGTGAATTCTCCCACATTACACAAACGGCTCACAGCCCACAATCACACATTGGGCCTTAGCCCATATATAAAAACATACAATCACATGAATGCAATAAGCCCAACCCAAACCTAGGTTTTCCATCCTCTACACACCAACCCGTACCAGCCCATCACACCATGGGGATTTCTACAATCAACCCTCCATCCGCTACACTCCATTTCGACAGTCATGCTGTCAGTCATAAACAGATCACTAGGTGACCAAATAATACATCGTGGCTGAGCCACCGATCACAATGTGACCAAATAAAGTGTATATATATAAATCGTGGCTTTACCACCGATCACCATGTGACCCAATTAATGTGTGTACATATATATATATATAGTGGCATAGCCACCGATCACTACGTGACCAACTAATCATGCACTTCCCCTTCATATCAAACCCATACCCCATGAACTACATACATGTCCTAACGAATGCAACATGCTATCCATAACACAACAGATCACCACACATTTATTCGCCCATGTAAAGAAAACGATACGGTCACGTACTTGGCATTCCTAGCCTTACCCCTAAGGGCATCATGACTGTCTACGCAGCCTTTTTCGGCTTTTCAACCCACACAATCATTAGAACAGATAAAGTAAAGTGTGCGGAGGTTTACACACCTGATAACGTGCAATACCACGCTTTCTATGCCGACATTATCGTTAATAGGAACCACTACTATCTATCTACTATTCTGCTCAGAAGTCAGCCCACACCCCGGTGGCCAATCTCGAACAGCAGACACCGCTCGTTTCTTGAACTTTGGGGCTGGGTTTACGAGTCCACCCCCTCTTTTTCCTGATCGATTTTGGATTCCATCAAAGATCTTGTCAGATGCTACTATAATGAAATATGGTTGTCAAACCACAAGGTAGGGTTAAGGTACTGATTATGGTAATAACCTAAATACAATCCAAAGAGAACACCCTTACCTTGAAATCCTGAAAGAAGAGATATGGTTTAGAGGTTAACAGTTTTGGGCTTGCGAACCTAGATGATCTGATCTCCTTCAATTCCCAGAATAGCGCCCCAAAGAGAACACAAGAAACAGTGAGAAACATCATTCTAACGAGGGCCTTACCAAGCCAATTAGCGATTTGGTTTTGGCTTCCAAGAATCGAAAGAGAAACATAGAGAATTAATAGGAGTCGACACTTACCTCAACACAGGAGATTCGGCTACCACTTAAGAGAAGATTCAACAATGACAGGGAAGAAGATTGAAAGGCTGAAAGAAATAAAATTAAACCACAGATGAGACCTAGGGGTTTTCGGTTTTAGAAGAGATCAGAAGAAAAGATGAACAAGAGAAAGGCTATGAAGATTCGGCTTGTGGAAAGAAAGTAGAGGAGAGAACTATGGGCAAGGGACATAAAGCTATAGCATAGAAGTGGGGATGAGAATGGAGTTAGGGGTTTCGGCTTCTGAGAAGGAAACAATTGGGAGAAGAGAATAAAAAAGATAGAAAAAAGTGTTAGGAATGGTAAAGAAGAAGAAGAATTTTCGGCAGGACCTAAGTGGATTCAGTTTTGGCTGAAAAAGAAAAGGGGAAAGAAAACCTCAAATACCGAAAATAAGAAGAGAACTCTCATTTTACTAAACACAATTTTGGCACCTTCTAACCCAAAAGCCGAAAATGCATTATTTTTTATAACAAAAAAAATCTATGTTCAAAAGTAAAAGTTCGGCACACCCTAGCCACACCAAAACGATTTCTCCGTCTTGCTCCTAGTGTCCAACATTCGGCCACCACCTACACCCATATCTTATCCCACATTTTCCTCTTAGCCTCATCTTCATATCTTTTGACTTAATCCACACTCACCCATGCAGAGTCCCAGCCGAATCCATCACTCAGGCTCCTTAGGCGCATAAATAAAAAAACACTCCCATTTGTTGTCAACGCAACTCGAACCTACTCCCTCACAACCTCCCTATGGCGTTACCTACCTACACCTTAAGTGGCACCTCCTTTCCACTTTACCAGTTAGATTTTTATGTCAACTACCCCACTTAAGTACCCTTAAGGCCCACTTCACTAGCTCTTCCTTGCAGTGCCTAAAAACAAAAATTTTTACCAAGGCTCAAGCTTAACCTCAAGCCTTCCCAAACCTCTAAACACACCAGATTAACATACACATAGCACATCATACACACATAACACATTACAAATGTAGAGCCCCCTATTTAGGATGTTACAGTTCTACCCCCTTAAAGAAATTTCGGCCCCGAAATTACCTGGTCAAAAGAGGTGAGGGTATTGCTATTGCATAACATCCTCTAGCTCCCATGTAGCTTCCTCTGACTCGTGATTCCACCATAGAACCTTAACCAAAGGAACCGATTTCCTTCGCAAAACTTTAACATCCCGCTCCAAGATCTAAACTGGTTCCTCTTCAAAGGATAAACTAGGCCTTACTTCGAGTTTCTCCAACAGTATCACATGGGATGGATCTGAACAATAGCGTCTCAACATTGAAATATGAAACACATCGTGAATCTTACTTAACTCTGAAGGTAGCTCGAGTTGGTAAGCAACTGGTCCCACATGCTTCAACACAGGGTAAGGCCTGATGAACCTAGGGTTTAGCTTACCCTTCCGTCCAAACCTTAGAATTTTCTTTCACGGTGACACCTTTAGGAAAACTTGGTCACCCACTACAAATTTTATGTCCCTCCGCTTTAGGTCAGCGTAGGATTTCTGCCTGTCAGAAGCTTCCTTCAACCTAGTTTGGATCAACACAACCTTGTTCTCTATTTCCAGCACTAGTTCTGGACCCAATAGCTGACGCTCACCCAACTCCGTCCAACACGTAGGAGTACGACACTTCGACCCATACAACGCCTAATATGGCGCAATCCAAATACTGGACTGAAAGTTGTTGTTATATGCGAATTGCGTCTACGGTAAAAATTCTTCCCAGCTACCCTTGAAATCGAGGATGCAACCTCTCAACATGTCTTCCAAGATCTGAATTACCCTTTCTGACTATCCGTCCATCTGTGGATGGAACACCGTACTAAAATCTAGCTTCGTACCCAACGTTTGATGCAATGCCCTTCAAAATCTTAACGTAAACCTAAGATCTCTGTCTGAGATGGTGGACACAGGCACTCCATGCAACCTCACAATCTCCACTATATACAACTTAGCCACCTTTCGAAGAGAGTAATCGACCCGAACAGGTATAAAATGAGCGGACTTTGTCAATCGATCAACGACTACCCATATCGAATCCTTCTTAGTAGGCATAAGGGTAGCCCACTAACAAAATCCATAGTGATCCTATCCCATTTCCACTGCGAGATCTTTACCGGATGCAATAACCCCGAAGGCAACTGATGCTCCACTTTTACCTACTGACATGTCAAACATCTACCCACAAATTCGGTTACCTCTCGCTTTAGACCTGGCCATCAAAATTGTTACTGTAAATTCGATACATTTTACTTCATCCCGGATGCATAGCGTATGGGCTATTATGCGCTTCCTGAAGAATCATCCGCCTCAATTCCACGTCCCTCGGCACGCAAACTTTGTTTCAGAAACACATGACCCCATCATCTTTCAGACTATAATCTCCTACTTTACCATGTTGCATTTGAGATAGTCGAGCACTCAAAACATCATCCTGCAACCGCTTCTCTTTAATTTGATCTACGCACGTCGACTTCACCTGAAGCTCAACTAATAAACTCCCATCTTCATATAGGGTCAAATGGGTAAACATCGCCCTCAGAATCGAGATTACCTTTCGACTTATTCCATCTGCCACCACGTTAGCTTTACCCGAATGGTATTCAATTGAACAATCATAATCTTTTAATAAGTCAATCCACCTCCTCTACCTCAAGTTCAACTCCTTCTGGGTAAGGAGATATTTCAGACTCTTATGATCTGTATAGATGATGGATTTCTCTCCATACAGATAATGTCTCTAGATCTTCAAGGCAAAAACCACCACTGCCAACTCCAGATCGTGTGTGGGATAATTTAGCTCATGCGGTCTTAACTATCGAGACGCATAAGCAACAACTTTTCCACCTTGCATTAACACACATCCTAACCTCGTGTGTGAAGCATCACAGTAAACCATGAACTCCTTTCTAGCCTCCGATTGAATCAAAATTGGAGCTTCCGTCAACACCCTCTTCAGCTTCTCAAAGCTTTCCTGTTGCTTATCACCTCATACAAAAGGTACTCCCTTTCTCAACAACTTGGTTAAAGGTGCCGCAATCAAGGAGAATCCCTCAACGAACCTCCTGTAATACCCAGAAAGACCAACGAAACTCTGAATTTCTATCACAGACTTGGGTGATTTCCAATCCATGATAGCTTCAACTTTTTGGATATCAACTTTGACCCCTTCTGCCGACACAACGTGTCCCAAAAATGTAACCTCACTTAGCCAAAATTTGCACTTACTGAATTTAATGTACAATTTTTTCTCCCTCAGGATTTGTAGAACCACTCGAAGATGTGAATCATGCTCCTCCTCCAACCTTGAATATACCAGGATATCATCTATAAATTCTACGAAAAACTTGTCCAAATAATTTTGGAATACTCGATTCATCATATCCATAAACGCTGCTAGTGTGTTTGTCAACCCAAATGGCATCACCAAGAATTCATAATGGGTATAACGGGTCCTGAAAGCTGTCTTATGAATATCTGATTCTTTGACCTTAAGCTGATGATATCCTGATCTCAAATCTATCTTTGAGAAGACTGACACCCCTTTCAATTGATCGAACAAGTCATTAATCCTTGGCAACGGATATTTGTTCTTGATAGTCAACTTGTTCAGTTGACGGTAGTCAATGCACATACGTATTGATCCATCCTTCTTCTTAACAAACAGCACTGGAGCTCCCCAAGGCGATACACTTGGTCGGATGAAACCCCGATCCAACAGTTCCTGAATCTGAGCTTTCAGTTCAACCAACTCCTTTGGCACCATTCTATATGGTGCAATGGACACTAGTGCTGTCCCCGGAAGAGGATCAATTCTAAACTCTACCTCGCGATCCGGGGGTAGTCTTGGAAGTTCTTCTGGGAAAACGTCAAAAATTCCCTCACTGTTCTTACATTCCCCACAGTTGACTCTTGGACCTCCAGAGCACAAACAATGGCTACAAATGCCTTACATCCTTTTCTCACCATTCTTTCAGCCTTTAGAGCGGACACTACGTTAGACAAGTAGTTTCTCCTTTCTCCTATTACCACCACCTCATCATCTTGAAGAGTCCTTAGCTGCACAGTCTAAATTTGCTCGATATTTCACTAACCAGTCCATACATAAGATCAGATCGAACTCTCCAAATGGCAATTCCATTAAATTTACTGAAAAAACTACCCCTTGCACTTCTAGAGGTACATCCTTATACAGTCTGTTCATCACTACCGACTGACCTAGCGGGCTAATTACCGCAATCTCCTTAGAAATAATCTCAGAGTCTATACTTAAAGTTGCAGATACTACACTAGCAACATAAGAATGCGTCGATCCATTATCAATTAATGCAGAAAAAGGCAAACCAAAAATCATGAACGTACCGGTTATGACATCCGATGCATCCCCCTCCTCTCGACGTCTAGCTGCATAGACTAACCTCAGATGTCTGCATCGGTGTTCCCTACCCCTCTGCCTGGTGTTCCACGGCCCCGACCATAACCATTACCCCTCTGGCTGGACCACGACCTCTCTGTGGTTGTTGACCTCCTCAACCTAGCTGGGCATTAGCCTATCCTACTGGCCCTGTGCACCCCGATCCTGTGGACACTCCCTAACCTGATGATCAGTAGACCCACACCTGAAACATCTTCTGTCGCCCATCCAACACTCGCCCGAATGAAATCTACTACATTGGGCACACCTCTGAGGCTGACTATTACCCACAGACTCACACCTTGACTTGGCCCATCCATCTTAGGTCTTTTCTGAAAGTGCCATGCTGGCCCCGACGATCCAAAACTCCTCTTATTTCTATCCATGTCCCTATCATGATTCCACTCTATTAGCCCGAAGTCGCTCCGACATAGATTTCTGAGCCCCTGTACCCATGCCTGCCCCAGCCACTCTCTCCAATACTCGTAGCATCGCCTGAGACACGCATCATCTCTGCTTGTTTGGTCTTGATATTCTGCCTCCACAGCTGGTGGCACTGGCATCTCATTTCCTGACTCATGACCAGACCCTACCGGTTCTGATACCGCAATCCTGCCTCTATCGCGGCCACGCACACTACGCCCCCTAGTGCTCATAACTAACATTTACGACTCAATCTGATTAAAAGATTTATGAGTTAGTATCTTCCACTGTCTTAATACTGAGCAATTTTATGTAACTTAGCTTTAAAGAGTAGTTTTCGCAAAACATGTCACAAGCTAGAGGTTTTAGTCCCTAAAGTTTAAGTTTCCCTATGCTAACAACATATCCACCCAATCAAATAAGCATTTCATGCATACCTTAATAGGAATTAGAACACTTACCTGCGTGGATTGGTTGTCGGTGGACTCGGAGGCCATATTTTGATCAAAACCTTATTTCACAGCCCAAGTTTTGTAACCTTGGCTCTGATACCAAAATGTAACACCCCAAACTCAGCCTAAACTCTACGATTGAATCCGGTATGTTACAGTGTGAAGTAAAAATGAGATTTGTCAAATTTAGGAAAAATCAGAGGTTTGAAAAACTTTTCGATTAGGGTGTATTCTTAAAAATAGCGATATGTAGATTAAGGAAATTCCCAAGTTATGATAATCGAGCATTGTTATATTAGTTGATACTTTAAAAAAGAAATGATTAATTTATGTTGCCCGTAAGTTTCTGAAAAACTCTGTTTTCACTTTAATGATTAAGTGTCGAATTTGAAATAATCTATAACTAATAAAAACCCAAGTTTAACTTAGAAAGGCCTTATTACATAACAAAAATCCTAATTAAAATTAAAGTATAATAAGAAACGAGTTTATTAAAGTAAAGGGTATTATGGCCTCCACGAGTCCGCCTCGGCTCCCACATCCACGATCTACTGATTACCTAAAAAATTAAAGAAGGGGTGAGTCACCGGGACTCTGTGTGTAAATTCTCCCACATTACACAAACGGCTCACGGCCCACAATCACACACTGGGCCTTAGCCCATATATAAAAACATACAATCACATGAGTGTAAAAAGCCCAACCCAAACCTAAGTTTTCCATCCTCTACACACCAACCTGTACCAACCCATCACACCGTGGGGATTTCTACAATCAACCCTCCATTTGCTACACTCCATTTTGACAGTCATGCTGCCAGTCATAAACTGATCACTAGGTGACCAAATAATACATCGTGGCCTAGCCACCGATCACAATGTGACCAAATAAAGTATACATGTATCGTGGCTTAACCACCGATCACTATGTGACCCAATTAATGTGTGTATATATATATATCGTGGCATAGCCACCGATCACTACATGACCAAATAATCATGCACTTCTTCTTCATATCAAACCCATACCCCATGAACTACATACATGTCCTAACGAATGCAACATGATATCCATAACACAATAGATCACCACACATTTATTCGCCCATGTAAAGAAAATGATACGGTCACGTACCTGGCATTCCTAGCCTTGCCCCTAAGGGTGTCACGACTGTCTACACAGCCTTTTCTGGCTTTTTTGCCCACACAATCGTTAGTACAAATAAAGTACAGTGTGTGGAGGTTTACACACCGATAACGCGTAATACCACACTTTCTATGCCGACACTATCGCTAATAGGAACCACTACTATCTGTCTACTATTCGGCTCAGAAGTCGGCCCACACCCTAGTGGCCAATCTCGAACAGCAAACACCACTCATTCTTGAACTTTAGGGCTGGGTTTATGAGTCCACCCCCCTCCTTTGCCTGATTGATATTGGATTCCATCAAAGATCTTGTCAGATGCTACTATAATGAAATATAGTTGTCAAACCACAAGGTAGGGTTAAGGTACCGATTATGATAATGACCTAAATATAATCCAAAGAGAACACCCTTACCTTGAAATCCCGAAAGAAGAGATATGGTTCAGAGGTTAACGATTTTTGGCTTACGAACCTAGATGATCTGATCTCCTTCAATTTCCTGGAATAGCGCCCCAAAGAGAACACAAGAAATAGTGAGAAACATCATTCTAACGAGGGCCTTAACAAGCCAATTAGCCACTCAATTTTGGCTTTCAAGAACCGAAAGATAAGCATAGAGAATTAAGAAGAGTCGACACTTACCTCAACACAGGAGATTCGGCTGCCACTTAAGAGAAGATTCGACAATGACAGAGAAGAAGATTGAAAGGCCAAAGAAATAAAATTAAACCACAAATGAGACCTAGGGGTTTTTGGATTTAGAAGAGATCTGAAGAAAAGATGAACAAGAGAAAGGCTATGAAGATTCGGCTTATGGAAAGAAAACAGATGAGAGAACTATGGGCAAGGGACATTCGGCTATAGCATAGAAGTAGGGATGAGAATGGAGTTAGGGGTTTCGGCTTCTGAGAAGGAAACAATTGGGAGAAGAGAAATAAAAATAAGATAAAAAAAAAGTGTTAGGAATGGTAAAGAATAGAAAAAAGTGTTAGGAATGGTAAAGAAGAAGAAGAATTTTTGGCAGGACCTAATTGGATTTGATTTTGGCTGAAAAAGAAAAGGGGAAAGAAAACCTCAAATGCCGAAAATAAGAAGAGAACTCTCACTTTACAAAACACAATTTCGGCACCTCCTAACCCAAAAGTCGAAAATGCATTATTTTTTAGAACAAAAAAAAAACCTATGTTCAAAAGTAAAAATTCGGCACACCCTAGCCACACCAAATCGATTTCTCCCCCTTGCTCCTAGTGTCCAACATTCAGCCACCACCTACACCCATATCTTATCCCACGTTTTCTTCTTAGCCTCATCTTCATATCTTTTGACTTAATCCACACTCACCCATGCAGAGTCCCAACCGAATCCATCATTCAGGCTCCTTAGGCGTATAAATAAAAAAAACACTCCCATTTGCTGTCAACGGAACTCGAACCTACTCCCTCACAACCTCCCTATGGCGTCTCCTACCTATACCTTGAGTGGCGCCTCCTTGCCACTTTACTAGTTAGATTCTTATGTCAACTACCCCACTTAAGTACCCTTAAGGCCCACTTCACTAGCTCTTCCTTGTAGTGCCTAAAAACAATAATTTTTACCAAGGCTCAGGCTTAACCTCAAGCCTTCCCAAACCTCTAAACACACCAGATTAACACATACATAGCACAGCATGCACACATAACACATTACAAATGCAAAGCCCCCTATTTAGGATGTTACAAAGGTGGTATTACGATTTCGTTGAAAAATTTTAACATTTCAATAGTTAATTAAGCGAAAAGGACTAAACCATAGAAAAAGTAAAAATTTAATTCTACTAACTAAAGATGTTTAAATGCTATGGAAAATTAAATTCATGGACTAATATGGTAAATATACCATATTATATATATGAGTGGATGGTCGGCTTTGTCTTATTATGAAAATATATATGTTTTATTAATTAGAAAAAAACAAATTATAAGGTAATAAAATAAACTAAAGAAATCACCTTTCTCTTTTCAATGTTTTGCTAAAATTGAGAAAGAAGAAAGTCATTGTTAGACTTTGAAGCTTTGGCGAAGCTTCCATGTATCCATGTAAGTCCATTTTAGCCCCGTTTTAAATAATTTTTATGTTTTTGAGATCGTTGCAACTAGATCCAGCTAGCCCGTACCTTCGACTTTGAAACTGTTAAAGATTTTGAAGGTTGCCATTGATGAACCTTGTGATTTTATATGTTAAATGATGAATTTGAGATATTATTTGTTATTTAAAAGTATTTTATTAAGTGATTTTTGATGAATTTTCCAATTAGGGACTAAATTATTAAAATAGTAAAAGTACAAGGATTTGATGTGAAATTTTTGTAATAATCGGCTGTATTGGATGCCA
This sequence comes from Gossypium rotundifolium, assembly GCA_025506655.1. Taxonomy (NCBI): domain Eukaryota; kingdom Viridiplantae; phylum Streptophyta; class Magnoliopsida; order Malvales; family Malvaceae; genus Gossypium; species Gossypium rotundifolium. The sequence continues at coordinate 43,366,547 of CP106723.1, forward strand.
TGAGTATTCGGCTAGGCTCAATTTTGGGTAAAAATGGTTAATTTGCATGTTATAGGCTTAAAGACTAAATTGAATAAAAGTAAAACTTTAGGGGTAATTTTGTAAAAATGTCAAAAGTGACTAATTTTGATAAAATACATTTTTTACTGTCTAAATTAATAGATTGAATGAAATTATTAGTTTAGATCAAGATCGAGTGAAAAATCGAGGAGAATGGAAAATATACTTTGACATTTATGCAATTTAGCCAGGTAAGTTCATACGGTTAAAATTTAACATTTATATAAATAGGTGATCAATATTAAATGATATTATATATATCTATATATATTCCATTGCTGGAAATGAATCATTATTTGAGTTATAATATTGAATTCGATGTTCGATTTGAATTGAACATGGGATAGAGTACATTCGTGTTTTAGTGTATTACGGGGTTTGGAGTGGAGATGGTATTGGAGGGAGATATCTGTATATTACCCAAGTAAATCGAGGATCAGCATTTGTTGCGAACTCTCGCGTTATACTTTCTGTTTGGCGTGATTTGGGTGGATTAGCTCTTATGAACTTCTGTTCAGCTCTTATGAGCTTCTAGTGGTGTGTTTCGGGTGGACCGGCTCTTATGAGCTTTTGTCTGGTGTGTTTGGTCTATCTGAAGATGTACTCTTACTCGTAAGTCATTCTGTGAATGGAAAATATCGGTAAGGTAATCTGTTTAATGAATTTGAAAAATATGTTATATTGAGATGGATGATAAATCCAATCGACTCATGCTCAAGTATAACGATTATCCATCTCAAGTTCATATAAATCATGTTTAAATGAACTAACATGTGTTGTTGATGTGCTTAAGCTTACGCCAAGCTTGTGGATATGATTGATATTTATGATTATACATGTACTATGCATATGAAACGGGTAAGAAAAGGGAATGAAACAATAAGTACATAATTGAGATGTATTATGATATTATAAAAAGTTTAATGTGATCAATGATGTATTTATATGTAAGTAAATTGCATACGATATGGATGAATATACCTATATCATTGATAAATACACTAAGTTGGGAATGGATAATATTGTTTAGACTTATGATAAGCATTGGGAACAGAATGAAAAGAGAGTAAATTGAAAAGTGTATAATCCTATAGAAAGGTTGTTAATTATGTATTAAGTCCCCTAAAATCCTACCACGTTATGAATGATAGATATATGTGACATTAATGAACTTACTCATTTGCGAGTTTTTGTTCTTATCGATTTATGAATCTTATGGCATTGGCATATATTTATGTTTATTTTATAAAGTTTATTATTGAAATGGAATTTTATGCTTAAAGTTTATACGAGCTTACTAAGCATACATTACTTACGTAGTTATTTTTCCTTTACTTTATAGATTATCGGAAGCTCGATCGGTTGGAAGCTAGTTGGAGATCCATCACACTATCCATCGATTTTTTCTCGGTAGATGTGGATGCTTTCGTATTGGTTATAATGGCATGTATAGGTGGACTATGTTCAATGTTTAATTGATGAGTTGGGCATATATATTTCAAATTGGTTGATGATTATGACATGAAATGTTGCCTTGGATTTGAAGTACTTAAGGTACTATTGATGTCTTGTCGGTTGAGGTTAGTATGGTCAAATTGATGCATATTTTGAAATGAATGTTTTGATGTTACAGTTTTTCTGTAATGCTCTGTAACCCGATTCTAACGATTGATAAGGGTTAGGGTGTTACATTTAATGGTATTAGAGCTACAATTGTAACACCCCAAACTCGGCCCAGAAGTTTGGCCCGAATCTGGCGTGTCACATTAAAGTGCTTTTTGAAAACCATGTTTTCATTGAAAACCCTTCTTATTTAAAAGCTTGAGTAAAATGCCAGTTACATTAGTTTATTCTTAACACGTGGTACATAGAAAAATTATTAAGTTTATTCCCAAAGTTCCTTTTCAGATGCGGAAGCTAAGTTTAAGAGTAACCGATTTACAAAAATGTGATGTTTAAGGATTAAGCCTCGAAACCATTTCGAAAATGTTGCGGAAACGTAGTGTTGTTGAAAAAATAAAACAGTTAACATTTTGGAAAAATTGTGACTTACTTCTAACAGATATACCAAAGTAAATAAAAACCCAAAGTTAAAATCCAGAAACTTAAAGAGGCCTTATTACAACCCCAAATCTAAATACTTAAATGTAAATAATCAAGACAGAAAACATAAGCAGTGTGTGGCCTTCTCCGAGTCCCTCGCAGCATCGATCCTCCTATCGCTGGGGATTACCTGCACAGTTAAAATGAGGTGAGTTTACAAAAACTCAGTGTGTAATCCCTTTACTAGAGTAACAGTTAGTATATGAAACAAAAATCGAAACAGTCTGGGTTAAAGCCTTTTAACAGAAGTAGTACAATCCAGTTTAGAGCATATGTGGGCCAAAACCCACTACAATATCATTTGGATCACAACCCATAACAGAATCAATTGGGCCCAGCCCAAACCAATACAGAACAAGTAGCCCTAAGCCCAGTACAGTGATAAATCTCATAAACAGATATGCAATAGTATGAGGATGCATCCCACCCATATCCAGCCAACACACCACCCGTACCAACACTAAACTCCTGCGGGGAATAAATCAACCCTCCTAGCCAACACACCAAGCTTAGCACCGATTGCGGCACTAAGTCAACAAAATGGCTCAGTGCCGTAGACAAAATGGCTAAAAGCCATAAATATCGCAGCAGCGCTGCCAATTAATAGAACGGCTAAAAGCCATAAAAAGAATGGTTATAAACCATAATCAAGATGGAAAAGAGCCATAATTAGGATGGCACAAAGCTATCGATAACTGTAATAAGTTTGGCACATAGCCATCAGCGACGGTAATATAATCGGCACATAGCCATGGGTAATTATGATCGACACAGAGTCATCAATATATATATGTTAGGCACATAGCAACGGGTAAATACGATCGGCACAAAGTAATAATCAAGATGGCACAGAGCCATATTTAGGTTGGCACAGAGCCGTAATTAGATTACGACTTTAAGCCGTCAAATGTCCATCCTGATAGTCTCATGCGACTCGTATGCGACCTTAATCAGATCAATCTGGATCCACGGTCATCTCATGTGACCCGTGCGACCCTATCAGAACTTCCTCCGTATCAATGTCCCAACCCCATGCAATATGTCATGTATGTCATGCTCAATCATTACACGTGTTTGGAAAATGGCCATGCTCAGTAAAAGTTATTTAGACATATATTAAAAGCGTATCAATCATACAATCACCGTCAAGTCGCCATACACGGTCATACAATCCCGACCAAATCACAAATCATAGCACAAGTCAATCATTTACCCACAAGGGCAAAACAATCATTTTTCCCTATAAGGGTATTTCAGTAATCCTACCCTTCAGGGGCTTTTCGATAATTCTACCCTACAGGGGTATTTCAATAATTTTACAAATCAGGGGTATTTTAATAATTTCACAAATCGATGGGTATTTTAGTAATTTTATAAATTGAAGGTATTTTGGTAATCTCACAAAACGAGGGTATTTTAGTAATTTCACAAAATGAGGGTATTTTGATAATTTTACAAATTAAGGGTATTTTAGTAATTTTACAAATTGAGGGTATTTTAGTAATTTTACAAATTGAGGGTATTTCAATAATTTTATAAATCGAGGGTATTTCAGTCATTTTACAAATCGAGGGTATTTTAATAATTTTACAAATTGAGGGTATTTCGGTAATTTTACAAATTAAGGTCTTAGCGACCCAACAGAAGGTCCAATGTCGCCTCGAGCGACTCAAGTAACCTAAACATTCACAACGGTGTAAATGGGCCTAAGGCCCATTACTCGGCCCAAGTGGGCACACACGCTCGTGTGGCCGATTTAGCCCAAATTAGTTACGGCTATGCTAATGCCATAGCACAATTCATTATTAGTCACTTACTGCAGATTTTATCCCTATGGGGCCCACGAGCTCATTGGGCCCATACGGCCCATTTTAACACATCGATGCCTAGAACGACCTATGCCCACGAGAACACTCACGGTGGCCTCAACAGTCTAATGCCCATGTTTGTGGGCTCGGTCCACCATACGGGCGTTCACACACCCACGTGGCCTTAATAGCCATATTTCTAGTTTTTGGCATTTCACCTTTTGTCGTTCTACAACTTGAGTAGTGTGTGTACATACCTTCGGCTTATCAGTCGATTATCAGGTATAGAGTAAAAATACACACCTATTAATGAAGTCGAGTGAAGCACTTACGAGCCCGAAGCCTACATTCAAACACATTTGTCATCAATCCCCTTCTTGTACAACCAGACCAACATCCAATAAATCCTTACCTTGATCGATCGACAGAAGGCCACACCCTTACACTGCTGCCAAAGATTAACCACTAGGCCTATGGAATTCCCAAATCGCAAAGTTTCTTAAGAAGAAAGGAACAATCGGCCCAAGCAATAAGGTGAAGAGAAAGAGTTGCTATCCTAAAACAATTGAGAGACACCTAATTCCAAAAGCCAGAGAAAACAAAAGGGATGATCCATCAGTCAAAAAAATCGAAAGGGTGGAGGGAAAAGGTGAAATATTCGGTCAAGGAGACCACAAATAGATCAAAGAGAATCGGTTCACAAACTTGTAGGGAGGCAAAAAGAAAAAAGGTTAAGCGTAAGAAGCAAAGTTCAATTTTGGCACATAAATTAAGTGTCTAAACGGCCAAGAAGTAGCGTTTCGAGATAGAGAAGGAAAAATAAGGAAAATGAGTAGTAGAAGGAGGAGGTAATAGAAAAATTCGGCACCAACAAGCACAAAAACCAAATGACAAAAGAAAAACACACAAAACCAAAACTTGAGGAATAACCCTCCACCGAAATTCTGAGTACCTCCCAAGCAAATTTGGCACAATACCATACCAACTCGAACTACACTTTTTCCTCCATAAGTCACTCCCTAAATCCCTCCATGAAATCCTCATTGATTCACTCAATGACCAATTCAAACCTTACCTTGTAGAGTTCCAGTCCACCTCTACTTCTCTATTGTCCATAGCAGTAAAATAAATACCTCTTTGCTCTAGGCGTGACTCGAGCATCAGCCCCTTTTTGAAGCTTTAACACGCCATTTATCAATAAGCCACAAGCTCAATCGTGTCCTAACTTATCATCAATATTTTATAAAGCCTTCATGCTAATATCCAAGTTTATTCAAGGAACAACCAAAAGTTCTGCACACGCCATGACTTGAACCTTGGACCACATGCATACTTCTAACGCCTCCGTGCCACTAGACCACAAGCTTCCTTGTGTCACATTTTATCCTCAAATATTAATAAGTCCTTCCAACCCACGCTAAGTTCAATTTTAAGGAAAACTAAATTTTTTGCTATAGCCTAGATTTGAACTCAAGACCTCTCAAAACACTCCCAATCACTCCTAAAGCACATAGCCAGTAAATCAAACATGCAATTAGTGAATTTTTTCTCGCACAACTAAAATCCAATTGCTCCGATACTCAAAGCCTATTTCTTCTAGGCCCAAAATTCGAGGCGTTACAACACTACCCCCATAAATAAATTTCGTCCTCAAAATTTCCAACTAACAGGGTAGTCGTGTAACAACTACACCATTACACTACTGCTGCGCACTCTGATCCCAACGTCTTTAACACACATCTAAAACATCCACCTATCGTAGCAAATAGGTTACAATTTCTATATCCAGAACATTACATCTAACATTTCCAAACACACACAGAATGAATATTAAAATTACATTCCAATATATAAAGAAACCAAAGTATTTCTAACTCACTGTATTTCAATTTTTAAATAGACAAAAGTATTCAAAAACTTATGGATTCGGTGTCGGAGACTCGGTGAGCCAGACTTTTAGGAAAATGTTCAGTAGAACATGTCACATACTTCAAATCTTTTGAAATAGTTCCTTTATAAATTCAATTTTAAAAACCCAATCCACAGTCGAGTTTTGCAACTGGGCTCTGATACCTCTAAATGTAACACCCCAAACCCGACCCAAAAGTTAGGCCCGAATCTGGCGTGTCACATTGAAGTGTTTTTCGAAAACCATGTTGTTATTGAAAACCTTTCTTATTTAAAAGCCTGAGTAAAATCCCAGTTACATTAGTTTATTCTTAACACGTGGTAGATAGAAAAATTATTAAGTTTATTCCCAAAGTTCCTTTTCAGATGCGGAAGCTAAGCTTAAAAGTAACTAATTTACAAAAATGTTATGTTTAAGGATTTAGCCTCGAAACTATTTTGAAAATGTTGTGGAAACGTAGTGTTGTTGAAAAAATAAAACTATTAACATTTTGGAAAAGTTGTCACTTACTTCTAACAGATATACCAAAGCAAATAAAAACCCAAAGTTAAAATCCAGAAACTTAAAGAGGCCTTATTACAACTCCAAATCAAAATACTTTAATGTAAGTAATCAAGACGGAAAACATAAGTAGTGTGTGGCCTTCTCCGAGTCCATCGCAGCACCGATCCTCCTATCGCTGGGGATTACCTGCACAGTTAAAAACGGGGTGAATTTACAAAAACACAGTGTGTAATCCCCTTACTAGAGTAACAACAAGATCTGTACAAAAATCGAAATAGTGCAGGCCAAAGCCCTTTAACAAGATGCAAGACGGTCAATTCAGAGCATGCATGGGCCAAAACCCACTACAATATCATTTGGGTTACAGCCCATGACAGAATCAATTGGGCCTAGCCCAAACCAATATAGAACAAGTGGCCCTAAGCCCAGTATAATGACAAATCCCATAAACTGATATGCAACAGTATGAGGATGCATCCCACTCATATCCAGCCAACACACCACCCGTACCAACCCTACACTCTTGCGGGGATTAAATTAACCCACCCAGCCAACACACCAAGCTTAGCACCGATTGCGGCACTAAGTCAACAAAACGGCTCGGTGTCGTAGACAAAATGGCTAAAAGCCATAAATATAGCAGCAACACTACCAGTTAACAGAATGGCTAAAAGCCATAAATAGGATGGTTATAAACCATAATCAGGATGGCAAAGAGCCATAATCAGGATGGAACAAAGCTATCGATAACTGTAACAAGTTTGGCACATCGCCATCAGCGACGGTAATATAATCGGCACACAACTACGGGTAATTATGATCGACACAGAGTCATCAATATATATGTTAAGAACATAGCCACGAGTAAATATGATTGGCACAAAGCCATAATCAAGATGGCACAAAGCCATATTTAGGTTGGCACAGAGACATAATCAGATTACGCGACTTTAAGCTGTCTGTCGGTCCACAGTAGTCCCATGCGACCCGTGCGACCTTAACAGATCAATATTGGATCCACAGTTATCTCATGCGACCCATGCAACCCTATCAGAACTTCTTCCGTATTAATGTCCCGACCCCATGCAATATGTCATGTATGTCATGCTCAATCATTACACGTGTATGCAAAATAGCCATGCTCAGTAACAGTCATTTAGACATATATTAAAAGCGTATCAATCATACAATCACCGTCAAGTCAGTTAAAACACAGTCATACAATCCCAGCCAAATCTATCAAATCATAGCATAAGTCAGTCATTTACCCACAAGGGCAAAACAGTCATTTTACCTTATAAGGGTATTTTGATAATCCTACCCTTCAAGGGCTTTTCAGTAATTCTACCCTAAAGGGGTATTTCGATAATTTTACAAATCAGGGTTATTTTAGTAATTTCACAAATTAAGCGTATTTCAGTAATTTTACAAATCGTGGGTATTTTGGTAATTTCACAAAACGATGGTATTTCTATAATTTTACAAAATAACGGTATTAAGATAATTTTACAAATCAAGGGTAATTCGGTAATTTTATAAATCGAGGTTATTCAATAATTTCACAATTCGAGGGTATTTCAGTAGTTTTACAAATCAAGGGTATTTCAATAATTTTACAAATCAAGTGTATTTCAATAATTTTATAAATCGAAGGTATTTAAGTAATTTTACAAATAGGGGTATTTCAGTAATTTTACAAATTGAGGGTATTTTAGTAATTTTACAAATCGAGGTCTCAGCGACGCAACAGAAGCTCCACTGTCGCCTCGAGCGACTCAAATAACCTAAACAGTCACAATAGTGTAAAAGGGCCTTAGGCCCATTACTCAGCCTAAGTGGGCCCACACGCTCGTGTGGCCCATTTAGCCAAAATCAGTTACAGCTATGTGTAACTCCCCAAACCCGACTCATACGTCATGACCGGATCTGGTATGCTACGGGTTGAATGTTGAAAACTTTGCTTTGAAGGGTTTTGAAAATCTCAGTTTATCTTAACCGATTAATCATTAATTGTGATATTTTGAAGAAACCTTAAAATTTGCGTTGAACATGCTTGAGGAACCCTTTTTACTTTCACTTTATAATTAAGACCTTGAAAACATAAGTTTGTAAGATGTATTAAAATAAAAAAAATAAAAAAATATAAATCGATAACCTAAGTTATGGGGGCCTTATTACAAAAATAATCCCAAATTTAAACTTAAAGAAAAAAATGGATATAGTCTGTGAATATAGGAAAAAAAACTTGATGGCCTCTCGAGTCCGTCTCAGCTCCCATGTCCATGGTCTACTTCTCATCTGAAAAGTTGGGAAAAAATAAAAGGATGAGTCACCAAGACTCAGTGTGCACATCCCGAAAACACATAAACGCCTTGGGCCCACAAACACATTATGGGCCTAGGCCTATTCACAATGGCACAAAATATATTACATGCAACATGGCCCATCCCAAACCTAAAAGTCCATCCTCTACACACCCCCGTACCAACCATCACACTGTGGGGATTTCTACAATCAACCCTCCGTCTGCTACACACCTATATCGACAGTTGTGCTGTCTGCCATAAAGAACGATCACTATGTGACCTATGTGGCAAAGCCACCGATCACTATGCGACCTTAATAATATATATCAGCAACTGTGCTGCCTGTCATAAAGACCAATCACTATGTGACCTATGTGGCAAAGCCACCAATCGCCTCGCGACCTGCTCCCCTTCATCATATCAATCCCATCCCATGCATACATACATGCAAGAATCAGAACATTTAACTATCTAAACAGATCACATACTTTCACATACTTCGATACACATAGAGAAGTTTTTATGATTACGTACCTGGCATCCCTTACCTACCCTTTTTGGAATTTCGATTGTTCATACAGCCTCAATTTCTGACTTTTAGCCCATAACATACACATAGTACAGTTTAACTAGTGTGATAGAGATTTACACACATGATTACCGACAGGACAGAACTTTCTATGTCGACACTATCAGAAGTCGATACGACTGCTAACTACCTAAAGTTTTGCTCTGAAGCCGGTCCATAACCCGGCGGCCAATCCCGAACCGCTAACACCGCTGCGTTTCTTGAACTATGGGGTTGAAACTACAGATCCAACCCCTTCCTTTGATTTGCTGACATTCAAGTCCATGAGTGATCTTTGGTCAGAAGATACTATGATGATTGCTTAACGCAACATTAGGTTAAGGCACGAATAACAAAAAAGAACCCGATTAAACAACATAGGAAGAATTGAACCCTTACCTTGAAATCCCAAAAAGAGATTGAGACTCTGAGACTAGCATTTTCGGCTTTTAAATCTAGGCGATCTTCCTAAATGCCAAACATGAAATTATACAAAACCATTAAACCATTAGCTTTTCGGCTTTGTCTTCCAAAAATCAAAAGAGAAAGTGAAAAGATAGGAAAATTGGCACTCACCTTAACACAAAGAATTCGACAACCCCTTAGAGATTCCAGCTTTTGAGAAGATCAGAAGAAAAGACGATAAGAAGAAGTCTATGTAGATTCGACTTTAGTGAAGAAATCGGCAAAAGGGAATAGGTTGTATTCAGCTATGGGGATGAGAAGAGAATTCAGAGTTTTGGCTTTTGGAAGAAAAGATGTAGAGAACAATTGGAAGGTTTTGGCTTTTGAAAGAAAAAGAAAAAGAAAAGAGAACAGAATAAAGGACTTTCGGCTTTTGCATAAAAGTAAGGATGAGAGAATGGAAAAAGAAAATAGGGACCAAATACCGGAATTGAAGAGATATCCCCTCTATTTAAAGAGAATTTTGGCACCCCCCTAGAGTTGGAAATTCGGCCACCACTGTGCTTAGCAGATAACTCCTAAACTTCCTCCCATATCTTTATCCGATCACTCCTTTAAAAGAGGCCTAGATAGCACCTCCTCTTCGTCCCTTTAGCAGCACATTATCCACATGTTATTATCCTCCTATTTTCAAGCCCCTATCTCAGTCCCACTCTATCCATTTAAAAGCCAAAATTAGTTAAAATCAGATTAAAAGAATTGAGCTTCAAGTGACTCGAACTTGGGCCCTCTTCATCTGCTAATGACGCCACCCCATGGTTCTATGTAGTGCCACTTAACCTTGGGCCACAAGCCCATTTTGGTACTTTAAACATTGATAACATTTTTTTAAAGTCCTAATCGGCGGCTTTCCACTAGAGTGTCCAATAACTAATTCTGCTAAGGCCTTAGCCCAACCTTGAGCCCAATCTGGACCCCTAACACTCTAATTAACACATTACACATAACCACACATTAAACGCATAGGTCCATTAATTCAGGATGTTAAAGTTCTACCCCCTTAAAGAAATTTTGGCCTCGAAATTACCTTATCAGAACAGATGGGGGTACTGCCGCTGTATCGTCTCTTCTGGTTCCCATATAGCGTCCTCAGAAATGTGATTTTGCCATAAAACCTTAACCAACAGAGCCGTCTTCCTTCGAAACACTTTGACATCACGATCCAGGATTTCCACTGGTTCCTCTTCAAAGGATAGGTCAGGTCTCACCTCGATTTCTTCCACAGCACCATATGAGACGGATCTGAATGGTAACGTCTTAACATAGAGACGTGGAATACATTGTAAATCTGGCTTAGCTCAAAAGGTAGCTCTAGATGATAGGCTACTGGCCCAACTCGTTTCAACACCCGATAAGGCCTGATAAATCTGGGACTTAATTTACCCTTCCTTCCAAACCTCAGTACTTTCTTCCATGGGGACACCTTCAAGAACACCTTGTCACCCACCACAAACTCTACGTCTTTACGCTTCAAGTCTGCATAGGACTTCTATCGGTCCGACGCTTCTTTTAGTCGAGCTCAAATTAACTCAACCTTCTCCTCTGTCTCGGTAACCAACTCCAGACCCAAAATCTGACGTTCCCCTAATTCCGTCCAACAGGTAGGAGTACAAAACTTCCACCCGTACAATGCTTCATAGGGCACCATCTGAATACTAGACTGGTAGCTGTTGTTGTATGCAAATTCCGCCAACGGTAATAACTCTTTCCAACTACCTCTGAAGTCAATGACACATCCCCTCAACATGTCCTCCATGATCTGAATCACCCGCTCAGACTATCCATCGGTCTGAGGATGAAATGCTGTACTGAAATCAAACTTCATGCCCAATGTTTGATGTAAAGCCTTCCAGAACCGTGACGTGAACCTCGGGTCCCTGTCCGATATGATTGATACCGGTACCCCATACAATCTCACTACATCCGCTGCATATAGCTTAGCCAATTTTTGTAAAGAGTAATCGACCCGTACTAGTATGAAATGAGCAGATTTCATCAAGCGATCAACAATTACCCAAACTGAATCTTTCTTAGTAGGCGTGAGGGGTAGCCCACTAACAAAGTCCATTGTTATCCTTTCCCACTTCCATTGTGGAATCTTCATCGGTCGCAACAACCCGATGGTAAGCGATGCTCGCCTTTACCTACTAACGTGTCAAACACTTACTCACCAACTCGCCATTTCACGCTCAAGCTCGCCACCGTAATCGATCCCGCAAATCCCGATACATCTTACTCCTCCGGGTGCATAGCGATGAACTTCCATATGCTTCTTGCAAAATCCTATGCCTCAATCCCAGATCCTTTGGCATGCAAACTCTCCCTTGAAAACATAATAGTCCTTCCTCATTCATACTAAAGTCTGTCGATCCATCACTTGATCCTACATGAAACTTCTCCTTTAGCCACTCATCGGTCTGCTTCTTCTCCTTAACCTGATTGACCCAAGAGGGTTTCACTTGAAGTTTAGCCAATAAACTCTCATCATCGTACAAACTAAGGTGAGAAAACATTGCCCTCAAGTCAGAGATTACTTGACGACTTAAGGCATCCGCCACTACATTAGCTTTACACGGATGATACTCAATCGAGCAATCATAATCCTTTAACAACTCGAACCACCTCCTCTGCCTTAGATTCAACTCCTTCTGGGTCAAAAGGTATTTTAAGATCTTATGATCTGTATAAATAATAGATTTTTCCTTGTACAGATAATGTCTCCAAATCTTTAAAGCAAAAACCACCGTCGCCAACTCCAAGTCATGGGTGGGATAATTTGCTTCGTGCGGTCTTAACTACTGAGATGCATACGCAACAACCTTTCCATCTTGCATCAACACGTATCCTAGTCCCGCATGTGACGCATCACAGTAAATTACGAATTCCTTTTCAGCCTCCGGTTGAATTAATACTAGAGCCTCCATCAAAATCCTTTTCAACTTCTCGAAACTCTCTTGCTGCTTGCTAGACCAAATAAACGGAACTCCTTTCCATAATAACTTAGTCAATGGTACCGCGATTAAAGAAAATCCTTCAACAAACCTTCAATAGTACCCTATCAGACCAAGAAAACTCTGAATTTCTGCCACATACCTAGGCGGCTTCCAATCTAATACCGCTTTAATTTTTCGAGGGTCAACCCTAATCACCTCTGCCGACACAATGTGGCCTGAAAATGTAACTTCACTTAGCCAAAATTCGCACATACTAAATTTGGCATACAACTACTTCTCCCTCAGAATCTGCAAAACCACTCGCAGATGTGAGTCATGCTCCTCTTCTGATCTTGAGTAAGCCAGGATATCATCTATAAATACTACAACAAACCGGTCCAAGTAGGGTTGGAACATTTAGTTCATCAAATCCATAAACGCCGCTGGTGCGTTAGTCAACCCAAATGGCATCACCAAAAATTCGTAATGGCCATAACGGGTCCTAAAAACTATCTTATGAATATCCAATTCTTTGACCCTAAGCTAATGGTATCCTGATCTCAAATCTATCTTTGAGAACACTGACGCCCCTCTCAGTTGATCGAACAAGTCATCAATCCTTGGCAACGGATACTTGTTCTTGATAGTCAATTTGTTCAGCTAACGGTAGTCAATACACATACGCATTGATCCATCCTTCTTCTTAACAAACAACACCGGTGCTCCCCCAGGTGACACACTTGGCCAAATAAATCCTTTATCTAACAACTATTGTATTTATGCTTTCAACTCTACCAGCTCCTTTGGCGCCATCCTATATGGAGCGATAGTCACTGGTGCTGTTCCCGGAAGAAGATCGATACCAAACTCCACTTCACTATCCGAAGGTAATCTCGAAAGCTCTTCTGGGAAAACATCAAGAAACTCCTTCATCGTCCTAATGTCCCCAATAGTTAGGTCCTTGGCTTTAGAGCCCGAACAAACATCAAAACTGCCTCGCATCCTTTTCTCACCATCCTTTCTGCTCTTAAGGCAGTCACCACATTTGACAAATAGTTCCCCCTTTCTCCTATCACCAACACTTCACCCCCCTCGGGGGTTCTTAACACCATACGCTTGGCTGCACAATTTAAATTAGCTTGGTACTTCACCAACCAATCCATGGCTAATATTAAGTCGAACTCCCCGAACGGTAATTCCATCAAATCTATCAGGAAAACTATTCCCTAAACTTCTAAGGGTACCTTCCAATAAAGTTTATCTACTACCACAGATTGTCCTAATGGGCTAATTACCGTCATCGCCCAAGGGGTAATCTCGAAATCTAAACTTAAAGTTCCAGACACACTGCTAGCAACATATGAATGTGTCGACCCAATGTCAATTAATGCAGTGTAAGGCAAACCAAATATTAAAAACGTACCGGTTATAACATCCAGTACATCAGCCTCCTCTCGACATTTGACAACATAGACTAACCTGGATGTCTCGCCTCAGTGTTTCCTATCCCTCAGCCTAGTGCTCCACGGCTCCGACCAAAATCGTTACCACCGTTGGCTAGACCACAACACCTCTGCGGCTGCTGACCTCCTCTGCCCGGTGAGCATTGTCCTACCCTACGAGTCCTACATCTTTTCGTGGCTGTGGACAGTCTTTAATCTGATGGTCCAAAAATCCACACCTAAAACACTTCCCACTGCCTGCCCAACACTCACCTACAAAGAATTTACCACATCGAGCACAATTCCGTATTTTGCTAGCAGTAGCAGGTCTCTCAGCCCGTCTCGATCCATCCGATCTAGGTCTTTTCTGAGTACTCCCAGTTGTCATTGATGATTCAAAATTTCTCTTACCTCTACCCTATCTCTATCCAGTTCAATTTTTCCATCTGTCTCAACTCCTCAGCTATTTTAACTTTCTCCACAAGCACAGCAAATTCCCTTTCCCGCTGTGGAGCTATCAAAACACGTAGGTCATCCTTCAGGCCATCTTCAAATCGAGCACACTGTTCATGTTCTGTGGCCACCATCCCTCGAGCATAACGGCTCAAGCGTAAGAATTCCGCTTCATACGCCGCCACTGACCTACTCCCTTGAACCAGATTTAGGAACGCTCTACGCTGCGCATCCACATAACTCGTTCCAATGTACTTACTCTGGAATGCCGCTTTGAAGTAATCCTAGGTGATACGATCAGCCATGGTACCATCCTTAACCGTAAGCCACCATTGATACGCTTCGTCCTGGAGAAGGAACACTACTCCTTTCAGCTTCTCTTTTCCCGTGAAATCCAGATCATCCATTATGCGCTCGACTACCTCCAGCCAATACTCAGCTGTACTAAGGGCTACGCCGAAAATTCCCTTAAACACTTTTGCCCCATTAGCTCTAAGTCGCTCCAGCACAGATTTTCGAGCTCCTGTGCCCATGCCTGCCCCAGCAACCCTCTCTAAAACCCTTAACATTGCCTGAGATATCGCATCATCTCCGGCCGTCTGATCCTGGAATTTTGCCTCTACAGCTGGTGGCACTGGTACCTCATTCCCCGACTCATGACCGAACCCTACTGGCTCTGACACAACAATCCTGCCTCTACCTCAGCCATGCACACCACGTCCTCTACTGCTCATTCTACCTATTCGCATTTATCTGATTAGGAATTTTATGAATTATTAGTTTCTTCCACTGATTAATAACGAACAATCTTATAGAAAATAGTTTTAACAGTAGTTCTTTCGAATTTGAACTCTGTCTACAAGGTTCAGTTCTCAGGCCTATATTTCCTAACTCTAGAATGCACATACATTCCACCATCATACATCAACATACAAGTAGCATCCATGAACTCACATTCATCACTTAAGGGTATTTTTGTTATTTCACTACCCAAAGGTATTTTCGTAATTTTATCCTACAAGGGTACTTTCGTAATTTTCCAAAATAGGGTTTCTTGGTGATTTTACAAAATAGAGGTGTTTTGGTAATTTTACAATCTGAGGGTATTTTGGTAATTTTATCAACTGAGGGTATTTCGATGATTTTTCCAACTAGGGGTATTTTAGTAATTTTACAAATCCAAGGTATTTTGGGAAGTTTTCACAAATCAAGGGGATTTCAAAAATTTTACAAAACGGGGACATAAGTAATTTTTACAAAAATAAGGTGGCTGGCCCCTTTCGGGTTTTATTTATAAGTTTTGGCCCATCAACAAGCCCTCTCAGTTAGAGTGAACAAACACTACGCACCAGGTAGGATTTCAGAAAAGAGGAGGTGAGCCGCTAGGGCCGCTTAAATACTAAGCTCTTCCTTGATCCAATCCTAGACATGCGTATGCCTGTTACCACACCCTAACCCTGTGACTTGTTCACAGACATGTTTAATTAGAGATTAAGTCTTATGAGATTTAAGAGTTGTTCAAAACTAGGCCTAAGGTTCACAAATTCTAGTATACTTGTCTACATCCCATAAAGCCCATCAAGCCCAACATGCACATCACATAGTGAGTTTAGAATACTTTCCTGCATGGATTGGGTGCTGGTAGACTCAAAGGCCATATCTCAACTGAACTTTTCATAACTTACATCACTTTTATAAATCACTACTGGACCCATTTCACGGCTTTGAGTTTTGAACGGGCTCGATATAAAAATGTAACACCCCAAACTCCGCCCATACGTCATGACCGAATCTGGTATGCTACGGGTTGAATGTTGAAAACTTTGCTTTGAAGGGTTTTGAAAATCTCAGTTTATCTTAACCGATTAATCATTAATTGTGATATTTTGAAGAAACCTTAAAATTTGAGTTGAACATGCTTAAGGAACCCTTTTTAGTTTCACTTTATAATTAAGACTTTAAAAACATAAGTTTGTAAGAAGTATTAAAATAAAAATAAAATAAAAAAACATAAATTGATAACCTAAGTTATGGGGGCCTTATTACAAAAATAATCCCAAATTTAAACTTAAAGAAAAAAATGAAAATAGTCTATGAAGATAAAAAAAAACTTGATGGCCCATCGAGTCCGCCTCGGCTCCCATGTCCACGATCTACTGCTCATCTGAAAAGTTGGGAAAAAATAAAAGGGTGAGTCACCAAGACTTAGTGTGCACATCCTGAAAACACATAAACGCCTTGGGCCCATAAACATATTATGGGCTTAGGCCCATTCACAATGGCACAGAATATATTACATGCAACATGGCCCATCCCAAACCTAAAAGTCCATCCTCTACACACCCCCATACCAACCATCACACCGTGGGGATTTCTACAATTAACCCTCCATCCGCTACACACCATATCGACGGCCAGTCATCATCATAAAGATCGATCACTATGTGACCTATGCGGCAAAGCCACCGATCGCTATGTGACCTTGATAATATATATCGAAAATTGTGCTGCCTGTCATAAAGACCGATCACTATGTGACCTATATGGCAAAGCCACCGATTGCCTCGCGTCCTGCTACCCTTCATCATATCAATCCCATCCCATGCATACATACATGCAAGAATCATAACATTTAACTATCTAAACAGATCACATATTTTCACATACTTCGATACACATAGAGAAGTTTCTATGATTACGTACTTGGCATCCCTTGCCTACCCTTTTTGGGTATTACGACTGTTCATACAGCCTCAATTTTTGGCTTTTAGCCCATAATATATACATAGTATAGTTTAACTAGTGTGATAGAGATCTACACACCTGATTATCGACAGGACAGTACCTTTTATGTCGACACTATTAGAAGTCGATACGACTACTAACTGCCTAAGGTTTTGCTTCAAAGCTAGTCCACAACTCGACGGCCAATCCCAAACTACTGACACTGCGCGTTTCTTAAACTTTGGGGCTGAAACTACAGATCCAACCCCTTTCTTTGATTTGCTAACATTCGAGTCCATGAATGATCTTTGGTCAGAATATACTATGATGATTGCTTAACGCAACATTAGGTTAAGGCACGAATAATGAAAAAGAGCCCGATTAAACAACATAGGAAGAATTGAACCCTTACCTTGAAATCCCAAAAAGAGATTGAGACTCCGAGACTAGCATTTTTGGCTTTTAAATCTAGGCGATCTTCTTAAATGCCCAACACAAAATTATACAAAACCATTAAACCATTAGCTTTTCGGCTTTGTCTTCTAAAAACTGAAAGAGAAAGTGAAGAGATAGGAAAATTGGCACTCACCTTAACACAAAGAATTCAACTACCCCTTAGAGATTTTGGCTTTTGAGAAGATCAGAAGAAAAGATGATAGGAAGAAGTCTATGTAGATTCGGCTTTAGTGAAGAAATCGGCAAAAGGGAATAGGAAGTATTCGGCTATGGGGATGAGAAGAGAGTTCAGAGTTTCAGCTTTTGAAAGAAAAGATATTGAGAACAATTGGGAGGTTTCAGCTTTTGAAAGAAAAAGAAAAGAAAAGAGAACAAAATAATGGGCTTTCAGCTTTTGCATAAAAGTGAGGATGAGAGAATGGAAAAAGAAAATGGGGACCAAATACCAGAATTGAAGAGATATCCCCTCTATTTAAAGAGAATTTCGGTAGCCCCCCTAGAGTTGGAAATTTAGCCACCACTGTGCTTAGCAGATAACTCCTAAACTTCCTCCCTTTTCTTTATCCGATCACTCCTTCAAAAGAGGCCTAGATAGCACCACCTCTTCCTCCCTTTATCAGCACATTATCCACATGTTATTATCCTCCTATTTTCAAGCCCTATGTCGTCCTACTCTATCCATTTAAAAGCTAGAAATTAGCTAAAATTGTATTAAAAGAATTGAGCTTCAAGTGACTCGAACTTGGCCCTTCTTCATCTGCTAATGACGCCACCCCATGGTTCCATGTAGCGCCACTTAACCTTGGGCCACAAGCCCATTTTGGTACTTTAAACGCTAATAAAATTTTTTAAAGTCCTAACTGAACTGGCTTTCCACTAAAGTGTCCAATAACTAATTCTGCTAAGGCCTTACCCCAACCTCGAGCCCAATCTGGACCCCTAATACTCTAATTAACACATTACACATAACCACACATTAAACACATAGGCCCATTAATTCAGGATGTTACACTATGCGAACGCCGTAGCCCATTTCTTTATTAGTCACTTACTACAGATCTTATCCATGTGGGGCCCACGAGCTTATTAGGCCCATACAGCCCATTTTAGCCCATCGAGGCCCAAAATGTCCTATGCCCACGAGAACACTCGCGGTGGCCTCAATAGTCTAATGCCCATGTTTGTGGGCTCGATCTACCATACAGGCGTTCACACACTCATGTGGCCTCAATGGCCGTATTTTTGGTTTTTCAGCATTTCAGCTTTTGCCATTCTACAACTTAAGTAGTGTGTGTATACACCTTCGGCTTATCAGCCCACTATCAGTACGGGGCAAAAATACACACCTATTAATGAAGTCGAGTGAACCGCTCACGAGCCCAAAGCCTACATTCAAACACATTTGTCATCAATCCCCTTCTTGTACAACCAGACCAACATCCAATAAATCCTTACGCTATTATACTTATTAAAGAACTCTAAATCCTTACCTTGATTGATCGATAGAAGGCCACACCCCTACACCGTTGCCAAAGATTAACCACTAGGCCTAAGGAATTACCGAATTGCAAAGTTTTGTAAGAAGAAAAGAATAGTCGTCCTAAGCAATAAGTTGAAGAGAAAGAGTTGCTATCCCAAAAGAATTGAGAGAGGGGGAGAAAGACTATTTGTCCAACACACCCAATTCTAAAAGCCAGAGAAAATAAAAGGAATGATCCATCAGTCAACAAAATCAAAAGAGTGGAGGGAGAAGGTGGAATATTCGGTCAAGGAGACCACAAACAGATCAAAGAGAATCTGTTCACAAACTTCTAGGGAGGCAAAAAGAAAAGAGGTTAAGGGGAAGAAGCAAAGTTTGATTTTGGCACATAAATTAAGTGTCTAAACGGCCAAGAAGTAATGTTTCGAGATAAAGAAGGAAAAATAAGGAAAACGAGTAGCAGAAGGAGGAGGCGATAAAAGAATTCGACACCAACAAGCACAAAAACCAAATGAAAAAAGAAAAATACACAAAATCGAAACTTGAGAAATAACCCTCCACCAAAATTCTGAGTACCTCCTAAGCAAATTCGACACAATACCACACCAACTCAAATAACACTTTTTCCTCCATAAATCACTCCCTAAATCCCTCCACGAAATCCTTCTTGATTCACTCAATGGCAAATTCAAACCTTACCTTGTAGAGCTCCAGTCCACCTCTACTTCTCTACTGGCCATAGCAATAAAATAAATACCTCTTTGCTCCAGGCGTGACTCAAACACCAACCCCCTTTCGAAGCTTTATCACGCCACTTACCAATAAGCCAAAAGTTTAGTCTTGTCCTAAATTATCCTTAATATTTTATAAAGCCTTCATGCTAATATCCAGGTTTATTCAAAGAACAACCAAAAATTCTACGCACGCCATGACTTGAACCTCAAACCACATGCATACTCCTAACG
Source organism: Gossypium rotundifolium (assembly GCA_025506655.1). Classification (NCBI taxonomy): domain Eukaryota; kingdom Viridiplantae; phylum Streptophyta; class Magnoliopsida; order Malvales; family Malvaceae; genus Gossypium; species Gossypium rotundifolium. The sequence goes on from CP106723.1 coordinate 43,386,723, forward strand.
CCTCCTTGCCACTAGACCACAAGCTTCCTTGTGTCACATTTTATCCTCAAATATTAAGAAGTCCTTCCAACCCATGCCAAGTTTAATTTTAGGGAAAACTAGACTTTTTTCTTTATCCTAGATTTGAACTCAAGACCTCCCAAAACACTCCAATCACTCCTAAAGCACATAGCTAGTAAAGCAAACATGCAATTAGTGAATTTTTTCTCGCACAACTAAAATCTAATTGCTCCGATGCTCAAAGCTTATTTCTTCTAGGCCCAAAATTCGTGGCGTTACAACGGGTTAGTCAGTTCTCAGACTAAACGTAGCATGTATGAAGTCTAGAAATACATGCCATTATATAACCTGTCATAGTGTGATGTCTCCTAACTCTAATAAGATTCGTTTCAATGTTAGACAAAGATATTTTCCAACCAAGCTAATTCTGATAATACTGAAAGCGATACTCACGTGTATAAGTTGCTAATGATGACTAGAAACTCATGAAGGTATGAATAAATTTTTATAATGTTATGTTAATGATGAATGTTATGTTATGTATATATATATGAGAGTCAAATTTAGAGGCTTTACGACCTTCACCCCTTCACTTTAAAAAAATTCATACAACGGAATTCACAATATTTATGTTGATTAAGCCCACAAGTATGAAATCGAAGAGTTCAGTGGCTAAATGAATAATGATGTGGTCAAAGCTGAGAATGTGTTAGCAAATAAAGAGAGCTCTAGAAGAAATACTAGATTTTTCTGAAGATTATTTGGGATAGTCAACGTCGCTATTAAAGAAGAAGTTAATCACAAGTAATTTACTTATTTAGGTATGGTATCTAAAGAACGAGTTAATTAGGATTTCTTGTGAAATGATTTCTTTAGTGAAATAAGATAATATGAGATCATCGATGACTTTAGTAGTCAGTGGAATAGTGTTTGAGCTATGAAGATTTTTTAATCCAGCGATTATAGTCGAGTATCTTACGACAATCTATTCTGGGTATTCTACATGTTTTTTTATCCTCAGAGGTATATACACAACTGTTCATTTTTAGATGTGATTCTTATCATACAAAAATGCTGGCTAATCATAATGTTAGACAGAGGTATTGTTAGTCTGGTTGATTATGATCGGCATTAATCTATTTTTCTTTGGCATTCTATCCTATTATGTTCGGTACAAGATTCAATGATAGAATTATATGATGTTATTTTATTTCTTCTACTGGTTGATTCTCTGAAATATATTTATGAAATTTGTATTATTTCTATCACAACTGATTCCAGTGCGTATGAACGATATTCTTCCTATAGATTTTCTCTAGGGTATCATTAATCTCTTTATCATTCAATATGGGATGTATTCTCGGAGATTCAGTAGAGCTCCACATCTTGGATTTCATTATCTCGATTTTCTCCTCGTTCTTATTGTTTAATCTATTAAACATGGTTTATTTGTAAGGGATATTCCTTGGCCGGAGGTAATTACATCTATTACAATTATAATTCCTGGTTTGATTATGGGAGCACGGTGATATAGATCTTAGATTATAGACGTTGTATTACTACACTGGTTGTTATTAGGACTACATTCAATTTTTTTCTTTTGTCTACGATTGCACTATTGATATTTGAAGTATTGTTCTATCTATACGGTTGTAATGCCGATTTCAATATAGCACTCTACTTTTAATTCATCTAATAGTTAAGGCTTCGGTATGATTCAAAGTTTTGATATTATTAATTAAAATAGTTTCATTATATATCCCATTTCTAGCTTTGATGAAAAGGATAGGTAACTACAAAAGTATAGACGGTGAAATATTGAGCTTAAACTTGTATATTGGTTCTCATCCGTCAGGTAATCTCGATTTATGTCAATAAGTTACAATAGGATGTTATGTTTCGTTTGAGTTAATGCAGTTTTTAGAGATCTTTGATTGGTATTCTGAGGGATAGGTATATTGAGGGAATTTTGATAGACAGAATATTTGGATTATCTTGAGAAAAAGTTATTTTGAAATGTTATTATTATATTGATAGATCGATTCACTTGTGTTATTCAAAATAGGGTCATTCATTTGAAAAGTTAGGTAAGTTGATTATATTCGACCTTATTTCTCGATTTGGGAATAAATTTTGCACATTCATGGGTAAATTGAAAAACATTCAGAATGAAGGATTCATATTCTTGAAGACATGGTAAAAAAATATATTTATCAAATTAACTATAATCAGGAAATGTTATTATGGGTTAAAGTAATCTCGATAGTTAAAGCTGTCGCGCTTATGTTAAATGATATTGCTTGATGCTTTCCATGAAAGGGGAAAAATATCAGTTGAAAATTATAGATGTTAACATGTGAGAAGCATACGTCAGAGTTTGATAATTCGTGTTTTTTGGTTATGTTTCGATAGATGATCAATGGGAATTTCTCAGTAGTTATACTACTAATGATAAGTTCAGGTATAGTATCAAGTTCTAAAATGACTTCTGATACGAGTTCTGAATTGAGAAAAGTTATAATTGACTTATCTATGGATTATCATTAAGAATATGATAGAAAGATTCGATGTGATGGCTTTTATCAGGTGAGAAATTTTAAGGACTAATTTTTTGTAATGGGGGAGACTTGTAACAATCCATTGTTCAATGGTGTCAAAAATAGTGGTCTTAGGGCCACCAAATTTGACAAGGAAGTTCGTAAATATTATTATTTAATATTTACGATTCAAATATGGTTTTAAAAATGTTTTTGATATGGTAATTTATGCTATTTGAATGTTTAATTAAGTTTGAGTGGTAAGACTCTAAAGTCAAGTGATTTTAGAAAATGAGGTATCAGGACCTTGTTTCTATAAAACAAGCCATAAATATTTTTATAAATATTTAAAGTGTGTTATTAAGGTGGTATTAAAGTTTAGTTGAAAAATTTTAACATTTTGATAATTAATTGCTTAAAAGGACTAAATTATAAAAGTGTTAAAATTTAATTCTACAAACTAAAGATGTTTAATTGCTATTGAAAATTAAATTCATGGAGTAATATGGTAAATATACCATATTATATATATGAGTGGGAGGTTGGCTTTGTCTTATTATGAAAATATATATGTTTTATTAATTGAAAAAACAAATTATAAGGTTTGATAAATAAACTAAAGAAATCACCTTTCTATTTTCAATGTTTTGCTAAAATTGAGAAAGAATAAAGCCATTGTTAGACTTTGAAGCTTCGGTCAAGCTTCCATGTATGCATGTAAGTCCATTTTAGCCATGTTTTTAATCATTGTTTTGTTTTTGAGATCGTTGCAACTAGGTTCAGAAAGCCCATACCTTCGGTTTTGAAACTGTTAAAGATTTTGAATGTTTCCACTAATGAACCTTGTGATTTTAGATGTTAAATGATGAATTTGAGACATTATTTGTTATATAAAAGTATTTTATTAAGTTGATTTTTATGAATTTTTTTATTAGGGACTAAATTGTTAAAATAGTAAAAGTACAAGGATTTGATGTGAAATTGTTGCAATAAGGGGCTGTATTGGATGCCATGAGTATTTGACTAGGCTCAATTTTAGGTAAAAATGGTTAATTTGCATGTTTTAAGCTCAGGGACAAAATTGAATGAAAGTAAAACTTTAGAGGCAATTTTGTAAAAATATCAAAAGTGACTAAATTGCATAAAATACATTATTTTACTATCTAAATTAATAGATTGAATCGAATTTTTAATTTAGATCAAGATCAAGTGGAAAATTGAGAAAAATCAAAAATTATCAAAATGCCCCTGTACTTTGACATTTCTACAATTTAGCCAGGTAAGTTCATAGGATTAAAATTTAACATTTATATAAATAGGTGATCGATATTACATGATATTATATATATAATACATTGCTAGAAATGAATCATTATCTGAGTTATAATATTGAATATGATGCTCGGTTTGAATTAACGCAGGATAGAGTACATTCCTGTTTTGGTGTATTACGGAGGTTTGGAGTGGAGATGGTATTGGGCGGAGATATCTGTATATTACCCAAGTAAACTAAGGAATATCATTTGCTGCAAACTCTCGCGTTATACTTTCTGTTTGGCGTGATTCGAGTGGATCAGCTCTTATAAGCTCCTATTGGCGTATTTCGGTTGGATCAGCTCTTATGAGCTTCTGTCTGGTGTGTTTGGTCTATTTAACGATGTACTCTTACCCGTAAGTCATTCTTTAAATGGAAAATCTTGGTTAGGTAATATGTTTAATGAATTTGAAAAAATATGTTATGTTGAGATGGATGATAAATCCAATTGAATCATCCTCAGGTATAATGGTTATCTATGTCAAATTCATATGAATCATGTTTAAATGAACTAACATGTGTTGTTGATGTGCTTAGGCTTACGCCAAGCTTGTGGATATGATTGATATTTATGATTATGCTTGTAATATGCATATGAAATGGGTAAGAAAAGGGAATGAAACGATAAGTACATAATTGGGATGTATTATGATGTTACAAAAAGTTTAATGTGATAAATGATGTATTTATATGTGAGCAAATTGGTTATGCTATGGATGAATACACCTATATCATGGATAAATACACTAAGTTGGGAGTGGATAATATTGTTTAGACTTATGATAAGCATTGGGAATAGAATGAAAAGAGAGTAAATTGAAAAGTTTATAATCTTATAGAAAGGTTGTTGATTATCTATTAAGTCCCCTAAAATCCTATCACGTTATGTATGATAGATATATGTGACATTAATGAACTTACTCATTTGTGAGTTGTTGTTCATATCAATTTATGAATCTTATGGAATTGGTGTAGATTTTCGTTTATTCTATAAAGTTTATTATTGAAGTGGAATTTTATGCTTAAAGTTTATACGAGCTTACTAAGTACACATTGCTTACATAGTTTTTTTTTTCCTTTACTTTACAGATTATCGGAAGCTCGATCGGGTTGGAAGCTAGTTGGAGATCCATACACTATCCATCGAATTTTTTATTGGTAGATTTTGATGCTTTGGTAGTGGTTATAATGGCATGTAACACCCCTCACTCATATTCAACGATGGAATAGGGTTATTGAGCATTACCGAACTTATATTATACAATTAAATATACATTTCACATACATATAAAAATTTCATGTAATCATCATTCAACATCATTCTCATTGTCCCTAATACGAGCCTACGAGGCCCAAAACATGCATTCGGGGTGGCTCGAGACTAAACCGATAAAACGGTAAATTTTTAGAAATCATAGAAAATTTCTTCAATTATAGGGGCCACACGCTCGTGTGGCTCGGCCTTGTGTTTCATACGACCAAAGAAACGCTCGTGTCACAGGCCGTGTGGACATTCGAAATGGGATCACATGGCTGTGTCCCAGTCCATGTCTGACCCCGTATAACTCCCTGACTTGGGTCACACGGCCAACCACATGCCCGTGTGACCAACCCGTGTGCCCTTCAAAACGGCCAACCATACGTATCTACTTCTCACCTTTTCATATCATCAATATACCCATTGGACCATTTGGAATACTATTGGATACTCGGGAATCACGCACCCTAAGTGCCACTTATATAGCCGAAGCTATCTGAATCCCATATCACATATAATGCTAACTCTCGAGCTATCAAAGGGTTTGCTCACACAAGCTGACGGTTATGATGAAACTACATAGTGCTACTCACACAAGCTGATGAGAATCCACAACACATATCGGATAACTCAGCCACCAGTAGAACATACGGACCAACACCCAAATCACATAACCCCTAATGACATGTCATTTGTATCCTAATTTGTTCCTAAGGTTCAACCAAGATTTCACATTTGCTGAAGCATCGTTGAATATATCCGCAAGGTCGTATTCACAATTTATGCAATATTAAAGCTTTTATATCACAATTATAATAATGCTTATTACATACGAACTTACGTCGATCGCTAAAACGATGGAATGGATCGACTAGTCCAAAACCTTATTTTTCCCTCGATCTAAATCTAAATTTCACTTTTCTTGATCTATAAAATATCAAATTTAACACATTTAATCATCAATCTATTCAATTTAGCCCAACAATGCACATTATAGCAACTTTACCTTCAATTTCTTTACAATTTAGTCCTTATCTCATAAAAGTACAAACTCATGCAATTTGGTTCCTAACCATGCTAGCCGAATTTCTATTATTACAATAGTAGCCCATATTTTTCATATATTTCACAATTTAACCTCAAAATTTTCACATTTCTCAATTTAATCCCTAAATGACAATTTTATCAAAAATCCCTTTACAAATGTTGTTTATCTAAGAACAAGCATACATTTTCTATCATCAAACATCAAAATACACATAGGTTCATCAATGGAAAAATCCTAAACCTTTAACAATTTTGCAAAATAGTCCTTGGGCTAACTAGATTAAGTTGCAACGATATCAAAAACATAGAAATCAATAAAAACGAGACAAAAACCATACCTAATTGAAGGAAATGAAGATGGCCAAACCATAGCCCTACTTTCCCAAGAAGAATCAGTTTTGAAGAAGATGACTGAATGGATATTTTCATTTGGTTTTATTTAATTTACCTTTAATAACCAAATTACAAATTTAACCTTAATGATAAACCATTAAAATCACCTAAATAATGCCCATCTTTATCCACTCATATTAAAAATGGTATAATTACCACATAAGGACCTCTAATTTAAGATTACATAGCCATTAGACACCTTTAACTAATAGAACACAAGTTTTACACATTACGCGATTTAGTCTTTTTTATCAAATTAAACACTCAAACGATAAAATTTCTTAACGAAATTTTCACACAATCATATTATCATATTTTCAACCTCAAAATAATAATAAAATAATTATTTTGACCTCGAATTTTGGTCCCAAAACCACTATTCTGATTTGACTAAAAACGGGTTGTTACAACTCTCCCCTAAGAAATTTTCGTCCCCAAAAATCTTACCAGTTAGGGTACTATTTTCTCATAGCTTCCTCGGGCTCCCATGTAGCTTCTTCAATCCTGTGACTTTGCCACAAAACTTTCACTAAAGCTATGTTTTTATTTCTTAATTCTTTAACCTCTTGAGCTAAAATTCTAATCAGTTCTTCGTCATATGTCATATCTAGTTAGATTTCAATCTCTGTAGGATAAATTACGTGCGATGGATCTGATCTATATCGAAGCAATATCAAATCATGAAATACATTGTGAATAGTTTCTAATTCTGACGGTAAAGCTAGTCGATATGCCACAGGTCATATTATTTCAATGATTTCATATGGCCTTATGAATCACGAACTCAATTTTCCTTTGTGGCCAAATAGAAGAATCTTTTTCCACGGAGATACTTTCAAAAATACTCTGTAGCTAATTTGAAATTAAATATCTTTACGTTTCAAATCCGCATACGATTTCTGTCGATCTGAAGCTGTTTTCAAACTCTCACGAATTACTTTCACTTTATCTTCAGCCTCTTTAGTCAAATCAACCCCGAGAATCTTTTTCTCACTAAGCTCATTCCAATATAATGGAGTATCATTTATGACCATACAATGCTTTATACAGTGCCATATTTATGCTTGATTTAAAACTATTGTTATACGCAAATTCAACCAACGTTCAATATTTCTCCCAATTGCCTTCAAACTCTAAAATACATACTCTCAAATTGACCGTCGATGTGTGGATGAAATGCAGTACTAAAGGGCAACCGTGTACCCAAAGCTTCTTGCAATTTCTTCCAAAATTGCGACGTAAACCTTAGATCTCTATAAAAAATAATAGAAACTAGCACCCCGTGTAATCTAACAATCTCAAAGATGTACAACTCAGCTAATCTATCAAGTGAGAAGTTTGTACGTACTAGAAGGAAATGTGCTGATTTTGTTAGTCGATCAACGAAAACCCAAATAGCATCTTTCTTTTTTGGAGACAGGGGTAATCCCGATACGAAATGTAACAACCCATTTTTGGTCAAAATGGAACAGTGGTTTCGAGACTACAAATCTGAAGTCAAAATATTTATTTTATTATTATTTCAAGGTGTATAACATGATTGTATGATTGTGTGAAAGTTTCGTTCAGTAATTTTATCATTTAAATGGTCAATTTGAGAAAACGGACCAAATTGTGTAAAGTGCAAAAGTTGTGTTCTTATAGCTAAAGGTGTCTAATAGCTATAGAACTTTAAAGTGGAGGTCCTTAAGTGGTAATTAGCCCATTAATGAGTCATTGGATGATAATGGTTTGGTATTAATGCAATTTTAACATTAGTTAAAGGTTAAATAAGTAAATTAGTTATAAAATTAAAATTAAGTATAATAAAACCATATTTTTAGTCCATCTTCTTCCTTAGCCGAAAATTAAAAGAAGAGAACTCCATTTTTAAGTTTGAAGCATTCGGTCACTTCTCTAGCTAGGAAGTAAGTGATTTTTTACTCGGTTTTTGATGATTTATATGTTTTTGTGATCGTTTCAATTAGAACTAGATAGCCTAGGAACTAATTTGCAAAACTGTTAAAGATTTTGAATGATGCCATTGATGAATAAGCATGTGTTTTGAAGTTTTTGGATAGATTATGAATGTTTGTTTGTAACACCCCTTACCTGTGTCCAAATTCCGAACTGGATACGAGGCATTACTAGACTTAACTTACTAAAACATACTACATCGGACCATAAAATTTCGTTTCAACTTGAAACTTTTCATTCATACTCATAATGTCCCTATTATGGGCCTACTAGACTCAAAACTTACATTCAAAATGGTCTGGGACTAAACTAGAAACTTTCGCACACTTAGAAAATTTCCTACTTAAAACAGGGCCACACGCCCTTGTGGAAGAAGGGACATGTCCATGTGATATATCACACGCCCATGTTCCACACTCGTGGTCGACAATGACTTGCATCATACGGCCTGTCACACGCTCGTGTGTCTGGTCCATGGTCAACACTGACTTGCATCACACGGCCAGTCACATGCCTGTGTCCTTCGACCGTATGGCAAATTAAATTTAAAATTCAGGTGCAGACTTCGCACAGCCTGGGCACACGCCCATGCCCATGGCTGTGCCATCCACACGGCTGAGACATATGGCCGTGTCTCTACCCGTGTGTTTACTACTGAGCATACTGACTTGTAAAACTATCATGCAGTGTATCACCCCAAACCCAGTCTAGATGTTATGACCAGATCATGTCATAGGGTGAAGTCATAAAATAATTTTTTTTTATTTTAGGAGAAATGTCGAAAGTTGGTAAAGTTTTCGTTTAGGCGATGTTTTAAAAATAGTGGTTTACAGTTATAGGAAACTTTTCCAGGTTGAGTTGTATTTCGTTTGTTATCTTGGTTTGCACTTGTGAGAAAAACGGTTATTTAGTGTTACCTTCATTTTGAAAACTTCATGTTAACTTTCTTGTTAAAAATAAGTTAATGTCGTACCAAAAGTAAATACTAAATATTAAAACCCAAATATCAGATTAAGAAGGCCTTATTACATAATCTAAAATCCCAATTAAAACAATTTAAGGAAAGAAAATGAGTTTTCGAAAAATAAACATGTTATGGCCTCCACGAGTCCGCCTCGGCTCCCAGATCCATGATTTACTGACTACCTGCAAAGTTAAGCAGAGGGGTGAGTCACCAAGACTCAGTGTGTAAATCCCCTATATCACATAAATGGCTCCTAGCCCACAATCGTAATTACACGGAATATGAATGCAGTGTATCCCAGCCCAACCTAATTATCCATCCTCTACACGCCACCCGTACTAGCCCAACATCCCGTGGGGATTTCTACAATCAACCCTCCATCCGCTACATGCCATATATGTGGCACCAAGCCACTGGTGACAGAGTCAGAACTTATAACACAAGGGGCCAACCCACTTGTGGTTCCAAACCACTGGTGACAATCCCTGATAATCATGTATGTAGGGCCAACCCACTGTGGTACCAAACCACTAGGACAAGTCACAAAATTAACACGTATGTATGTGGTACCAAACCACTGTGGTACCAAACAACTAAGACTTAGTCACTAATCAATATGTCTGGGGTTAACCCACTGTGGTACCAAACCACTGTGATAATCTTTAATAGCACTTCCCCTTTTCATCATAAACCAACCCATGCATAACATACATATCAAATGAATGCAATATGCTGTTAAATAACCAATATATTATGGCATACGTTTATGTACTCATAAATAGAACAATAAGGTACTTACTTGGTATCCCAACTATACCTATAAAGAATGTGAATAACACATTATAAGAACAATAAATAGTGACTTTTCATTTAGTCACCTCGGCTTTTCAGCCCCAAACGGTTAATAACACATTTTAATAACAAAAGAGTGTGAATATTTACACACCTGTAAACACAGAGAACCAAACTATCGATCTCATTAACACTCCTAATTGCAGGAATCACAGCAATCTGCTGATCCCGTTCCGCAGCTGGCTTACAATCAGGTGGAAAATCACGAACAACCAAAACCACTCATTTTTTGAACTTAGGGGTAGAGACTACGAGTCCAACCCCCTCCTTTGTTTGGCTAGCACTTGATTCCATGAAAAAGGTCTTGGTTAGAAGACCAGGTTAAGGCTTTGAATAAGATAAAATAAGAATAGACGCTTGATATGAAAAGATTTCTTACCTAGATCGACAAAACCTGGAGGCTACAAGACTTGGATTAAGAAGTCGATTAAGTACCTATGCAAATACAAAGTAAGAATCGGTTGAAAGAAAGAAAAATAGATTAGGAGCGATGGCCTCTTGGCCAAATGAATAACATGAACCCTCCTACCACCATTCGGCCAACACCACTTACCAAAATCTGCCAACCGCTGACCAAATGCAAGTAGGAGTATGAAAGTGGAGTCCCTCCTACATTCGGCCAAAGCACCAAAACACCACATAAACACCTTTGATTTAACAACCCTAAGAGAAAAGAAAGAGAACGAGCAGTAAAGTGAGGAAGATCCCTTACCAAAACTAAAATGTGCCAAATGAGAGATCTATATTTGACAATCACCCAAAAGTTGACAGAGAAGGTGCAGATTCGGCTTTGATTCGACTAGGCAAAAATGAGATAAAATATGGCAGAAGGTACAGATGATTTAAGTCACCACCCGACAATCGATTAACACCAAAGAATGAGAGAAGAGATCAACAGGAAATGGTTTGATTAAAAAGAAATAAGAAGAAGGGCTAGGGAAATTCTGCTAAAACAAAAGAATTTAGAGAAAGAAAAGTGATGGAAGATGATGATTCGGTCAAGAAGGAAAATAAGGGATGTGGTTCGGCTTGGAAGAATAAAGCAAGAAAACAAAAGAGAAGAAGAACAAAAGGGTCCTACGGCTTTAGAATAGAAGAGGAAAGAACTAAAGAAAAAAAAAGATGAGAAAAGGCTTGAGCAAATTCGGCAAGGGTTGGGAGCTTGGGGAGAAAAAGTAATTGAGAAAAAGAAAGAAATAGAAAGGAAAGAATGCCCCAACATGTTCCGACTTACCAAAGAAGAGATTACCAATAAGCAACCTTGGAAAAAATTGGCAATTAGAACAAGAAAAGTGCTGAAAGAGGAACACACCCCAAATGCCGAAAGGAGAACCTCAACACATACACAAGCTATTAAAAACACACCTAAGCTTCAGCATCAAACCCCTTTACCAATACCAAAATCCTACCTCCCTAACACTACTAAAAAATTCGGCTAACAACTTTACCCCACTCCAAATTCCTTATTTTTCTCCACAAAGTACTCCCTAACACCCATTCAAACCGATTGACCTCTTCAACTCTCCCCCATCACCTCTCATCCACTCATTCAAACACCTTTGACTCATTCAACACCCACTCTTTAAGGTCCCTAGCCAAATCCACCACTTCCCATCCTAACACCAAAATAAATTCTGAAAAAAATGTAATCCATGCTACTCGAACCCGTTCCCTCACTGCTCCTTGTGGCGTCACTTCAAGCACTCTAAGTGGCACCTCTCTGCCACTTCACCAACTCCTCACTTGTGTCAACTAAACACAGGTAATAACTCATAAAGCCTATCCCAGCCAGTTCTCCCCTAAAGTGCCTAAAACAAAATTTTCAGCAAGGCTCAAGCTTAACCCCAAGCCTTCCCAGGACCCCCAAACACATCCAAACAACTACAAAACAAGGCATATATACCCAACACACATTCAAACAGAACCCCAAAATCTAGGGTGCTATAGTTATACCCCCTTAAAGAAATTTCAGCCTCGAAATTACCTGGTCAGAAGAGATGAGGGTATTGTTGTTGCAACACATCCTCTGGCTCCCATGTAGCTTCCTCTGAACCGTGATTCTGCCACAATACATTAACCAACGGAACTATCTTCCTTCGCAGTGCCTTAACATAACGATCCAAGATCTAAACTGGTTCCTTCTCAAAGGATAGATCAGGCCTTACTTCAATTTCTTCCACTGGCACAACATGAGATGGATCCGAACGATGGCGCCTCAGCATTGAAACATGAAATACATCATGAATCTGACTTAATTCTGAAGGTAGCTCGAGTTGATAAGCTACCGATCCTATACACTTCAACACACAATAAGGCCCAATGAACCTGGGGCTTAGTTTACCCTTCAGTCCAAGCCTTGGAACTTTCTTCCACGGTGACACTTTTAAGAAAACCCGGTCACCCACTGCAAATTCTATGTCCTTACACTTCAGATTAGCATAGGACTTTTGCCTGTCAGAAGCTTCCTTCAACTGAGTCTGAATCAACTTAACATTGTCCTCTGTTTTAGAAACCAATTCTGGACCCAATAATTGTCGCTCACCCAACTCTGTCCAACAAGCAGGAGTACGACACCTTCGACCATACAACGCTTCATATGGTGCCATCTGAATACTGGACTAATAGCTGTTATTGTACACAAATTCTGCCAACGGTAGAAACTCCTCCCAACTACCCTTGAAGTCGATAACACATGCCCTTAACATATCTTCCAAGATCTGAATTACCCTCTCCGACTATCTATCCGTCTGTGGATGAAATGTTGTACTGAAATCCAACCTTGTACCCAAAGCTTGATGCAGTGCTTTCCAAATATGATCGACACTGGTACCCCATGCAGCCTTACAACCTCTGCTATATACAGCTTAGCTATTTTCTGTAGAGAGTAGTCAACACGAATCGATATGAAATGAGCAGACTTTGTCAATCGATCGATAATCACCCATACCAAATCTTTCCTAGTAGGCATAATAGGTAGCCCACTAACAAAGTCCATAGTGATCCTCTCCCATTTCCACTGTAGAACCTTCACCGGCTGTAATAACCCCGAAGGCAGCTGATGTTCCGCTTTCACCTGCTGACATGTTAAACACTTTCCCACAACCTCCGTAACTTCCCTCTTCAATCTAGGCCACCAGACTATTCACACAGATCCGGTACATCTTACTTCCTCCAGGATGCATAGCGTATAGGCTACTATGCGCTTCCTAAAGAATCGTCTGTCTTAACCCATCATCAACAGACCCTTCCACTGAAACACAAAACCCCATCACTGTTCAAACTATAATCCTCTACTTCACCATTCTGTACTTGCAAAACTCGAGCACTCAAGGCTTCGTCCACTAACTGCTTTTCTTTAATTTGACTGACCCATGAAGGCTTCACTTGGAGTTTAGCTAATAGACTTCCATTATCATATAAGCTGAGATGAGCAAACATCGCCCTCAAATTTGCTATTGCCTTCTGACTTATCGCATCTGCCACCACGTTAGCTTTACCTGGGTGATATTTGATTGAGCAATCGTAGTTCTTGAATAACTCAATCCACCTCCGCTATCTTAAATTTAACTTCTTCTAAGTAAGGAGATATTTCAAACTCTTATGGTCGGTGTAGATAACGGACTTCTCTCTATACAGGTAATGTCTCCAGATCTTCAAAGCAAACACTACTGCAGCCAATTCCAGATCATGCGTAGGATAATTCACCTCATGCGGTCTCAACTATCGAATGCATATGCCACCATCTTTCCTTCCTGCATCAACACACATCCCAAACCTGTGTGCGATGCATCACAGTAAACAACAAACTCCTTCCCGGCCTCAGGCTGTATCAAAACTGGAGCCTCCGTCAAGATCTTTTTCAACTTCTCAGAACTCTCCTGTTACTTATCAGACCAAAAAAATAGTACCCCTTTCTGCAATAGCTTGGTTAATGGTGCTGCAATCAGAGAGAAACCCTCAACAAACCTTCTGTAGTAACCTGCCAAGCCCAAGAAACTTCGAATCTCCGCCAAGGACTTAGGTTGTTTCCAATCCAACACAGCTTCAATTTTTCAGGGATCAACTCTAATTCCCTCAACAGATACTACATGACCCAAAAAGGTAACCTCTTTCAACCAAAATTCACACTTACTAAATTTGGTGTACAGCTATTTCTCCCTCAGAATTTGTAGAACTACCCAAAGATGCGAATCATGCTCTTCTTCCATCTTAGAATATACCAGGATATCGTCTATAAATACCACAACAAACCGGTCCAGATAGGGTTGGAATACCCAGTTCATCATGTCCATAAACGCTGCTGGTGTATTGGTCAACCCAAATGGCATCACCAGGAATTCATAATGGTCATAGCGAGTTTGAAAAGCCATCTTATGAATATCCGCTTCTTTAACCTTAAGTTGATGATATCCTGATCTCAAATCTATCTTCGAGAAGACTGAAGCCCCCCTCAGTTGATCGAACAAATCGTCAATCCTTGGCAGCGGGTACTTGTTCTTGATGGTTAACTTATTCAACTGACGGTAGTCAATGCACATACGCATTGATCCATCCTTCTTCTTAACGAATAGCATCGGCGCTCCCCAAGGTGATACACTCGCTCAAATAAAACCCCGATCCAATAGTTCCTGAATTTGAGCTTTTAATTCCACCAACTCTTTTGGCGCCATTCTATACGGGAAATCGATACGGACGCTGTCCCTGGAAGAAGATCAATATCGAATTCCACCTCACGATCCAGAGGTAGTCTTGGAAGCTCTTTTGGGAAAACATCAAGAAACGCCTTCACTATTGTAACCTCCCCCACTGTTCCTCGCTATTCTTTCAGCTTTTAAAATGGACACTACATTAGACAAGTAGTTTCTCATTTCTCCTAACACCACCACCTCATCATCCTCAAGAGTTCTTAACACCATGCGCTTGGCTGCACAATCCAAATTTGCTCGATACTTTACTAACCAGTCCATACCTAAGATTAAGTCGAGCTCTCCAAACTGCAATTCCATCAGATCAGCCGAAAAAACCATCCCTTGAACCTCTAAAGGCACCTTCCTAAAGTGTGTATTCACTACAACCGATTGTCCTAAAGGGCTAAGTACAGTCATTTCCCTAGAGGCAATCTCAGAGTCTAAGTTTAAAGTTCCAGATATCACACTAGCAACATATGAATGTGTCGACCTAATATCAATTAATGCAGTATAAGGCAACCATAAAAATGAACATACCGGTTATGACGTCCGGTGCATCGCCTTCCTCTCGGCGTCTGACTACATAGACCAATCCAGGCTGTCTCGCATCTACGTTCCCAGCACCTCTGCTCGATGCTCCACGTCCCCGACCAAAACTATTACCTCCCTAACTGGACCACGACCCCTCTGTGATTGCGAACTGCCTCTACCAGATTGAATATAACTCTGACCCACTGGTCACTCTCTGTCCGACTCCTATGGATAGTCTCTTATCCGATGATCAGTAGACCCACACCTAAAGCATCCTCTATTACTCGTCCAACACTCACCCAAATAAAATTTACCACATCGAGCACACCTTTGAGGTCGATTATCTGTAATAGGTTTCGTAACATGACTCAGCTTATTCAACCCAGGCCTCTTTTGAAAACCTCCAACTAACCTTGATGATCCAAAATTCCTTTTATTTCTGACTCTATCCCTATCCTAGTTCTACTTTTCGGATCGCTTCACCTTCTCAGCTACCTTGGCCTTTTCCACTAAGACAGCAAATTTCCTTTCTCGCTGTGGATCTATTAACACCGCAACTCATCCCTCAGACCATCCTCAAACTGAATGCAACTCTCATGGTCTATGGCAACAATACCCCAGGTATAACAACTAAGATGTAAGAATTCTACCTCATACTCAGCCACCAATCTATTCCCCTAAACCAAATTGAGGAATGCCTTACATTGTGCGTCCACATAACTTGATCCGATGTACTTCCCCTGGAATGCTGTCTTGAAGAAATCCCAGGTAATCCGGTCAGCCACCACTGATACGCTTCGTCCCGAAGAAGAGACACAACCTCTTTCAACTTCTCCTCCACCGTAAAATTAATATCATCGATTATATGCTCAACCGCTTCCAACCAATATTCGGCCACATTAGCAGCTACACCAGAAATGCCCCTAAACATTTCTACTCCATTAGCTTGAAGTCGTTCAGACACGATTTTTGAGCCCCCGAACCTATGCTCACTCCAGCAACTCTTTCCAACACCCGTAACATTGCTTGAGACACAGCATCGTCCCCACCTGTTTGACCCTGAAACTCTGCTTCCATAGCTGGCGATGCTGGTACATCACCTTCTGACCCATGTCTAGATTCCAAAGGTTCAGATCCAACACTCCGGCCTCTACCACTGCTGCGCACAACACGTCCATGCCCTTTAGTACTCATGGCTACTGATATGACTTAATCTTATTAAGAGTTTTATGAGTTAGTGCTCTTTTTCACTGTTTAATACTGAGCAGTCTTATGAAAAAAGGATAGCATTAAAAGTGATTCTCACAGATTCGTGTCTACACCTAAAGGTTTCAGTCTCTAAAGTTTAGATCTCCTAATAATAGCATTCATAACACAACATAATTATTTCATGCAAAATTACCAACAATTAGAACACTTACCGTGTGGATCGGGTGCTAGAAGACTCGGGTGCAATACTCCAAACTATCACATTTTCTTTATATAACACTTTAAATCAACTTTTTAAAACATTGTTGAACCCATTCCATAACTGAGTTTTGCAACCTAGGCTTTGATACCAAAATTGTAACATCCCAAACCCGATCTAGACGTTACGACCAGGTCTGGTATGTCACAGGGTGAAGTCGTAAAATAATTTTTTTTAATTTTAGGAGAAATGTTAGAAGTTGGTAAAGTTTTCATTTAGGAGATGTTTTAAAAATAATGGTTTACAGTTATAGAAAACTTTTCCAAGTTGAGTTGTGTTCCGTTTGTTATCTTGGTTAGCACTTGTGAGAAAAACGGTTATTTAGTGTTACCTCCATTTTGAAAACTTCAGGTTAACTTTCTTGTTAAAAATAAGTTAATGTCGTACCAAAAGTAAATACTAAATATTAAAACCCAAATATCAGTTTAAGAAGGCCTTATTACATAATCTAAAATCCCAATTAAAACAATTTAAAGAAAGAAAATGAGTTTACGAAAAATAAACATGTTATGGCCTCCACGAGTTCGCCTTGGCTCCCAGATCCACGATCTATTGACTACCTACAAAGTTAAGTAGAGGGGTGAGTCACTAAGACTCAGTGTGTAAATCCCCTAAATCACATAAATGGCTCCTAGCCCACAATCGTAATTACACGAAATATTAATGCAATGTATCCCATCCCAACCTAATTATCCATCCTTTACACGCCACTCGTGCCAGCCCAACACACCGTGGGGATTTCTACAATCAACCCTCCATCCGCTACACGCCATATATGTGGTACCAAGCCACTGGTGACAGAGTCACAACTTATAACACGTGGGGCCAACCCACTTGTGGTACCAAACCACTGGTGACAATCCCTGATAATCATGTATGTGGGGCCAACCCACTGTGGTACCAAACCACTGGGACGAGTCACTCAATTAACACGATGTATGTGGTACCAAACCACTATGGTACCAAACCACTGAGACTTAGTCACTAATCAATATGTGTGGGGTCAACCCATTGTGGTACCAAACCACTGTGACAGTCTTTAATAGCACTTCCCTTTTCATCATAAACCAACCCATGCATAACATACATATCAAATGAATACAACATGCTGTTAAATAACCAATATATTATGGCATACGTTTATGTACTCACAAATAGAACAATAAGGTACTTGGTATCCCAACTATACCCATAAAGGTATAACGACTTTTCTTTTAGTCACCTCGACTTTTCAGCCCCAAATGGTTAATAACACATTTTAACAACAAAAGAGTGTGAATATTTACACACCTATAAACACAGAAAACCAAACTATCGATCTTGTTAACACTCTCACTCGTAGGAATCACAGCAATCTGTCGATCCCGTTCTGAAGCTGGCCTACAACCAGGTGGAAAATCGTAAACAGCCGAAACCGCTCATTTTTTAAACCTAGGGGTGAGACTACGAGTCCAACCCCCTCTTTTGTTTGGCTAGCACTTGATTCCATGAAAAAGGTCTTGGTCAGAAGACCAGGTTAAGGTTTTGAATCAGAGAAAATAAGAATAAACGTTCGATATGAAAAGATTTCTTACCTAGATTGATAGAACCCGGAGGCTACAAGACTTGGATTAAGAAGTCGATTGAGTACCTATGCAAATACCAAGTAAGAATCGATTGAAAGAAAGAAAAATAGATTAGGAGAGATGACCTCTTGGCCAAATGAATAACATGAACCCTCCTACCACCATTTGGCCAACAACACTTACCAAAATCTGCCAACCGCTGACCAAATGCAAGTAGGAGTGTAAAAGCGGAGTCCCTCCTACATTCGGTCAAAGCACCAAAACACCACATAAACACCTTTGGTTTAATAGCCCTAAGAGAAAAGAAAGAGAACGAGCAGTAAAGTGAGGAAGATCCCTTACTAAAACTAAAATATGCCAAATGAGAGATCTATATTCGACAATTACCCAAAAGTAGATAGAGAAGGTGTAGATCCGACTTTGGTTCGACTAGGCAGAAACGATATAGAAGATGGCAGAAGGTACAGATGATTTAAGTCGCCACCCCAAAAATTGATTAACACCAAAGAATGAGAGAAGAGATCAACAGGAAATGGTTTGATTAAAAAGAAATAAGAAGAAGGGCTAGGGAAATTTGGCTAAAACAAAAGAATTTAGAGAAAGATAAGTGATGGAAGAAGATGATTCGGTCAAGAAGGAAAATGAGGGATGTGGTTCAACTTGGAAGAATGAAGCAAGAAAACAAAAGAGAAGAAGAACAAAAGGGTCCTATAGCTTTAGAGTAGAAGAGGAAAGAACTAAAGAAAAAAAAGATGACAAAAGGCTCGAGCAAATTCGGCAAGGGTTGGGAGCTTGGGGAGAAGAAGCAATTGAGAAAAAGAAAGAAATAGAAAGGAAAGAATGCCCCAACAGGTTACGACTTACCAAAGAAGAGATGACCAATACGCAACCTTGGGAAAATCGGCAATTAGAACAAGAAAAGTGTTGAACACTATAAAGTGCAAGGCTTTCTCCATGACTCTCTCCAATATAGCCTGATAGTGGTAACCATCATTACCTTTGAGATCTATCCACACTTTTGAGCAATTGACCACGTTGTTCAGCTTATCTCATGTTAATCCAGTAAAAGGAGAATGAATCCCTCCGTGACTTCTTGAAGAGATTCAATACAGATATTATTGAAAAAATTCAATTTAAAAACGATTTTCTATCACAACGAAAAATTAAATTTGTTTGAAAATCCAGCTTGTTTGTGATATTTATAACAATAAATTTTTTTCTCAAAAAGTACATGTGCTTTGTGCAAGATGGATACTTGATGTTCTTGGCTTCAACCTTCATTATACCATACCAAGGATTCCTTTAAGTGTGGACTCAAACAATCAAAAATCAAACACAGAACCAGAAATAATTTTCTTTACTTTCAATAGGAAAGAAAGTCTCTCTTTTAATAGAAAATAGTATAATTGTTATTCTAAAAAAATAGTATTTCAAAAAAAAATTATCATTATTTTTGGGTAGAATAACAATATCTCAAAGCTGTGTAGTTTTATCCCTACCAATGCAATCTATTTATAAGGTACAACAAAAGAATCCTAATTGAATTAGCTGAATAAAATAATACTTATTTGATATAAAAACTAGTCCCCTAATTCTACTAAGAGAGAGGGGCTACAAACCCTAACTAAATAAACTAGGGTTGTAACACCTATAACCCATCTCCATCGTCGGATTAGGGTCACGGGCATTAAACCAATTAGAATATTCAATTACATTACAAACGATAGTACAAGCTAATTAATATCGTCATAACATCCAAGGGCAGATCATGGCAATCTAAAATTTCATAGTAGTGTTGTACATTGAGCAATATATGCTAATTTAATATTTCCATAATGATGTCTTGTACAATCAAATAACTAATCATGCTATGCAATACTAAACTTGCTCTTCCATTATCTACACTTCAATCACTATTTACACATTTCTAAACTTACTCTTCCACTGTCTACACTCTTATACTGTTTATCCCTTCTAGAATGTCAAAATTTGGATACATACAAGACTATTCCAATTATTAGCATCAGAGTATTGGTCTATACTTCGTCTATGATTTTTTTTTATTTATATTCGATGATGTCAGTGGAATGTTTTTAATTTAGGTTTGCTAATCTACCCCAATTCAAAGTAAAAGTTACTCTTAAAGTCTCTACTTCGAGTCTACGAGACATTAAAAGTAGTTTAAAAACAAGCAAGGACTAAGTTTAGGAAATAATTATAAAAAATTTTGATATAGGGCTCACACACTTGTGTGGTTAGGCCATGTGCCTCACACAGCTGAGACACACGCCCGTGTCTCAGGCCATATAACTCTCGCAGTTGGGACACACGGCCGTGTCCTAGCCCATGTCCTTACCCATGTAACTCACTGACTTGGGTCACATGCCCATGTGTGTTGCCCGTGTGTGACTATCTTCTTCTTTTCTTCTTTTTTTTTTTTTTTCCTTTCTTTTCTTTGTTAAATTTGCATGCCTCCACTTTCATTTATGTTTCTTTCTTTTGTTATACATTCATTTTCATTATTATTACATATATACATTAAAGTTAATATATATAACATATATATTTATTTTAAGCACATGCATTTTCTTTAGCCCATGGCAGGCAACCTATACACCATCATTAATTAAGTGGCATAATTTCTACTTCAGTCCCTTTAGTTTATTTCAATTTATAATTCAACTTTTAACCCTTATGCGATTTAGTCTCTAAACCGTAATAACTCTTACTTTCACAAAATTCACTAATCCAAAAATTAATTAGCTACCAAACTAACTTCGCAAACATTTAATTAAATATTTATCAGTCATGTTTAAGAAAATAGAGTCCCAAAAATACATTTTCTGGCACCCTGACTATCGGGTCATTACAATTCTCCCCCACTAATTAAATTTCATCCTTGAAATTTACTTAAAAACAGGTGGGGATATTGAGATCTCATCATCTCTTCGAGTTCCCAAGTCGCTGTAACGCGTAGGTTTGTACAAGTATACACAGTCATTATCAAGTAATAAGTAAGTATCGAGTTATCGTCGCCACAGGGATTGTATTAGTGTTAAATCACTTAATTGTAAAATTATATTAACAACTTGGTAAATAAAAACACAATATGATTGAGAAGTGATGATTAAAATTAAATATATTAAACTAAATGCAATGATCCCCAATGCAAATTATCCTAAAAATGCAAAATATATGAATGAAATAGATTTTAGCAAAATTAAACATAATTTGCAATAATTATAACATGAATAAACTAGGACAATTACTTTAATTAAACTTAATTTATTATCAACATGCTTAACAACATCCAGAAAAACATTCCATGGCAACTCGATCTTTCATGAGTTTGGAAACCACATTGGGTCCTTTCGGAATCCTTTACTTAGTAAATATGCATTTTACTGATCCTTATTTACTAAGGGTTTATTAGCATCTGTGTGAGATAACGAGGATGCGTTAGGTTTGAAACAGTTTAATCACACAAATCTAAAAACTATGCAGATAATAGAGCTTGGTTAGAGTTGTTATGCAACTTGCAATTCAATCAGGTTAGGATCCAAATTGAGCATGCACATTTCAATTATGTGTCTCATAGTCATCATCTAGTTAGGATCGCTTAGCTAATTTAGGTGCATTTCAATCACGTATGAACGAAATACAAACTTGATTTTAATTGAAAACATAATCGATTGATGCACAAACATTATAAGAATGAATCAAATAAATATTATTTAATCAAAGCAATCATCCTACGTAAATAAAATTAAGCTAACATTGTTGTAACAAGAACAAAGAACACATAGCAAACATTTCCAGATTAAATCAAAGAAAATAAAGATTAAACCCAAATCAAAGTGGCTGTCACCCATGACTCTGACTGACGAGGCTCCTTCGTTCCTTTGCTTTGCTGATGGCTCTCCAAGGTGGCCAACCAAGGGCTCTTTAAAAGGCTTAATTGCTAAAATCTCTATGAAGAGATGATGCTAGGCGTAGGGAATGGAAAAATGCTAAAGAGAATTGAGAGGAAAGAGAGAATGATGAGGGATGAGGGATGGTTAGTAATAGTGAAATGGAGTCTTATTTATAGGTGAAGAGAGGAAAGTAGTTTGCTAAAAATAGAGAGGTTTTAGTCTCTTCAAGTTTCTTCAATGAGTGGTCAGCCATGATTAGTGGATTTTGAGTTGAAATTTGCTTGATTTTTAAGCAATTTAAATGCCATCACAATTCAGGACTGAGACTTGGTCAAATGTAAATCTTTGGGAAAATCTCTAATTTCTTCACCATTGCAAGAACCTTGTGTAATTAAACCAAAAATTGGTTTATGTGGATAGCCATGTGTAGCCAAAATTAGGTTGACTTGGTCTTCAATTTGGATGGTTTTTGTAATCGAACAAAGCTATCAGACCTGTTCAAAATAAATAAATTAATTAAAGGACCAAAGAATAAAAATTATCCAATTTAAATAATTAATTAAAACCCAAATTATTAATGAAATATTTTAAAATGAATTATTAAATATAATTTTATATTTTATTATTTAATTTAATCATGCATGGCCCATTTTATGTCTTAAAAATATAATATGTTCAAATAAATATAAAATAAGCCATTTTATGCATGAAAACTATATAATAAAGCATAAAATCACATTTTAATAATTTCTATGTCCTAATTTCATATTTTCACATATTTCATTAATTTATTAAACAATTACTTAGTTTTAACAACGAATTTAAGTAAAAATGTGATAAATTACATAGGAAAAATCTTATATATTTTTCAGTTTACAATCATTTCCTCAACACTATGGCTACGCCATAGAACTTTTACTAACGGAACATATTTATTACACAATTCTTTCATCCCATGAGTTAAAATTTCGACCGATTCTTCTTCATAAGAAAAGTCGGCCTGAATTTCAATTTCTTCTGTTGAAATAACGTGAGACGGATCCGATCGTCCCTTCTAAGCATTGACACATGGAAGAAGTCGTGCATTTTCTGTAATTTCGTAGGCAAAGCTAACCGATACGCAACTGATCCCACTCTTTCAGTGATTTCATACGGTCCAACAAAATAAGGACTCAGCTTCCCTTTTCTGCCAAATAGTAGAACTTTCTTCTAGAGTGACACTTTTAGAAACACCTTGTCACCAATAGAAAACTCAATATCTTTATGTTTCAAATCTACATACGATTTCTATCTATCAAAAGCTATTTTCAGTCTATCTCGGATCATCTTAACAATGTCTTCCGATTCTTGAATCAATTTCAGCCCAACAACTTTTCTTTCACACAATTCCATCCAACAAATAGGTGTTCAACATTATGACCATATAAGGCTTCATACAGAGCCATTTGAATACTCTATTGGAAACTATTATTTTATACGAATTCGGCCAAAGGTAGATAATGTTCCCAACCTGATTCAAAATTGATTACACAAGTGCAAAAAATATCTTCCAAAATTTGGGTAACACGTTCAGATTGTCCATCTATCTGTGGTGAAAGGCTATGCTAAAATTGAGTCTCATACCAAGAGATTCATACAACTATTTCTAAAATATCGAATTGAATCACGGATCTCGATCAGAGATAATCAACATAGGAACACCGTGCAACTTACATTTTCATGAATGTAAACTTCAGCAAGTTTTTGAAGTGACTAATTAGTCCTGACTGCAATGAAATGAGCCAAATTCATAAGTCGATCAACAATCACTCAAATAGCATTTTTCTTGCTCGGAGATAATGGTAATCCTGTTACAAAATCCATCGTGATGTGTTCCCATTTGCACTCACGAATAGAAATGGGCTAAAGTAATCCTGTGGGAACTTGATGTTCTACCTTAACTCGTTGACAAATTAAGCAATTAGCTAGGAACTCAACTACATCTCTTTTCATTCCTAGCCACCAATATACTTCTCGCAGGTCGCGACACATTTTCGTTTCTCCAAGATGCAAAGCAAAAAACTATCATGAGCTTCATGAAGTATCAACTCTTTTAATTCTGCAACATGTGGAACACAGATTCGATTTTGAAATTTCAAACAATCATAATCATCAATACTTAAACTTTCTAGTACGGTATTTTGAACCATGTCTCTTTTCTTTGCTAACTTGTCATCATCTGTAACACCCCAAACCTAGCCTAAACATTACGATTAGATTAGACGTGTCACATCGAAGCGTCGTTTGAAAACTGAGTTTGTTAATAAAAGTTCATTACTAAATTTTAAATCCCATTTAACAATTGTTTTGAAAGCGTTGGTGTTGTAAACCTTGTTGTCCACTTATAGGCCATATCAATTGTTATAAGCTTATTAATCTGAATTAAAATAGTGGAAGCCTTTTCTAGTTGTAAACTTTAAGATTTGAAAACATGATTTTAAGAAAACAGTTATTATTTTAAAAGCCCGTGTTTCCTAGACTAGCAGGTTGAAATAAGGAGAACCACCAATAAAAAGCGAAACCCTAATTGGCCTTATTACATAATTTTTAACCCAAAATATTAAAAATAAAATAACTAAGTCTAATATTAAAACATATCAAGCGTGTGGCCACCTCCGAGTCCCTCGCAGCTCCAAATCATCTAAGGCTAGGGATTACCTGCACAGTAAGAGCAAAGGGTGAGTTACAAGAACTCAGTGTGTAATCCCCAATCATGCAATAATAGTCTAGGTCTGAGCCCTATTTAGTATCAGTGCAGTCTGGACTTTAGCCCTATACAGTAGCAGTGTGGGCCAAAGCCCAAATCATAACAGTGCAGTATAGAGATGCAACCCAACCCAGTCCAGCCAACAGATCACCCATACCAACCAACACACCATGTAGGGACCAAGTCGACCCACCCAGCCAACACACCAATAATGCAGCATAGCTGCTAGTAGTAACGCAGTAAAGCTGCTAGTGACAGTAAACGTGGCCAAGCCACTAAAATTAGAATACATGGCGAACCCACTAGATCAGTAAAACGTGGCAGAGCCACTAGTACAATACTTTTGCCAATTACAAATCCCCACCCTAATGTAGAATGTCGTGTCATAATTAATTCATGTATGCAGTATGTCACAAACATAATCAGTCATAAAAATATCACACAGACATCACTTACTACCACTAGGGGTATAACGGTCATTTTGTCAATCAGGGGTAAAACGGTAACTTCACCCCTCAGGGGTATTTAGATAATTCTACCTTTCGAGGGTATTTCGGTAATTTTACCCATCGAGGGTATTTCAGTAATTTTATCCATCGAGAGTATTTCGATAATTTTACCCATCGAGGGTATTTCGATAACTTTACCCGTTGAGGATGTTTCGATATTTTTACCCATCGAGGGTATTTCGATAATTTTATCCATCGAAGGTATTTCGATAATTTTACCCATCAAGAGTATTTCGTAATTTTCCTAAAACAGCCTTCCCAAAGGCCTACAGTGTAACATCCCAAATTGGGCTTAGTAGGATTGGGCCCAATGGGCCTTAGGCGTAGGAATGTTTAAAATTTTGAGAACAAGAGAATGGCATTATTACAAATTGGACTTGTTAGTTAGGTGAATTTGGAGTTTACGGGGTTTCTATGAAGTCTCGGGTTTAATTGGGCCTTAGGAAAAATTTGGTATTTTAGTACTTTAAGGAGAGATGGTAAGTAGCTTCAAGGCTTATTGAAATAAATGAATAAATGGTTAGCACAAGTGAGCAATTAGTAAAGAGGTTATGTCATTAAGTGAAGTACCTTGAGGGAAGAGGTTCAAATCCCTTTGTGTGCAATGTTTGGCTAATATTTTTGCACTCTTTCCTTAAGTGTCGGCCAAGGACTATTTATGTCAAGGGTGGACTTCATTATTTTTCGTAAGGTGGCTATAAGAATAAGGCAAGGTTGAAGTTTGGGAAAGGAATCAAGAGAAATAGGAATGAAAGGGGGACATGAGGCTTAATTTGTGGATGGTATTTTGGAAAGCTTGGGTGGCCAAACTCTTATCCTAAGGGGGATGCATGTGGAAGGTTTTAAGGTAGATAGGTGGCTGAAAATTTTACCTTGGCATTTGGTAAGGTCTTGGTTTTGTTTTGGCCAAAAATCCTATTGCAACATTTGTATCATCTTCTCTCTTTTTGCTACTTTCTTTGCCGAAATTTTCTAGCATAATAGTGTATTTTCTCTTCTCTTGAATTGGACACATATTCATCTTTTGTCTAATCTCCTTGATAGCCGAATATCATTGTTCATTCTCCTCCATAACCGAAACATTTCCATCGTTCTTTCTTTCTCATTCCTTAAGCAATCAGTAAGTGTTCTTTCCAATGTTTAATTTTCTTCTCTTATGACCGAATCCATACTTTGGTTTTTGGATGGTCATTTTGACCTAGACCATCACCTTACTTTCTCTCATACGAGATCATTTTCTTCTTTGTAGTGATATAGAGGGAGGCCAAATACCACAACATCACCTAATCATCTCTAGTCATAGGATGATCGTGAAAAATGGGATTATAATCGATTAAGGTAAGGAAGATCTTTCATATGCCATTTGATATCTCCATTTGGTTATTGAGTTAATCGAATTGAAGGTTGGATAATTGATATCATTGGTAGGATCGATTCTTGGTGCATCAAGGGAGATCACAGACGTGGTAAGTGGAGTTAGCCTAATAAAGTGTTTCTAGTTACGATTATTGAAGTTGAGACTAACTTTCTATCAACTATCATTATAGGTGTTGAAATCGGTAGAAGGCACAACTCGTAATCAAGGTGTGTAATCCCATACCCTTCTGAATATATGTTTGAAATGGTGAGTAAATCTCACATCTCTTTGAAAGTTTACATGAAATATTCTATGATTCGGTAGAAATACTGAAGAAAATCGATAACCGACATCCGTGATCACTCGGACGTGCGTATGCTCGTAGTGGTAATCATGTTTTGTAATAAAATAGTTTCAGTCAGAAATAGTGACGTGTATTTGAAAAATCATGAAAAATTGGATAAAGGGAATTAGAAAGTGAAAGAGATATCAAATAAAATCTTACTATGTCTTTTTTTATAAGAAAGAAACGGAGAAGGAAACGAATTTTATATTCTGAGATATGTTAATTTTAGTGAGACTAGTTTTGAATGACTTCGGGGTATTCTATTCTATCTTGGAAAAATCGTATAAAATTGTAAAAAGTGAATTATGGGACATAATTTATATGTATGGATTCTTTAGTGAACCTATTTTCAATGAAAACAAGTGGGAGCAGTAGATGAAAAGTGTACAGTAAGATATTTGTGATTAAGGAAAGAGAGGTCAGAATCATTGGACAGTTAAACAAGGGAAAATTTAAGGAATAAACTGTACTAAATAGTTAAGGTAAAAATTCTCAAAAAATTATAGGAGAAAGATATACGAGTCCAGTTTCAAAGAAATTTTATGGATTTAGATTTTGAGTTTCCTAACTCTAGTTATAGTCAATTTAGTCGGTATGACGCAGTTGGACAGTTTCAAACTTTTATGCCCCAAATCAGTAGTTAAGCCTTGGTTATGAAATTACCAAAATACCCTTAGAGGATAAATTACTAAAATACCCTTAGCGAGTACGATTGCCAAATTACGAAAATGCCCTTATGGGCCAAATTATGGAAATGCCCCTATTGGGTCGATTTGTAAAGTGTTAATGGACCGAAATACGAAATTGCTTAATAGGCTGAATTGTCATATTGCCTTATGGGCCAAATGGACATATTGATTAATAGGCAAATGTGATATTTGTTATATGGGCCAAATGTGATATTTTCTATATGGGCCAAATGTGATAAGTGATATATGGGCCTCATGTGTTAATGGGCCGTATTGATAGATTACTTAATGGGCCGATTTGATAGATTGCCCTAATGGGCCGATTTGTAAAGTGTTATAATGGGCCGAATTTTTGTAAAGAATCTTTGAATTAATGATTGTTGTTTGTATCTGTAAATATCATGATTTATTATGTATGTCGCATTTACATAATTTTGCATGGGATGGGAAAAATGTTGAAGAGAAGAGTGAACCGGTGGCATTGCCACAAATTCCGATAATGGCTATGTGCCAATTTAAATATGGCTTTATGCCATCTTGATTAAGGCTGTGTGCCAATTATATTACTATATATGATTCTAGTGGTTCTGACACAATCTAGTTCGGGTGGCTCTGCCACAATCTAGTTTGGGTGGCTCAGCAACAAACATTTTAAATGGCTTTATGCCTGCGATTGGTGTGTTGGCGGGGTGGGTTGACTCGATCCCCACAGGTGTGCTGGTTGGTATGGGTGGTGTGTAGCGGATGGAAAAAACTAGGTTTGGTTGGGAAATTGCATTTCATACACATGTTATATTTGATACATTATATTTATTGTAAATGGGCTTAGGCCCAAAATATTGCTATGTGTGTTTCGACCCAGTGGATGATGGTAAGGAGATTTCACACTGACTTCTTGTAACTCACCCCCTTTTTTCTTAACCCTTGTAGGTAATGCTTAGTGACGAGGACTTGGGGCCATGGATGACTCGGTGTAGGCCATACCCTCAGAAATAGTTTTATTTGGACTTTAGTTTCTTACTTCGTTTACTTTATTGCTTTACTATTTTGGGTTATGTGTTGTAATAAGGCCTCTGGATTATTTTATTTTGCTTTATGTTTGACGTGTATATATTTTACTCAAATTATTTTAAATGTGATTTTCTAGAATCATAATAAAGGTTTTCCAAAATTGATTAACAAATGAATTTCAAAATAAATTTTTACAAATATTTTTAATACGGAAATTTCTCTAGAACTATCAACGATATTTCCAAAAGTCACAGTTTTATAAAATTATTACTTCAAATTTAATCGATCAATCTTCGAAATTAGTAGTATTTTATTAAATATCTCAAGTCAAACTTGATTTTCTTGATTTTAACAAATCAACATCTATTTTTGTATGAATAGAAAAGGATCTAACATTTTTTTATCTCATTTGACATGTTTTCTTTATACGTTATCGAAAAACTTTTTAGTGTGACACACCGGATTTGGGCCTAACTTCTAGGCCGAGTTTAGGGTGTTACATTTTATGGTATCAGAGCCTAGTTGCAAAACTCGGTCCGTGGTTTGGGTTTAAAAGCATTTTTAAAGCTATTTAGAATTTTGATTTATGTTCTAAAGGAAGTATGGCACCACGAGTATCCGGCACCAAGTCAAGTAAGTATTTGTTTTCATTTTATAATTTTTGTGATATGAAAATTCTACAAAGTAGAATACTCTAGAACTGTTAGTCTTAAGAGTTGAAACTATAGAGACTGAGACTCTAGGATGCAAATTTGACTCTCGAAAACAACTTTTTGTACTCGTACTCCATAAAACATCGTTTAATAAATATCGAATAGCATAATGATTCATAAAACTCTTAATCAGATTATATCGACTTAGTAAACATGAGAGCTAGAAGACGCGGACGCGGTAGACGTGGTAGAGGCCGAGGTGCTAGGACTAGATCTTCGGCACTAAGGCATGTGCCCGAAAGGGAGGCGTAGACAACGTTAGTGGCTGAGACGGGATCTCATGATCGAGTTGGGGTTGATAAGCTGGCTCGGATAGTTAAGAAGGTATTGAAGGAGGTTAAGGAAATCAGTGAAGCACTTCGAGTTGGGTCTGTGGACTGTAAGAAGAAAGGAGATCATGGTTCTTTTGGATCGCAGTCTCGTTCTGTGAAGCGTGTCAAGGCACGTCCAAACTTTTTGGCTTGCGATTATTGCAGAAGGCGTCATCCAGGAGAATGCTGGAGGAGGTTAAAAGCATGCTTGAGATGCGGGTCTAAGGAGCATAAGGCTCGGGATTTTACATCACCATCAAGTCAGGTATGTTTGGTTGGACGTGAAGATTGAATGTAGAAAATTCTAAGTATAAATGGTAGACAACTGTTTGCTTTTGTGGTTAGATGTTTGGCTGTGTGAAAGAGGATTCAAGATTTTGTTAAAAGTACATTGTGGTTTTTTAAGATCGAGTCTTGATAAAGCTTAGTGATGTGATTTGAGCGATGCGTTTAGTAGTTGATTGGAAATTTCGAGGATGAAATTTCATTAAGGAGGGTAGAATTGTAACATCCTGAAATTGGGCTTAGTAGGATTAGGCTCAATGGGCCTTGGGCGTAGGAATGTTTAAAATTTTGAGAATAAGAGAATGGCATTATTACAAATTGGACTTGTAGTTAAGTGAATTTGGAGTTTATGGGGTTTCTATGAAGTCTCGGGTTTAATTGGGCCTTAGGAAAAATTTGGTATTTTAGTATTTTAAGGAGAGATGGTAAGTAGCTTCAAGGCTTATTGAAATAAATGAATAAATGGTTAGCACAAGTGAGCAATTAATAAAGAGGTTATGGCATTAAGTAAAGTACCTTGAGGGAAGAGGTTCAAATCCCTTTGTGTGCAATGTTTGGCTAATATTTTTGCACTCTTTCCTTAAGTGTTGGCCAAGGACTATTTTGGTAAGGGTGGACTTCATTATTTTTGGTAAGGTGGCTATAAGAATAAGGCAAGGTTGAAGTTTGGGAAAGGAATCAAGAGAAATAGGAATGAAGGGGGGACATAAGGCTTAATTTGTGGATGGCATTTTGGAAAGCTTGGGTGGCCAAACCCTTATCCTAAGGGGGGATGCATGTGGATGGTTTTGAGGTAGTTAGGTGGCTGAAAACTTTACCTTCGCATTTGGTAAGGTTTTGGTTTTGTTTTGGCCAAAAATCCTATTGCAACTTTTGTGTCATCTTCTCTCTTTTTGCTACTTTCTTTGCCGAAATTTTCTAGCATAATAGTGCATTTTCTCTTCTCTTAAATTGGTCACATATTCATCTTTTATCTAATCTCCTTGATAGCCGAATATCATTTTTCATTCTCCTCCATAACCGAAACATTTCCATGGTTCTTTCTTTCTCATTCCTTAAGCAATCAGTAAGTATTCTTTCCAATGTTTTATTTTCTTCTCTTATGACCGAATCCATACTTTGGTTTTTGGATTGTCATTTTGACCTAGGCCATCACCTTACTTTCTCTCATACGAGATCGTTTTCTTCTTTGTAGTGATATAGAGGGAGGCCGAATACCACAACATCGCCTAATCATCTCTAGTCATAGGATGATCGTGAAAAACGGAATTATAATTGATTAAGGTAAGGAAGATCTTTCATAGTCCATTCGATATCTCAATTTGGTTATTGAGTTAATCGGATTGAAGGTTGGCTAATTGATATCGTTGGTAGGATCGATTCTTGGTGCATCGAGGGAGATCATAGTCATGGTAAGTGGATTTAGGCTAATAAAGTGTTTCTAGTTACGATTATCGAAGTTGAGACTAACTTTCTATCAACTATCATTATAGATGTTGAAATCGGTAGAAAGCACAACTCGTAATCAAGGTGTGTAATCCCGTACCCTTCCGAATATATGTTTGAAATGGTGAGTAAATCTCACATTTCTTTGAAAGTTTACATGAAATATTCTGTGATTCGGTAGAAATACTGAAGAAAATCGATAACCGGCATCCGTGATCACTCGGACGTGCGTATGCTCGTAGTGGTAATCATGTTTTGTAATAAAATAGTTTCAGTCAGAAACAGTAATGTGTATTTGAAAAATCATGAAAAATTGGATAAAGGGAATTAGAAAGTGAAAGAGATATCAAATAAAATCTTACTGTGTCTTTTTTTATAAGAAATAAACGGAGAAGGAAATGGAATTTTATATTCTGAGATATGTTAATTTTAGTGAGACTGGTTCTGAATGACTTTGGGGTATTCTATTCTATCTTGAAAAAATCGTATAAAATTGTACAAAGTGAATTATGGGACATAATTTATATGTATGGATTCCTTAGCGAACCTATTTTCAATGGAAACAAGTAGGAGTCGTAGATGAAAAGCGTACAGTAAGATATTTGTGATTAAGGAAAGAGAGGTTAGAATCATTGGACAGTGAAACAAGGGAAACTTTAAGGAATAAATTGTACTAATTAGTTAAGGAAAAAATTCTGGAAAAATTATAGGAGAAAGATATTTGAGTCCAGTTTCAAAGAAAATTTACGGATTTAGATTTTGAGTTTCCTAACTTTAGTTATAGTCAATTTAGTCGGTATGATGCAGTTGGACAGTATCAAACTTTTATGTCCCAAATTAGTAGTTAAGCCTTGGTTATGAAATTACCGAAATAGCCTTAGAGGGTAAATTACCGAAATACCCTTAGCGGGTATGATTGCCAAATTATGAAAATGCCCTTATGGGCTGAATTATGGAAATGCCCCTATTGGACCGATTTGTAAAGTGTTAATGGGGCGAAATACGAAATTGCTTAATAGGCTGAATTGACATATTGCCTTATGGGTCGAATGGACATATTGATTAATAGGCAAATGTGATATTTGTTATATAGGCCAAATGTGATATTTGCTATATGGGCCAAAAGTGATAAGTGATATATGGCCCTCATGTGTTAATGGGCCGTATTGATAGATTGCTTAATGGGCCGATTTGCAAAGTGTTATAATGGGCTGAATTTTTGTAAAGAATCTCTGAATTAATGATTGTTGTTTGTATCTATAAATATCATGATTTATTATGTATGTTGCATTTTCATAATTTTGCATGGGATGGGAAAATGTTGAAGAGAAAAGTAGACCGGTGGCATTGCCACAAATTCTGATAATGGCTATGTGCCAATTTAAATATGGCTTTGTGCCATCGTGATTAAGGCTGTGTGCCGGTTATATTACCGTATATGATTCTGGTGGCTCTGCCACAATCTAGTTCGAGTGGCTCTGCCATAACCTAGTTTGGGTGGCTCTGCCACAATCTAGTTCGGGTGGCTCAGCCACAAACATTTTAAATGGCTTTATGCCTGCGATTGGTGTGTTGGTGGGGTGGGTTGACTCGATCTCCACAGGTGTGCTAGTTGGTACGGGTGGTGTGTAGTGGATGGAAAAAGCTAGGTTTGGTTGGGAAATTGCATTTCATACACATGTTATATTTGATACATTATTGTTATTGTAAATGGGCTTAGGCCTAAAATATTGCTATGTGTGTTTCGACCCAGTGGATGATTGTAAGGGGATTTCACACTGAGTTCTTGTAACTCACCCCCCTTTTTTCTTAACCCTTGTAGGTAATGCTCAGTGACGAGGACTTGGGGCCATGGATGACTTGGTGTAGGCCATACTTCAGAAAGGGTTTAATTTGGACTTTAGTTTCTTACTTCGTTTACTTTATTACTTTACTATTTTGGGCTATGTGTTGTAATAAGGCCTCTGGATTATTTTATTTTGCTTTATGTTTGACGTGTTTATATTTTGCTTTTAAATGAATTTCAAAATCATAATAAAGGTTTTCAAAATTTTTACAAATATTTCAAAATTTTACAAATATTTTACGGAAATTTCTCTAGAACTATCAACGATATTTCCAAAAGTCACAGTTTTATAAAATTATTACTTCAAACTTAATCGATCAATCTTCAAAATTAGTAGTATTTTATTAAATATCCGAAGTCAAACTTGATTTTCTTGATTTTAACAAATTAACATCTATTTTTTGTATGAATAGAAAAGGATCTAACATTTTTTTTATCTCATTTGACATGTTTTCTTTATACGTTATCGAAAAACTTTTTAGTGTGACACACCGAATTTGGGCCTAACTTCTAGGCTGAGTTTGGGGTGTTACATATAGTTGCCTTGAGTGACCCAGATACCTTTTTTGGTCGAAAGGGTGTAATTGGGCCCAAAGCCCAGTTTTTGGCCCAAGCAGGCCCACACGCTCGTATGGCCCAATCTGCCCAATTTCGGTCGCAGCTATGCAAACTTCGCAGCACAATCCATTATCTAAAACTATCATGAATTTTACCCACGTAGGGACCATAGGCCCAGTGGCCCATCTCGACCCATTACGACCTAAGCCCACGAGAATGTTTGTGGCAGCCTCAACGATCTATCCCCAACGAGTGTGGCTCGGTTTGTCTCTACGAGTGCTCACACGTTGGAGAGCCCTCAGATGCCGAAGTTTCGACTTATCAATTTTTTGTCTTTAGTCGATTCACAATCCATCCGGGGTGTGAATACACACCTTCATATGTCATATTGTCAGAACCAAAATCGGGTGTACGATTACACACCTGTTATGGGTTGTAGTTTGACGCGCTTCCAAGACACCTATGGTAACAACCGTCCCCTTGATTAGTCACAACACTTGTTAATCCAAAATATTGAAACGATAATCAAACTAACTTCACTTATCACAAAACATTAGAT
Source organism: Gossypium rotundifolium (assembly GCA_025506655.1). Lineage (NCBI taxonomy): Eukaryota > Viridiplantae > Streptophyta > Magnoliopsida > Malvales > Malvaceae > Gossypium > Gossypium rotundifolium. The sequence goes on from CP106723.1 coordinate 43,421,587, forward strand.
CTCTTGCAGTGGAAAAGTATAGGGCTTACTCCTTGACTAATGAAAATGATTCCCTAGCAACATTCGATGAGAAAGAGAGTGTTAGCAAAAATTGAATAAGGAGAAAAAGCCAACCTACATTTGGCTATAGTCACCACTTACCAACCAATCAAAGAGGCTCGAAAACGATTAGAAACAAAGAGAAATTGATACTTATACCCTAATAGATTTGACTGACTCAAGGAAGGAAGAAAGAAAGAAAGAAGGTGCACGGTATCTTGCTAAGAAAAGAAAAGAATTACGAGAGGCAAAGCAGAGCTATGCTCGGTCAAAGAGAAAACCGAAAGAAGAAAGAATAATTCGGCAGAAGGTAGGCAGCAACAAAGAAATATTAGATGAAAAGAGGAAAGAACGATAAAAATAGAATGGTAAAGGTTGCACGTGATGCCAAAAAAAATGAAACCAAATGCAACAAAAGAAACTTAAAATGACAAAGAGAAATTTGACTTCTTCACCCACTCTAATTGCTGAATTTGCATAACTGAAGATTCCCCAGCCAAAAATACCCTACTCAACCTTCCCTACATTTGGCCATGACTCCTACACACCTCCAACTCCCCCAAACTCTCCACCGAATCCTCCTTGAATTATTCCCAGCCTCCCATTCGAAATTATTGACCAATTATTCAACCTCATTTGCAGAGTTTGATCCAAACTCTATGTCTTGCACCTTCAAGACATAAAATTAAAGCCCCCATTTGCTTGCTATGGGATTCGAACCCCACTCCCCTTACCATCTTAGTGACGCCACCATCATAAAGCCACAGGCTCTCTTTATGTCATAGAACACACACTGTTATACGTTAGTCCTACTGCTAACTGCCAGTTTCACTTATGAGCAAAAATTAAAATTTTCCCAAGGTTCAGACTCGAACCCAGGCTTAATAAAATCGCTAAACACACTCAAATAACTACCCGTTCAACCACATCATGGAATTTAAGCAAATTCAACAAAATTATAAACCCCCCATTTTTTGGCATTACAACTTTACCCCCTTAAAGAAATTTCAGCCTCGAAATTTACCTGGTCAGAAGAGGTGAAGGTATTGCTGTCGCATCGCGTCCTCAGGCTCCCACGTGGCTTCCTCTGAACTTTGATTACGCCAAAGCACCTTGACTAATAGAACAAATTTCCTTCCTAACACTTTAAAGTCACGATCCAATATCTACACTGGTTCTTCCTCAAAAGTCAGATCAGGTCTAACCTCAATCTGCTCCACCGGCACTATATGTGAGGGATCAGAGTGGTGTCGCCTCAGCATAGAGATGTGGAACACATCATGTATCATGTTCAACTCAAGAGGTAACTCAAGTTGATAGGCGATCGGTCCCATACATTTTAATATCCGATAAGGTCCGATGAATCTAGGGCTCAGTTTGCCTTTCCGTCTAAATCTCATAATCTTCTTCCAAGGTGAGACCTTTAAGAAGACGTAATCCCCCACAATGTACTCTATCACTTTACGATTTAAATTAACATACGACTTTTACTTATCAAATGCTTCCTTTAATAGACCTCGGATCAACTTTACTTTCTCTTCGGTTTCAAAAACCAACTCTGGCTCCAAAACTCGTTGCTTACCCAACTCTGTCCAACAAGTAGGAGTATGACACCTACGACCATATAACGCTTCGTATAATGCCATCTGTATACTAGATTGGTAACTGTTGTTATATGTAACATCCTGGTTTTAGGGGCTCTGTATTTTTATGTCTCCATTTGATTGACATGTTTTGGTTGTTAACTCAGTGTGTTTGGGGGTCCCGGGAAGGCTCGGGGTTAGGTTTGAGCCTTGGTGAAAATTCTATTTTTGGGCACTTTGGGGGGAGCTAGCAAAGGAAGGCCTTAAGGGTAATTAATTGTGTTTTGTAACGCAAGAGAAGAGGTGGTAATATGGCAAGGAGATGCCACTTAGAGTGCATAGAAGTAGCGTCACATGGGAGCTACAATGAGAAAGGGTTCAAGTCACGTAGCCAGCAATTAGAACCTTTATTTTTGTGCCTAGAGAGCTAGAGAGGTGGTCTCGGAAAGGGCTCCTCAAGGATGGGTGTTGAAGGAGTCAAAGTGTTTGAATGGGTGGTCATGAGGAGGTGGTGGAGTTTGAATCGGTCAAACTAATTTAAATGCATGGAAGGGAGTGAAAGTAGGAGGAAATCGTGGAAGGGGATGTTGGTTGAGAGGTTGGCGGAATGTGAGATGGTGTGTGAGGGTGTGTGCACGGCTTAGAGTGTCTAGGAGGGGTCGAACCTTCATTGGTAGCACATAGTCACTTAGTTGAGCATTTTTGTTTCATTAGGGTGTGCCGATTCTTCCAAATGTCATTTTTGAGTAGGGTGTTAGCAAGTCAAGTTTAGAAACCTTTCTTCTCTTTTGCAATTGTGAAAATTTAATTTTTTTCTCATTTACCAAAATTGAAACCATCATTTGGACTCTCACTTTTGCATTCATTTCTTTTGCAACCAAAAGCTGAAACACCTTCTTGCTTCATTTCTTCCATTTATTTCTTTATAGCCGAGTCCTCTTGAAGCCACCCTCTCTACCAAATCTTCTCTTTTCTTTGCTATTATTTCTTTCAAAACCTCATAGCCAAACCTTCATCTCACCTCTTGATATCTCATCCTTCTCCTCTATTTCTTCTTCTAAAAGCCGAAACCTATCCCTCATACCCTTCTCTTTGTGTTTTGTTTTCCTTTTTACCATAGCCGAATCTTCTAAGGTGCGAACCGATATCTCTTCTAAAGGTAAGGTTTTCTTATATCATCTTACTATCAATCTATCTATTCTTTCTTTGCTTGGTGAAGCCGAACTCTTGTAAGGCAGCTAAACCCACCTTTTCTATTTTGTGCCTCTTAGACGAATATCAAAAAGCAGGGTGTAGGGAATCCTAGGTTGCTGAGAGCCTATACAATCGGTTTTGGTTGATCAAGGTAAAGGGTTCTTATCAACTTGTTTGGCCGAAAGGCCACTCCTTTTAATCTATTTGGAGAGCCGATTCTGATGTGGTGATTGTGTAGGGACTCAATCGGTTTCTTAAGCCAAGTCTGCTAAGCATTCGACTTTTGTGGATCAAGGTAGGATATTCTCATCATTTCCTTACTCCTATTCTTTAAACGATCATTCTTGCTACCATAATGCCTTCTTTCATTCTTCATGACTAGGGACTGAACACCAGAAAGAGAAGTGCTGAGACTTCTCTAGTTGTCGAGAGTCCCTTTTCAAGCAGTTTTGCTTATTCACATTAGATCGAATGTAAGGAGTTACCCTTTGGTTCTATTCGTATGATTTATCTTGATCGATTTGTCACCTTAGTTGATATCGTATTTAGGTAACCCTTGTTCCATTATGGTATGGTATTGATCAAGTTTCTCTATGGATGCAAGTGCCGGTCAGTCAAGAGAAGGGAGTGAACCCATAGTTGCAGCTCCTAAGTTTAAGAAACGTGCAGTATCGACAATACGAGACTTTCCATCGGGCTGTGGTAGAGAGCCGACGTCTGCCTGGGATAGGTAAATAGCTGTCATTCCTGCTAGTGAAAGCGTCGACGTAGAGGTTATAGTCTTACGCATTACCAGGTGTGTATTACTCACACGCCTTCTTTATTGATGTTTTATTAACTGTAAAGGCTAAAAGTCGAAATGGCGAATGTAATAAGCAAAATTCCCTTATGGGTAATGTTGGAGAAGCCAGGTAAGTTTCTCGATATTGTTATTGTTGTTAATATGCATATATGTATATTCTGATGTTATGCATGTGTGAGATATGATCTGTTACACACTGTGATGTTGGTTGCATACACATTATGCACGATGTAAAGAGCATGGGATCGGGATTGAATGAAAGGAGGAGGAAGAACCATTGACTATTGCCACGAGTGACTACCTTCACGAGTGGTCTAAGTACCATGGTGGTTGAAATCACGAATATTCTAATCAGTGCCTTGTCTCGGTGGTCAAGTACCATAGTGGGTTGGCCCCATGTATACGTTATCTATCAGAGATCATCACGGTGGTCTAAGACCACAGTGGGTTGGCCCCACGAGTACATATTATAGTGAATACTGTCACGAGTGACTATTGTCATGAGTGGTCTAAGTACCACAGTGGTTTTGAGCCACAGTGGCATAATGCCACGGGTGTTTTGGATGGAGAGCTAAACTGGGTTGGGTTGCATTGCATACTTTTGACATGTTCCGTATTGAATGGGCTAAGGCCCAGTTTGCATTACTCGGGGATTTATACACTAAGTCTCGATGACTCACCCCTTTTGCTAAATTTGGTAGGTAATAAGTAGATGGCGGGTTTTGGGTCGGGACAGACTCGAGGTGGCCATGTGTTGCGATTTCGTTAGTAAGCACAAATTTTATTTTAAAGTTTATTTCTATTTTGGGATTTTTAATCTGTAATAAGGTCGCTTTAACTTTAAATTTTATTTTTGGGTTTTATTTATATGCTGATTTTATACATGCTAAGAATTACACAAAAATGGGTTTTCTTAAAAACGTAACAAAGGTTTTCAAAAAATTTCACAAATGGACAACAAATCATAAATAATTAAAACTTGAGATTTTTCCTAAACATTACAAACACTTCTTTTCCAAAGATGACACCCCTCAACATTCATTCCTACTATCACTTCTCAAAATTCTCTAAGTATGGTTTGGTAAAAAAGTCTGGTTATCACACCTAGTTAACTCGTTGAGAATATGGCTAGATATTAGGAACTTAAAAATGTTTTTAACTAGCTTCGGTTTGAACTCTCTAAACCAAGATGTTTTTTTTTTCTCTCTCAAACTTCGATACTTCACCTTAAACTTTTCAAATCTACTTCCTCTGTAGCAATCTAGATTTAATCGTAACGTTTTGACCGAGTTTGGGGTGTTACATTATACGTGAACTCCACTAACGGCAAGAAGTCTTCCCAACTGCCTTATAAATCAATTACACAACTTCTTAACATGTCCTCCAATATCTAAATCACCCCCTCTGACTGACCATCCGTCTGAGGGTGAAATGCCATACTGAAATCCAAACTTGTACCCAGTGCCTCATGTAACTTCTTTCAAAATCGAGATATGAACCTAGGGTCTCTATTCAAAATGATAGACATTGGTACCCCATGCATTCTCACAATCTTAGCCACGTATAACTTAGCTAACTTCTGCAGCGAATAATCAGTGCGGACCAGTATGAGGTGGGCGGATTTAGTCAGTCGGTCAACAATAACCCATACTGAATCCTTCTTAGTAGGCGTTAAGGGTAGCCCACTAACAAAGTCCATGGTTACCCTCTCCCACTTCCAGAGTGGAATTTTAACGAATTGCAATAATCTAGAAGGTAGTTGATGCTTAGCCTTAACTTGCTGGCATGTTAGACACTTGCTCACGAAATTTGTAACCTCGTGCTTAAGACCTTGCCATCAGTACAGTTCATGCAGATCTCGGTATAACTTGTTTCTGCTAGGATGCATGTCGTATGGACTATTTTTCACCTCTCGTAGTATAGACTGCCTTAACTCAGGATCCATTAGTACACAGACTCTCCCATGAAAGCATAGTACTCCCTTACTATTCAGCCCAAAATCTGCAGTCTCCCCGTTCTCAACCAGTCAAAAACGAGGGACCAATGATTCATCCATCAACTGCTTTTCCCTAATCTGATCAATACAGTCAGTCCCACTTGGAGTTTAGCTAATAGACTACCATCCTCAAACAGGATGAGACGAGCAAACATTGCTCTCAGATCAGATACAACCTTATGGCTCAGTGCATCGGCTACTACGTTAGCTTTACCCGAATGGTACTCAATCGAGCAATTATAATCCTTAAGCAACTCTATCCATCTTCGTTGTCTAAGATTTAACTCATTCTGAGTAAGGAGATATTTGAGGCTTTTATGGTCTATATAAATAGTAGACTTCTCACCGTATAAATAATGTCTCCAAATCTTCAATGAGAATACTACCGTAGCTAACTCCAAGTCGTGCGTGGGGTAATTCACCTTGTGAGGCTTAAGCTGGCGAGACGCGTAAGCAACCACCTTACGTTCTTGCATCAACACACATCCCAATCTAGTGTGCGATGCATCACAGTAGATAACGAACTACTTTCTAGACTCTGGCTGAAGTAACATTGGGGCTTCAGTCAGTACTTTCGTCAGTTTCTCAAAACTCTCTTGCTGTTTTTTAGTCCAATTAAACAGTATCCCTTTACGCAACAACTTAGTTAGAGGTGCAGCAATCAATGAAAACCCCTCTACAAAACATCCGTAATACACAGCCAGACCCAGAAAACTTTTAATCTCAGATACCATCTTTGGTGGCTTCCAACCCAACACGGCTTCAATTTTCCAAGGGTCAACCTGTATCCCCCCGGCAGACACCACATGACCTAGAAATGTCACTTCCGCAGCCAGAACTCACACTTCCTGAACTTTGCATAAAGCTACTTTTCCCTCAGTATTTACAATACAGTTAGAAGATGCGAATCATACTCCTCATTGGTTTTTGAATAAACCAGAATGCCATCTACAAACACCACTACGAACCGGTCCAAATAGGGCTAGAATACCCAGTTCATCATATCCATGAAAGTAGTTGGTGCATTCGTCAACCCAAATGGCATGACCAAAAACTCGTAATGCCCATCACGAGTTTTGAACCCGGATCGAAGATCTATCATGGAGAAAACCGAGGCTCCTCATAGCTGATCGAACAAATCATCTATTTTCAGTAAAGGGTACTTATTTTTAATCGTCAATTTGTTCAATTTACGATAATCGATGCACATGCGCATGGACCCATCCTTCTTCTTCACGAATAACACTGGTGCTCCCCAAGGAGACACACTCGGCCAAATGAATCCTCGATCTAGTAGCTCTTGGATTTGAGCCTTTAACCTACCAGCTCCTTCGGTGCCATCCTATAAGGGGCGATGGACACTAGAGCTATTCTAGGTAAGAGCTCGATACCGAATTCGACCTCACAGTTTGGAGGCAGCCCCGGAAGCTCTTCAAGAAATACGTCAAAAAAATCCTTCACAGTTCTGACATCCCCAATAGATGGACCTTTAGAACCAGATATGCTTACATAAGCTAAGAACGCCTCGCAACCTTTGCGAACTAGTCTCTCGACCCTTAATGTTGAGATTACATTAGATAGATAATCCATTCGCTCCCCTATCATAACCACCTCTTCATCCTCAAAATATTTCAATAACATACACTTAGTAGTGCAATCCAAACTCGCATGGTGCTTCACTAGCCAATCCATGCCCAAAATAAGATTGAATTCGCCAACCCGTAATTCCATCATATCCTCCAGAAAGATAGCCCCTTGGACTTCTAGGGGCACATCTCTAAACAGCTTATTCACTCTAATCGATTGTCCCAGTGGACTTATCACCGACATTTCAGTATCAGTAATTTCGAACTACCTACCCAACGTCCCAAACACAGTACATGCAACATACGAGTGTGTAGACCCAATATCAATTAAAGCGGTATATGGTACATTATAAATGAGAAACGTACCAGTTATGACGTCAGAAGCGTCGCCATCCGCTCGATGCCGAGCAGCATAGACCAACGCTGGTTGTCTAACCTCAGTGTTACTAGCACCTCTGCTTGGTGCTCCACGACCTCTACCCAATCCATTTCCCCCTCTAGCCTGACCACGACCTCTCGGTGGCTACTGACCACCTCTTCCTAGTTGAACATAGCCTTGACATGCGGCTTGCATTTGAATAGGCCTCTGCGATACAGTTCTTAACTTGGTGATCCATGGGCCCACATCTGAAACATGCCCTAGTTCTTTTCCAGCACTCACCCTGGTGAGCTCTCCCACAATCAGTGCAAGGCTACAGTTTAGCAGCAATAATAGGGACCCCAGCTCGGACTGGCCCATCAAATTTACACTTCTTCTTAGGCCTACCAAAAGAACTTGAGGGTCTAAAATCCCTCTTATTTCTACCTCTATCCTTCTCACAGTTCTGGCACTCTAAGCGCTTCACATCCTCGGTAATTTTCTCTTTCTCCACAAGGGCAGCAAAGTATAGCTCCCTCTATGGAGCTATGAACACCCGTAACTCATCTCGGAGACCATCCTCAAAACGCACACGGTGTTCATACTCAATCGCGACTATGCCTCGAGCATACCGGCTCAACCATAGGAACTCTGCCTCATACTTTGTTACCAAACTATTCCCCTAGACTAGACTTAGAAATTCCTTCCTCCGGGCATCCACATAACTTGCCCCAACATACTTTCCTTGAAAGGCCGTCTTGAAGAAATCCCACATCAAACGGCCGGCATGTGCACCCTCTCTTATAGTGAGCCATTACTGGTATGCCTCGTCTCTTAGTAAGGACACTGCTCCTTTCAGTTTCTATTCCATAGTACAGTCAAGATCATCCATTATTAATTCAGTAGCCTCTAGCCAATATTTTGCCACACTCGGGGCTACACCAGAAATGCCCTTGAAGATTTCCACTCCACTAGACTGGAGTCGCTCAAAAATTGACCCTCGGCCCACTGACCCAGTACTTGCTCTAGCAACCCTTTCAAGAACCCATAACATTGCTTGGGATAGAGAATCATCCCTAACGGCTCATTCATGAGACCTCGTCTCAGTTACTGGTGAGGCTGGTGCCTCCTTAGCAGGATATGCCCAATGCTGAAGACCTATCCCTAGCACCTCGGCCTCTACCACGACCACGTGTACCCCTTCTGTGACCTCTTGTGCTCATGTCGTTATAGCGTATTTATCTATTTTAAGAGTTTTACGCATCAGCTTATAATTCCAATAACTATTAACAGATATTTTATGATAAACAGTAATTAGAGTTATTTTCACAGATCGAAACCTCATTACAGTTTTCAATCTCCTATAGTCTTAGTTTGCTCTAGCTAAATAGTTTCAATGCACTACTACTATCCTTAGTAGTTTCTCAATATAATCACTTCAATATATCACAGAAAATAGTGTCAGAGAACTTACAGATTTGGTGCCAGAGACTCGGTGTGACACACTTTTAGTAACAACATTTCTTTCCAAACCAAAATTTAGACAGATTTAGAAAATTTTCAAAAACTCATTCCACAGCTGAGTTTTTTAACTGGGCTCTGATACCACTACATGTAACACCCCAAACTCGACCTAAACGTTATGGTTAGATTTAACGTGTCACATCAAAGTTTTGTTTGAAAACCAAGTTTGTCGATAAAAGTTTGTTACTGAATTTTAAATCCCATTTAACAATTGTTTTGAAAACGTTAGTGCTGTAAACCTTGTTGTCCACTTATAGGCCAAATCAATTGTTGTAAGCTTATTAATCCAAATTAAAACAACAGAAGCCTTTTCTAGTTGTAAACTTTAATATTTGAAAACATGATTTTAAGAAAATAGTTATTACTTTAAAACCCGTGTTTTTAGACTAGCAGGTTGAAATAAAGAGAACCACCAATAAAAAGCAAAACCCCAATTGGCCATATTACATGATTTTTAACCCAAAATATTAAAAATAAAATAACTAAGTCTAAGATTAAACATATAGAGCATTGGCCACCTTTGTGTGTAATCCCTAATCATGCAATAACAGTCTGGGCCTAAGCCCAATTTAGAATCAGTGCAGTCTGAGCTTTACCCCTATACAGTAGCAGTGTGGGCCTACGCCCAAATCATAATAGTGTAGTACAGAGATGCAGCCCAACCCTGTCCAGCCAACACACCACCGTACCAACAACACACCATGTGGTGACCAAGTCGGCCCACCCAGCCAACACACCAATAACGTAGCATAGCTGCTAGTAGTAACGCAACAAAGCTACTAGTGATAGTAAACATGGCCAAGCCCCTAAAATCAGAATACGTGGAGAAGCCACAAGATTAGTAAAACGTGGCAGAGCCACTAGTACAGTACTTCTGCCAATTACAAATCCCAACCCCAATGCAGAATGTCGTATCATAATTAATTCGTGTATGCAGTATGTCACAAACATAATCGGTCATATAAACATCACATAGACATCACTTACTACCATTAGGGGTATAATGGTCATTTGTTAATCAGGGGTTAAATGATAATTTCACCTCTCAGGGGTATTTCAAAAGTTCTACCCTTTAAGGGTATTTCGATAATTTTACCCATCGATGGTATTTTGTAATTTTACCCATCGAAGGTATTTCGATAATTTTAACCATCGAGGGTATTTTGGTAATTTTCAAAGAACGGTCTTCTCGAAGGCCTATAGTCACCTCGAGTGACACAGATACCCTATTTGGTCGAAACGGTGTAATTGGGCCCAAAGCCCAACTTTCGGCCCAAGCGGGCCGACAAGCTCGTGTGGCCCAATCAGCCTAATTTCGGTTGTGGCTATGCGAACTTTGCAGCCCAATCCATTATCTGACACTATCATAAATTTTACCCATGTGAGGCCCATGGCCCCAATGGCCCATCTCGGCCCAATGAGGCCCATTACGACCTAAGCCTACAAGAATGTTTGTGGCAGCCTCAACGGTCTATCGCCAACAATTGTGGCTCGGTTTATCTCTACAAGCGCTCTCATTATCGAGAGCCCTCAGATGTTGAAATTTTAGCTTATCGATTTTTCGGCTTCAGCTGATTCATAATCCATCCAGGGTGTGAATCCACACCTTCATGCGTCATATTGTAAAAACCAAAATCAGGTGTACACCTATGATAACAATCGTCCCCTTGATTAGTCACAACACTTGTTAATCCAAACTATTGAAACGCTAATCAAACTAACTTCACTTACAACGAAAAGTTAGACCTCTTACAGTGGAAGAGTATTCGACCTACTCCTTGCTAATAAAAATGAGTCCCTAGCAACATTCGACGAGAAATGGAGTGTGAGCAAAAATCAAATAAGGAGAACAAGCCAACCAACATTCGACTATACTCACCACTTACCAACCAATCGAAGAGGCTCGAAAACAGTTAGAAATGAAGAGAAGAGGATGCTTAGACCCTAATAGATTCGGCTGACTCAATGAAGAAAGAAAGAAATAGAGAAAGAAGGTGCACGACTATCTTGCAATGAAAAGAAAAGAATTACAAGAGGCAAAGCAAAGCTATGTTTGGCCAAAGAGAAAACCGAAGGAAGAAAGAATAATTTAGCAGAAGGTAGGTAGCAACAGAGAAATATTAGATGAAAAGAGGAAAGAACGATAAAACCCGAATGGTAAAAGGTTGCACGGGATGCCCAAAAAATTGAAACCCAAATGAAACAAAAGAAACTTAAAATGACAAAGAGAAATTCAGCTTCTTCACCCACGTTAATTTCTGAATTTGCATAACTAAAGACTCCCCAGCCGAAAATCCCCTACTCAACCTTCCCCACATTCAGCCAAGACTCCTACACACCTCCAACTTCCCCAAACTATGCATCGAATCCTCCTTGAATTACTCTCAGCCTCCCATTTGAAATTGTTGACCAATTCTTCAACCTCCTCTACAGAGTTTGATCCAAACTCTACCTCTTGCACCTTCAAGATATAAAATACAAGCCCCCATTTGCTTGCCATGGGATTTGAACCCCACTCCCATTGCCATATTAGTGACACCACCACCATCAAGCCACAGGTTCTCTTTGTGTCATAGAACACACACCATTATACGTAAGTCCTACTGCTAACTGCCAGTTTCACTTATGAGAAAAAACTAAAATTTTCCCAAGGTTCAGACTCGAACCCATGCTTAATAAAAACCCCCCAAACACACTCAAATAACTACTCGTTCAACCATATCATGGAATTTAAGCAAAATCAGAAAAATTCTAAACCCCCCATTTTAGGCGTTACAACTCTACTACCTTTAAAGAAATTTTGGCCTCAAAATTTACCTGGTCAGAAGAGGTGAGGGTATTACTGTCGCTTCGCCTCCTCAGGCTCCCACGTGGCTTCCTTTGAATCGTGCTTACGCCAAAGCACCTTGAATAACGAAACAGCTTTCCTTCTTAACACTTTAACGTCATGATCCAGTATCTACACCGGTTCTTCCTCAAAAGTCAGACCAGGTCTAACCTCAATCTCCTCTACCGGCACTATATTGAGGGATCAGAGCGGTATCGCCTCAACATAGAGATGTGGAACACATCATGTATCCGATTCAACTCAGGAGGTAACTCAAGTCGATAGGCGACCGGTCCCACACGCTTTAAGATTCGGTAAGGTCCGATGAATCTAGGGCTAAGTTTGCCTTTCCGTCCAAATCTCATAATCTTCTTCCAATATGAGACCTTCAAGAAGACATAATCCCCTACAGTGTACTCTATCTCTTTACGCTTTAAATCAACATACAAATTTTGCCTATCAGATGCCTCTTTTAGCTGACCTCAGATCAACTTTACTTTCTCTTCAGTTTTAGAAACCAACTCTGGCCCCAAAAATCGCCGCTCACCCAGTTTTGTCTAACAAGTAGGAGTACGACACCTACGACCATATAACATTTCGTACGGTGCCATCTGTATACTAGATTGGTAACTATTGTTATACGAGAACTCCGCTAGCAGCAAGTAGTCTTCCCAACTGCCTTTGAAATCAATTACGTAGCTTCTTAGAATGTCCTCCAATATCTTAATCACCCTCTTCGACTGACCATCCTTCTGAGTGTGAAATGCCGTATTGAAATCCAATCTTGTACCCAATTCCTCATATATCTTCTTCCAGAATCGACTTGTGAACCCAAGATCTCTGTCCAAAATGATAGACACTGGTACCTCATGCAGTCCTACAATCTCATCCACGTATAACTTAGCCAACTTCTGTAGCGAATAATTAGTGTGAACCGGTATGAGGTGGGAAAATTTTGTTAGTCGGTCAACAATAACCCATACCGAATCCTTCTTAGTAGGCGTCAAGGGTAGCCCACTAACAAAGTCCATGGTTACCCTCTCCCACTTCCAGAGTGGAATTTTAACAGGTTACAGTAATCTAGAAGGCAGTTGATGCTCAACCTTAACTTGCTGGCACTTCAGACACTTGCTCACGAAATATGTAACCTCGCGCTTGAGCCCTGGCCACCAGTACAGTTCACACAGATCTTGGTATAACTTGTTTCTGCCAGGATGCATAGCGTATGGGCTACTATGCACCTCTCGCAGTATAGACCACCTTAACTCAGAATCCATCTGTACACAGACACTCCCACGAAAGCATAGTACTCCCTCACTATTCAGCCCAAAATCAGCAGACTCCCCCTTCTCAACCAGCTGAAAACGAGGGACCAACGATTCATCCAACAACTACTTTTTCCTAATCTGATCAATCCAGGTCGGTCTCACATGGAGTTCAGCCAACAGACTAACATCCTCGAACAGGCTGAGACGAGCAAACATTACTCTTAGATCAGATACAACCTTACGGCTCAGTGCATCGGCTACTACGTTAGCTTTACCTAGATGGTATTCAATCGAGCAATCATAATTCTTAAGCAACTCTATCCATCTTCGTTGTCTAAGATTTAACTCCTTCTGAGTAAGGAGATCCTTGAGGCTTTTATGGTCTATATAAATAGTAGACTTCTCACTATATAATTAATGTCTCTAAATATTTAGTGCGAATACTACAGCAGCTAACTCCAAGTCGTGTGTGGGGTAATTCACCTCTTGAGGCTTAAGCTGGCTAGACTCGTAAGTAACCACCTTACCCTCTTGCATCAACACACATCCCAATCTAGTGTGTGACGCATCACATTAGATAATGAACTCCTTTCCAGACTTTGGCTGAATCAACACTAGGGCTTCAGTCAAGACTTTCTTCAGTTTCTCAAAACTCTCTTGCTACTTTTTAGTCCAATTAAACGGTATCCCTTTGTGCAGCAACTTAGTTAAAGGTGCAGCAATCAATGAAAACCCCACTACAAAATGTCTGCAATACCCAGCCAGACCCAGAAAGCTTCGAATCTCAGATATTGTCTTTGGTGGCTTCCAACCCAACACGACTTCAATTTTTTGAGGGTCAACCCGTATCCTCCCGGCAGACACCACGTGACCCAGAAATGTCACTTTTGCAACCAGAACTCGCATTCTTTGAACTTTCCATAAATCTAATTTTCCCTCAGTATTTACAATACAATTTAAAGATGCGAATCATGCTCCTCCTCGGTTCTTGAATAAACCAGATGTCATCTATAAACACCACTACAAACCGGTCCAAATAGGGCTGGAATACCCAGTTCATCATATCCATGAAAGCAGTTGGTACATTCGTCAACCCAAACGGGATGACTAAAAACTCGTAATGCCCATCACGAGTCCTGAACGCAGTCTTGTACACATTCACCTCCTTAACTCTAAGCTGATGGTACCCCGATCGAAGATCTATCATGGAGAAAACTAAGGCTCCTCGCAGCTGATCAAACAGATCAACTATTCTCGGTAAAGGGTACTTGTTTTTAATCATCAGTTTGTTCAGATGACGATAATGATGCACATGCGCATGGACCCATCCTTCTTCTTCACGAATAACACTGGTGCTCCTCATGGATACTCACTCGACCGAATGAATCCTCTACCCAGTAGCCCTTGAATTTGAGCCTTTAACTTTTCCAGCTCCTTTGATGCCATCCTATAAGGGGCGATGGACATTGGAGCTATTCTAGGTAAGAGCTCGATACTGAATTTGATCTCACGGTTTGGAGGCAACCCAGAAAGCTCTTCAGGAAATACATCAGAAACTCCTTCACAGTTTTAACATCCCCAATAGACGAAACTTTAGAATTAGATATGCTAACATAAGCTAAGAACACCTCACAACCTTTGCGAACCAGTTTCTCGGCCCTTAATGCTGAGATTACATTAGATAGATAATCCATTCGCTCCCCCATCACAACCACCTCCTCATCCTCAGAATATTTCAATAACATACGCTTAGCAGTGCAATGAAAATTCTTATGGTGCTTCACTAGCCAATCCATGCCCAAAATAAGATCCAATTTGCCAAACGACAGTTCCATCAAATCCGCAAAAAATACAACCCATTGGACTTCTAGGTGTGTAAATAGCTTATTCACTCTAATCGATTGTCCCAGTGGACTTATCACCTACATTTCACTATCAGTAATTTTGAACTACATACCCAACATCCCAGACACAGTACATGCAACATACGAGTGTGTAGACCCAATATCAATTAAAGCGGTATATGGTACATTATAAATAAGTAACTTACCAATTATGACGTCAAGAGCGTCACCATCCTCTGGGCCCCGAGTAGCATAGACCAACGCTGGCTGTCTCACCTCAGTGTTACTAGTACCTCTGCCCGGTGCTCCACGACCTCCATCCAATCTATTTCTCCCTTTGGCATGACCACAGCCTCTTCATGGCTACTGACCACCTCTCCCTGGTTGAACATAGCCCTGACCTGCGGCTTGCATCTGAATAGGAGTCTACGTACAGTTCTTGGCCTGGTGATCCATGGACCCACATCTAAAACATGCCCACTTCTTTTCTAGCACTCACCTTAGTGAGCTCTCCCATAATCAACGTAAGGTTGTGGTCTAGCAGCAACAATAGGGACCCTAGCTCAGACTAGCCCATCAAATTTAGACTTCTTCTTAGGCCCACCAAAAGAACTTGAGGGTTCAAAATCCCTCTTATTTCTACCTCTATCATTCTCATGGTTCTGGAGCTCTGAGCACTTCACATCCTCGGCAATTTTCACTTTCTCCACAAGGGCAGTAAAGTCTCATTCCCTCTGCAGAGCTATGAACACCTGCAACTCATCTTGAGACCACCCTCAAAATGCACACAGCGTTCATACTCAGTTGCGACCATGCCCCGAGCATACCGGCTCAACCGTAGGAACTCTACCTCATACTCTGCTATCGACCTATTCCCCTAGACCAAACTTAAAAATTCTTTCCTCCGGGCATCCACATAACTCACCACAACATACTTGCCTTGAAAGGACTGTCTTGAAGAAATCCCACATCAAACGGTCGGCCTGTGTACCCTCTCTTACAGTGAGCCACCATTGATATGCCTCGTCTTTCAGTAAGGACACTGGTCCTTTCACTTTCTATTCTACAGTACAGTCAAGATCGCCTATTATTCGTTCAGTAGCCTCTAGCCTATATTTTGCCACGTTTGGAGCAACACTAGAAACGCCCCTGAAGATTTTTTCTCCATTAGAACGGAGTCGCTTAGAAATTAAACCTCAGCCCACTAACCAAGTACTTGCTCCAGCAACCCTTTCAAGAACTCGTAACATTGCTTGGGATAGAGCATCATCCTCAACGGCTAAGTCATGAGACCTCATCTTAGTTACTAGTGAGGCTGGTGCCTCCCTAGTAGGCATATGCCCCGATGTTGAAGACCCAGCCCTTGCACCTCGGCCTTTACCACTGCCAAGTGTACCCCTTTTGTGACCTCTTGTGCTTATGTCGTTATAGCATATTTATCTATTTTAAGAGTTTTATGCATCAGCTTGTAATTATTAACAGATATTTTATGATAAACAGCAATTAGAGTTATTTTCGCAGATCGAAACCTCACTACAGTTTTTAGTCTCCTACAGTCTTAGTTTACTCTAGCTAAAGAGTTTCAATGCACTACTACTATCCTTAGTAGTTTCTCAGTATAATCATTTCAATATATCAAAGAAAACAGTGTTAGAGAACTTACAGATTTGGTGCCGGATACTCGGTGTGCCACATTTATAGTAACAATATTTCTTTCCAAACCAAAATTTAAACAGATTTAGAAAATTTTCAAAAACCCATTCCACAGCCGAGTTTTATAGCTGGGCTTTGATACCACTAAATGTAACCCCTCAAACCCGACCTAGACGTTACGACTGGATTTGAAGTGTCACATCGAAGTGTCATTTGAAAATTGAGTTTGTCGATAAAAGTTCGTTACTAAATTTTAAATATCATTTAACAATTGTTTTGAAAATGTTAGTGTTGTAAACCTTATTGTTCACTTATAGGCCATATCAATTATTGTAAGCTTATTAATCTGAATTAAAGCAACGGAAGCCTTTCTAGTTGTAAACTTTAATATTTGAAAATGTTATTTTAAGAAAACAATTATTATTTTAAAAATTCGTGTTTCTTAGACTAGCAAGTTGAAATAAAAAGAACCACCAATAAAAAACAAAACCCACCAATCAGCCTTATTACATAATTTTTAACCCAAAATATTAAAAGTAAAATAACTAAGTCTAAGATTAAAACATATCAAGCATGTGGACACCTCCGAGTCCCTCGCAGCTCTAAATCATCTAAGGCTCGGGATTACCTGCATAGTACGAGAAAAGGGTGAGTTACGAGAACTCAATGTGTAATCACCAATCATGCAATAAAAGTCTGGGCCTGAGCCCTATTCAGTACCAGTGCAGTCTGGGCTTTAGTCCTATGCAGTAGCATGCCCAAATCATAATAGTGCAGTACAGAGAAGCAACCCAACCCAATCCAGCCAACACACCTTGTGGGGACCAAGTCGACCCACCTAGCTAACATACCAATAACGCAAAGATAGACGCTAGTAACGCAACATAGTAGTAGTAACGCAAAGAAAGTCTAGTGACGATGGCGTGGCGAAGCCACTAAATCAGTAAAACGTGGTAGAGCCACTAGTACAATACTTCCACCAATTACAAATCCCTACCCCAATACAGAATGTCATGTCATAATTAATTCGTGTATCCAGTATGTCACAAACATAATCAGTCATATAAATATCACAGAGACATCACTTAGTACCACTAGGGGTATAACGGTCATTTTGTCAATTAGGAGTAAAGCGATAATTTCACACCTCGGGGGTGTTTAGATAATTCTACCCTTCGAGGGTATTTTGATAATTTTACCCATCGAGGGTATTTCGATAATTTTACCTATCGAGGGTATTTTGGTAACTTTCCTAAAACGGCCTTCCCGAAGGCCTATAGTTGCCTTGAGTGACGCAGATACCCTTTTTAGTCGAAACGGTGTAATTAGGCCCAAAGCCCAATTTTTGGCCCAAGTAGGCCCGCACGCTCGTGTTGCCCAATCAGCCTAATTTCGGTCGCGGCTATGCGAACTTCGCGGCCCAGTCCATTATTTGACACTATCATGAATTTTACCCATGTCCACGTTGGGTCCTTGGGCCCAATTGCCCATCTCGACCCAACGAGGCCCATTACGACCTAAGCCCACGAGAATGTTTGTGGCAGCCTCAACGATCTATTGCCAATGATTGTGGCTCGATTTATCTTTTTGAGTGCTCGCACGCTCGAGAGCCCTCAGATGCCAAAGTTTCGGCTTATCAGTTTTTCGACTTTAGCCGATTCACAATCCATCCGGGGTGTAAATACACACCTTTATGTGTCATACTATCAGAACCAAAATCGGGTGTACGATTACACACCTATTATGGGTTGTAGTTTGACGCACTTTCAAGACACCTATGATAACAACCGTCCCCTTGATTAGTCACAACACTTGTTAATCCAAAATATTGAAATGCTAATCAAACTAACTTTACTTACTACGAAACGTTAGATCTCTTACAGTGGAAGAGTATTCGGCCTACTCTTTGGCTAATGAAATGAGCCCCTCACAACATTCGACGAGAGTGTGTTAGCAAAAATTGAATAAGGAGAAAATGCCAACCTACTTCCGGCTATAGTCACCACTTACCAACCAATCGAAGAGGCTCAAAAATGGTTAGAAATGAAGAGAAGAGGATACTTAGACCCTAATAGATTTGGCTGACTCAAGGAAGAAAGAAAGAAAGAAAGAAGGTCCACGACTATCTTGCAAAGAAAAGAAAAGAAAAGAATTACGAGAGGCAAAGCAGAGCTATGTTTGGCCAAAGAGAAAACCGAAGGAAGAAAGAATAATTAAGGAAGGTAGGCGAGATGAGAGAAATATTAGGGTCTGTTTGTTTGCCAGTAAAATGTTTTCGGAAAATGATTTTTGAAAATAATTTACTTTTCGTAAAATGATTCTTGAAAATATTTTCTAGTGTTTGGATGAATCTATGTAAAATATTTTACATTGTTTGGTAGATTTCAAAATATTTTCGAGAAAAAGTTGTTTTTACACATATTAATAAATTTATATACATATTAATAAATTTTTATATTTTAAATTATTTTTACATATATTGCAATAATTTATTTATAAATAAATAAATTAAATAAAATATATAATAATACTCGATTATTAAGCTATTGTAACACCCCAAACCCTAGAAACACTACAATAGGATCGGTATGTCACTAAGAAAAATTTTAATAAAACAATTCAAAGTTACGTAAAGCCCATATGCAATTTATAAAATAAGCCTTATAATTAAAACCCAAAACTTAATTACATGTCCTAGTTTAATTAAAGTAAATAAATAAAGAAGAAGAATTAAAACCCATAATAAAACCAGAACATAAACTAGTGGCCCTTGGCCTTATTACAACGGGGTTTAAAATCCATAAAAACAAAATATCTTATAAACTATTAAGTTGAGTCTTTTTTTTTCACCGGGTCCACATATTCTTTTGCATGGCCACCTTGCGCTCTCTCCACTCGATCCGATACACTAAGTGTCACCAAATATTAATTTAATTGGTTGAGTCATGAGACTCGGTGCAACCCTCATGCACCACTAGATTTGGGCCCTAACCCATAAAACATAATAATAATTTCATTCACATAGATAACAAAAAATATGCAAAGCCCAACCCATTTTACTAGGTTTCCATCCACTACACGCCCCCGTACCAGCCGTTCACACCATTGGGGATTTCTACAATCAACCCACACCACTACACGCCAAGATGGTAGTCATGCTGCTCATAAACATATTATGGCCGAAGCCCTTATAACAGATCATGGCATTAGCCGCTACAACAGATCACAGTAAAAACCGCTACACATATAACATATAACTTCCTCCTTTCATCAACCCCACCCATGCAATCACATACAAGAAATTTTACTTATAACATTTAATCAGATTATTCACTAACTTGGTGGTTCGCTTTTACCCTCTTTGGGTTTCCATCATTAAACCGAGATTTCGGCATTATCATAACATATAAAATTTATGAGCATATATTGAATAATCAGATCTAGATGGTGAGGAAGTATTACACACCTGATTCTCGTACTAACGCTTTCGCTATGTCTACGCTACTATCAATCGAGACTACCACTATCGGCCCATGATTTGACTTCGATGTCGGCCCACACCCCGATGGCCAATCTCGCACTACCGAAATAGATCGCTTCTTGTATTTAGGTGTTGGTTTTATAGATCCAACCTTTTCTGCTTGACTGTTATTCTAGTCCATCATAATCCCTTAATCACTAAACCATTTAAACGATGAGATCTAATTACTTAAACAACTATAACACTTAAAACGAACTCTTACCTAGTTAATCGAATCCTGAATGTCCTTGAGAACACGTCACCTCCCTTCCTACATTCAGCCATCACCAAAAATAGTTAACCAAACCGATGATCGCAACCCATCTAACACCTTATGACATTCGGCCAAAGACAAAAGAACAAGAAAGTGACCATTCGGTCGAACCTACCATTAACCACCTACCTTCGGCTTTTCACAAATCAGCACAGGAGACTTTAATGAAATAGATTCGGCTTCTAGGTACAGAGAGTGAAATCGACAGGGCCTTAGAAAATTGATTCGGATTAGAAACTTGATAATAGAGAATGAAGAAATCGCAAAGAAGAAAAATCCCAAAACTTACCAGATTAAAGAGTAGTATTCGGCTATGGTGCACCTTTGGGAAAAACAAGATCTCACCTGATGGTTCGGCTATGGAAGAAAAGGATATGCAAAGGGAGAATTCGGCTTTTGAAAATATAATGAAGAGCGAAATAAGGCTAGGGAATTTCGGCTAGAAGAGAGAAAAATATGAGAAGAGGAAAGAAAAAGAAATTTCGGCCAGAGAGAAAAAAAATGAAAGAAAGCTAGACACTCAGGCTATTAAATTTTAGCACACACACAGTGTTGGAGTTTCACCCAACTCTCCCCCTCCTGATAGCTCTTATCTTGCAGGATAACCCAATTCTTATCTTGTCTTTAGAAGAGACTTCCTTCAAACCAACTCCTCCCTTCCTATTATCATCATTTAATAATCAATAGAAATAAAAGAATTAAATCCCCTATATTATAGCACATGTGTCGTCCACCCCCTTCTCTCTTATGCCGAATTTTAACCTACAAATCTTGAGGCCCAATCAGCCACACAAGGCCCAAACTCCTCCCCCTTGTGACGCCACCTTCAGGCCCACTTAAAGCACCTCTAAATGTTGGGCCACAAGCCCAGCTTGCTACCTAACTTAAATTATAAACTAACACTATTTATCTGCCACTTAGCCCAAGTTTTAAAACCCAAAATATCACCTAAATTACACAGATCATTAATTTAAACCCTAATCCAAATATTTAATCAAGGCCTCAGCCCGAACCTTAAATTCTTGAATTAACATATTAAACCAACATATAAATGCACAGGCCCACATTTAGGATGTTACAGTTCTACCCCGTTAAAATAAATTTCAGCCCCAAAATTTACCTGATCAGAAAAGATGGGGGTATTGCTGGCGTATAACATCCTCTGGCTCCCACGTCGCTTCTTCTGCACCGTGATTTTGCCACAAGACTTTGACCAAAGGAACAGACTTCCTTCTTAACACTTTGACATCTCGATCCAGAATTTGCACTGGATCCTCCTCAAAAGACAAATTTGGCCTTACTTCTATTTCTTCTACTGGCACTATGTGCGATGGATCAGATCGACAACGTCTCAGCATCGAGACATGGAATACGTCATGTATCTGCTCCAACTCTGAAGGCAACTCCAAATGATAAGCCACTGGGCCCACACGTTCTAGTACTCGATAAGGCCCAATAAATCGTGGACTTAACTTACCCTTTCGTCCAAACCTCATTACCTTCTTCCACGGGGATACCTTCAAGAAGACTTGATCACCTTTCGCAAATTCCACCTCTTTCCACTTTAGATCCGCATAAGACTTCTGTCTATCAGATGCTTTCTTTAGCCTAGCCCGTATTAACTTAACTTTCTCCTCCATTTCCAAAACTAATTCTGGACCCAACACCTTATGTTCACCCAACTCCATCCAACAAGTTGGAGTACGGCATCTCCTTCCATGTAACGCTTTATAAGGCGCCATCTGAATGCTAGCTTGATAACTATTATTCTATGCGAATTCTACCAAAGGCAAGTACTCTTCCCAACTGCCCCTAAAATCAATGATGCAACCACTTAACATATCCTCCAAGATTTGAATTACCCTCTCAGACTGACCATCAGTCGGTGGGTGAAAAGTAGTCCTAAAGTCTAACCTTGTTCCCATTGCTTGATGAAGAGCCTTCCAAAATCGTGACGTGAACCTAGGGCCCCTATCTGATATGATCGACACTTGCACACCATGCAATCTTACAACCTCAGCCACATACAATTTAGCCAACTTTTGTAGAGAAAAGTCCACTCGAATCGGTATGAAGTGAGCAGACTTTGTCAGCCGATCTATAATCACCCAAATCGAATCCTTCTTAGTGGATGTAAGAGGTAACCCACTAACAAAATCCATCGTGATTCTCTCCCATTTCCATTAGGGAATCTTCACCGGCTGCAACAATCCCGAAGGCACCTGGTGTTCAGCTTTGACCTGCTGACACGTCAAACATTTTCCTACAATTTTCGTTACCTCTTTCTTCAGACCTGGCCACCAAAATTGCTCTCGGAAATCACAATACATCTTGACTCCTCTGGGATGCATAACATAAGGGCTACTATGCGATTCCCGAAGAATCCTCTATCTTAACTCATCATCTTTAGGCATGAAAATCTTCCCACGATAACACAGAACTCCATCATTGTTTAGACTATAGTCCTCCATTCCACCATCCCTCACTTGCAACAGTTGAGCACTCAGGTCTTTATCCCCTAACTATTTGTCCTTAACCTGACTTACCCATGTCGGCTTTACTTGCAACTCAGCCAGTAAACTCCCGCCATCAAATAAACTCAGATGAGCAAACATGGCTCTTAGTTTCGATACTACCTTACGACTTAAGCATCTGCCACCACATTCACCTTACCAGGGTGGTATTTGATCGAACAATCATAATTCTTCAAGAGCTCGATCCACCTACATTGTCTTAAATTTAGTTCCTTCTGGGTAAAGAGGTACCTCAGACTTTTATGGTCGTGTAAATTATCAACTTCTCCCCATACAAGTAATGCCTCCAAATCTTCAAGGCAAACACTACCGCCGCCAACTCCAAGTCATGCGTAGGGTAGTTCAACTCATGTGGTCTCAACTATCGAGATGCATACGCCACCACCTTTTCTTCTTGCATCAACACACACCCTAAACCCGTGTGTGACGCATCACAGTAGACGGTAAATTCTTTTCCTGCCTCTGACTGAATTAACACTAGTGCTTCCGTCAGGATTCTCTTCAACTTCTCAAAGCTCTCTTGCTATTTGTCGGTCCATACAAACGATACTCCCTTCCTCAACAACTTAGTTAGAGGTGTCGCTATTGGAGAAAACCCTTCAACGAACCTTCGGTAATACCCTGCCAAACCTAAGAAACTCCAAACCTCCGCCACAGACTTTGGCGGTTTCCAATCCAATACAGCCTCTATCTTTCGAGGGTCCACCCTGATTCCCTCGTCCGAAACTACATGTCCTAAGAAAGTCACTTCTTTCATCCAGAACTCACACTTACTGAACTTTGCAAACAACTGTTTCTCCTTCAGAGTTTGCAACACCACACAAAGATGTTCATCACGTTCCTCCTCAGACTTAGAATAAACTAAGATGTCATCGATAAACACCACGACGAACTGATCAAGATATGGTTGGAACACCCGGTTCGTCATATCCATAAAAGCTGCTGGCACATTTGTCAACCCGAATGGCATCACCAAGAACTCATAATGCCCATACCGAGTTCAAAATGCCGTCTTATGAATGTCTCCTTTTTTAACCCTTAATTGATGATATCCAAACATTAAGTCAATCTTAGAAAAGACTGAAGCTCCTTTGAGCTGATCAAACAGATCATCGATTTTTGGTAATAGATACTTGTTTTTAATCATCAACTTATTCAATTGACGATAGTCTATGCACATACGCATGGATCCATCCTTCTTCTTCACGAACAGGACTGGCGCTCCCCATGAAGACACACTCGGTCGAATAAACCCTCGATCTAATAGTTCCTGAATCTGAGCCTTAAGCTCCACCAACTCCTTCGACGCCATTCTATAAGGAGTAATGGATACTGGAGCTGTACCTGACAGTAGGTCTTTTCCAAATTCCACCTCGCGATCCGGGGGTAATCCTGGCAATTCTTCTGGAAAGACATTTGCGAAATCCTTGACTGTTCGAACCTCATCAACAGTCACCTCCTTAGTATCCAACGCACTAATAAAAACTAGAAATGCATTACATCCCTTCCAAATCATCTTAATAGCTTTTAAAGATGATACAACGTTGGACAAGTAATTCCTTCTTTATCCTAACACAACCACCTCCCCTAACACAACCACCTCCCCACCTTTCGGGGTACCCAACACCGTACGCTTATTCACATAGTCCAACTTGATCCGATGCTTAGTCAAACAATCCATTCCTAAAATAAGGTCAAACTCTCCAAATGGTAATTCCATTAAATCTGTTGGGAATACTACCCCTTGAGTCTCTAAAGGTACATCCCTAAACAATTTGTCCACTACCTTAGATTGTCCTAAAGGACTAACCACAGTCATCTTCCTAGTGGTTGTTTCAGAGTCTATACTTAGAGTCTCAGATACTGAACATGCAACATAGGAGTGGGTTGACCCAATATCAATCAAGGCAAGTAAAGGATTATCAGTAACAAAAAATGTACCGGTTATAACATCCGGTGCGTCACTATCCTCCTGTCAATGAGCTGCATAAACTAAACCTGGCTGCCTTGCATCTACATTACCTGCACCTATGCCAGATGCTCCACGACCCCAACCAGATCCATTTCTTCCTCCAGCTGCACCATGACTCTTTGGTCCAGACCGATCACCTCTTCTAGTCTGATCAGAACCTCAGCTCGTTGGCTGCCCCCGATCCATCTGAGAATAGTCCTTCATCAAATATTTTGTGGATCCACACCTAAAGCATCCACTGGTTTTCATTCTGCACTCCCCATAATGGGTTCTCCCACATGTAGAACATGCTTGATTCTGGCCCGCTGGAGCACGAGTTGGCCTATCAGTCCTAAGCCTCTTCTGAAAATTTATAGTTGCTCTAGATGGTCCAAAACTTCTCTTACTCCTGCCCCAATCCTTATCCTTCTCTTGTCTTTCCACCCGTCTAACTTCCTCATATATTTTAACTTTATCCACCAAAACCGCGAAAATTCTCTCTCGCTGCGGTGCAATCAGAATCCTTTGCTCATTCCGTAGCCCATCCTCAAACTGAATGTATCGTTCATATTCCGTTGCTACCATTCCCCGAGCGTAACGACTCAAGCGTAGAAATTCAGCCTCATACTCAGCCATAGACTTACTTCCCTGTACCAAGTTCAGGAATGTTTTTCTTTTAGCATCCATATAGCTGGCCCCAACGTACTTTCCCTAAAATGACTCCTTAAAGAAATCCCAGTCAATTAGGTCCGTGGACGTACCCTCTTTCACCGTGAGCCACCATTGATAGGCCTTGTCTCGAAGAAGAGACACGACCCCCTTCAGCTTCTCCTCCACCGTGAAGTCTAGGTCATCTATTATACATTCCACTGCCTCCAACCAATATTCAGCGGAACTTGGGGATATGCCAGAGACTCCCCTAAATACTTCGGCCCCATTGTTTCTCAGCCTCTCTGGCACAGATTTTGGGCTCCTATGCCCATACCAACCTCAGCCACTCTTTCTAAAACTCTTAAGACCGCCTGTGACACCATGTCACCTCCACATGTCTGGTCCTGAAATTCCACCTCAGCAGCTGGTGGAATCGGTACCTTATTTTGGACCCATGACCCAATCCTACGAGTTCTGACACGGTCATCCTACCTCTACCACGACCATGTGGTGGACATCCTCAACCTCTTGTACTCATTCTTCTAGTTTGCGTTTATCTGATTTAAAAGTTTTATGAGTCATCCACTAATTATCCCCGAACAATCTTATGAAACATAGTTTTTAAAAGTGATTCCTTCGAATTCAAACCTATCTACAATTTTCAGTCTTCCTAATTCTAGGAATTATGCACACGCAACATTCATACAGGTAACATTCATCACTTAAGGGTATTTTCGTCATTTCGCTACCCAGGGGAATTTTTGTAATTTTAACCTATATGGGTATTTTTGTAATTTTTTTAAAATATGGTTCTAGGTGATTTTACGAAATAAGGGTATTTCGATAATTTTTAACTCGGGGGTATTTCGATAATTTTGTAAATCTGAGGGTATTTTGATAATTTTACAAGTTAGGGGTAATTTGGTCATTTTGTAAATCAGAGGTATTTTGGTCATTTTTTAGACAAGGGGTATTTTTGTCATTTTTCAAAATCAGGGTAATTTTTTCGAATCAAGTGTAATTTGATGATTTCAGAACTAAGGTTTACTTTAGGATTTTACAAAACAGGATGGCTGGTCCCTTTCGGGTTTTAATTGTAAGTTTTGGCCTGTCAACACGTCCTCGTAACTAGGGTGAATAGTCACTATACACCAGGTAGGATTCTAGTGAAAAGGAGGTGAGTCACTAGTACTGCTTAAATACCAAGCTTTCCCTGAATCCACTCCTAGACATGCATATGCCGATTGCCACACCCTGTCATGGCTAAAGTGAACAATCACTACGCACCAGGTAAGATTCTAGCGAAGAGGAGGTGAGCCTCTCGGACTGCTTAAATACCATGCTCTTCCGGATCTACTCCTAGACATGCATATGCTTGTTACCATACTTTAGTCTTGTGACTTGTTTGTCATGTTTGTAAGCCTAGAGT
Source organism: Gossypium rotundifolium (assembly GCA_025506655.1). Classification (NCBI taxonomy): domain Eukaryota; kingdom Viridiplantae; phylum Streptophyta; class Magnoliopsida; order Malvales; family Malvaceae; genus Gossypium; species Gossypium rotundifolium. Next base: position 43,448,620 of record CP106723.1, read on the forward strand.
CCATCAAGTTCTAACCTAGATAGTCTACGTCCCATAAAACCTATTAAGCCTACATTTATATCATAATCAGGAGCTCAGAAAACTTACGTGGCGAACTTGGGCCGGAGACGCAGGTGCCACGCTGAGCTAACAAACCTTTACTTAAAAACATCTATGTTTCAAAAGCCCATTTTTAGAAAATATTTTGAGCCCAAAAACCCCTAGAGCCGTTTTGAACTGGGCTCTGATACCAATTTGTAACACCTTAAACCCGACCCAAACACTACAGCCGGATCTGATATGTCACTAAGAAAAATTTTAATAAAACAATTCAGGTTACCAGAAAGCCCATATGTAATTTATAAAATAAGCCTTATAATTAAAAACCCAAAACTTAATTACATGTCCTAGTTTAATTAAAGTAAATAAATAAAGAAGAAGAATTAAAACCCATAATAAAACCAGAACATAAACTAGTGGCCCTTGGCCTTATTACAACGGGGTTTAAAATCCATAAAAACAAAATATCTTATAAACTATTAAGTTGAGTCTTTTTTTTTCGCCGGATCCACATATTCTTTTGAATGGCCACCTTGCGCTCCTCTCCAGCCCGATCCGATACACTAGGTGTCACCTGAAATGTTAATTTAATTGGTTGAGTCGTGAGACTCAGTGTGCAACCCTCATGCACCACTAGATTTGGGCCTTAACCCATAAAACATAATAATAATTTCATTTACATAGATAACAAATAATATGCAAAGCCCAACCCATTTTCCTAGGTTTCCATCCGCTACACGCCCCCGTACCAGCCCTTCACACCATTGGGGATTTCTACAATCAACCCACATCGCTACACGCCAAGATGGCCGCCATGCTGCTCATCAACATATTACGGTCGAAGCTCTTATAACAGATCACAGCATCAGCCGCTACAACAGATCACGGTAAAAATCGCTACACATATAACGTATAACTTCCTCTTTTCATCAACCCCACCCATGCAATCACATAAATCACATAAAGAAATTTTACTTATAACATTTAATCAGATTATTCACTAACCTGGTGGTTTGCTTTTATCCTCTTTGGGTTTCCATCATTAAACTGAGATTTCGGCATTTATCATAACATATAAAACTTATGAGCATATATTGAATAATCAGAACTAGATGGTGAGGAAGTATTACACACCTGATTCTCATAACATTGCTTGGGATAGAGCATCATCCTCAACGGCTAAGTCATGAGACCTCGTCTCAGTTACTAGTGAGGCTGGTGCCTCCCTAGCAAGCATATGCCCCGATGTTGAAGACCCAGCCCTCACACCTCGGCCTCTACCACGGCCAAGTGTACCCCTTTCGCGACCCCTTGTGCTCATGTCGTTATAGCATATTTATCTGTTTTAAGAGTTTTATGCATCAGCTTGTAATTATTAACGGATATTTTATGATAAACAGCAATTAGAGCTATTTTCGCAGATCGAAACCTCACTACAGTTTTTAGTCTCCTATAGTCTTAGTTTACTCTAGCTAAATAGTTTCAATGCACTACTACTATCCTTAGTAGTTTCTCAATATAATCATTTCAATATATCACACAAAACAGTGTTAGAGAACTTACAGATTTGGTGCTAGATACTCGGCGTGCCACATTTATAGTAACAACATTTCTTTCCAAACCAAAATTTAGACAGATTTAGAAAATTTTCAAAAACCCATTCCACAGTCGAGTTTTGCAACTAGGCTCTGATACCACTAAATGTAACACATCAAACCCGACCTAGACGTTACAACTGGATTTGAAGTGTCACATCGAAGTGTCATTTGAAAATTGAGTTTGTCGATAAATGTTCGTTACTAAATTTTAAATCCCATTTAATAATTGTTTTAAAAACGTTAGTGTTGTAAACCTTGTTGTCCACTTATAGGCCATATCAATTGTTGTAATCTTATTAATATGAATTAAAGCAACGGAAGCCTTTTCTAGTTGTAAACTTTAATATTTGAAAACGTGATTTTAAGAAAACAATTATTGTTTTAAAAATCTATGTTTCCTAGACTAGCAGGTTGAAATAACAAGAACCACCAATAAAAAACAAAACCCACCAATCGGCCTTATTACATAATTTTTAACCCAAAATATTAAAAATAAAATAACTAAGTCTAAGATTAAAACATATCAAGCATGTGGACACCTCCGAGTCCCTCGCAGCTCCAAATCATCTAAGGCTTGGGATTACCTGCGTAGTACGAGAAAAAGGGTGAGTTACGAGGACTCAATGTGTAATCACCAATCATGCAATAAAAGTCTGGGCCTGAGCCCTATTCAGTATTAGTGCAGTCTGGGCTTTAGCCCTATACAGTAGCAGTGTGGGCATAAGCCCAAATCATAACAGTGCAGTACAGAGAAGCAACCCAACCCAGTCCAGCCAACACACCTTGTGAGGACCAAGTCGACCCACCCAGCCAACACACCAATAATGCAGCATAGCTGCTAGTAGTAACGCAGTAAAGCTGCTAGTGACAGTAAACGTGGTGAAGCCACTAAATCAGTAAAACGTGACAGAGCCACTAGTACAATACTTCCACCAATTACAAATCCCTACCCCAATACAGAATGTCATGTCATAATTAATTCGTGTATCTAGTATGTCACAAACATAATCAGTCATATAAATATCACAGAGACATCACTTACTACCATTAGGGGTATAACGATCATTTTTTCAATTAGGGGTAAAGCGATAATTTCACTCCTCAGGGGTATTTCAATAATTCTACCCTTCGAGGGTATTTCGATAATTTTACCCATCGAGTGTATTTCGATAATTTTACCTATCGAGGGTATTTTGGTAACTTTTCTAAAATGGCCTTCCCGAAGGCCTATAGTTGCCTTGAGCGACGTAGATACCCTTTTTGGTCGAAACAGTGTAATTAGGCCCAAAGCCCAATTTTTGGCCCAAGTAGGCCCACACGCTCGTGTTGCCCAATCAGCCCAATTTTGGTCGCGACTATGCGAACTTCGCGGCCCAGTCCATTATCTAACACAATCATGAATTTTACCCACGTCCACGTGGAGCCCTTGGGCCCAATGGCCCATCTCGGCCCAACGAGGCCCATTACGACCTAAGCCCATGAGAATGTTTGTGGCAGCCTCAACGGTCTATTGCCAATGATTGTAGCTCAATTTATCTTTATGAGTGCTCGCACGCTTGAGAGCCCTCAGATGCCAAAGTTTTGTCTTATCGGTTTTTCGGCTTTAGCCGATTCACAATCCATCTAGGGTGTGAATACACACCTTTATGCGTCATACCGTCAGAACCAAAATCGGGTGTACGATTACACACCTCTTATGGGTTGTAGTTTGACGCACTTCCAAGACACCTATGATAACAACCATCCCCTTGATTAGTCACAAAACTTGTTAATCCAAAATATTGAAACGCTAATCAAACTAACTTCACTTACCACGAAACGTTAGATCTCTTACAGTGGAAGAGTATTCGGCCTACTCCTTGGCTAATGAAAACGAGCCCCTCACAACATTCGACGAGAAATAGTGTGTTAGCAAAAATTGAATAAGAAGAAAATGCCAACCTACTTCCGGCTATAGTCACCACTTACCAACCAATCGAAGAGGCTCGAAAACGGTTAGAAACGAAGAGAAGAGGATACTTAGACCCTAATAGATTTGGCTGACTCAAGGAAGATAGAAAGAAATAAGGTGCACGACTATCTTGCAAAGAAAAGAAAAGAAAAGAATTAGAGAGGCAAAGCAGAGCTATGTTTGGCCAAAGAGAAAACCGAAGGAAGAAAGAATAATTCGGCAAAAGGTAGGCAGCAACGGAGAAATATAAGGGTCTGTTTGTTTGCCAGTAAAATGTTTTTCGGAAAATGATTTTTGGAAAATAATTTACTTTTCTGTAAAATGATTTACTAAAAATATTTTCTAGTGTTTGGATGAATCTGTGTAAAATATTTTCTGTTGTTTGATAGATTTCCTGAAAATATTTTTCGAAAAAGTTATTTTACACATATTAATAAATTTATATACATACTAATAAATTTTTATATTTTAAATTATTTTTACATATATTGCAATAATTTATTTATAAATAAATTAAATTAAATTAAATTAAATATATAATAATACTCAATTATTAAGCTATTGTAACACCCCAAACCCGGCCCAAACACTACAACCGGATCTGGTATGTCACTATGAAAAATTTTAATAAAACAATTCAAGTTACCAAAAAGCCCATATGTAATTTATAAAATAAGCCTTATAATTAAAAACCTAAAACTTAATTCCATGTCCTAGTTTAATTAAAGTAAATAAATAAAGAAGAAGAATTAAAACCCATAATAAAACCAGACCATAAACTAGTGGCCCTTGGCCTTATTACAACAGGGTTTAAAATCCATAAAAACAAAATATCTTATAAACTATTAAGTTGAGTCTTCTTTTTTCGCCGGATCCACATATTCTTTTGCATGGCCACCTTGCGCTCCTGTCCAGCCCGATCCGATACACTAAGTGTCACCTGAAATGTTAATTTAATTGGTTGAGTCACGAGACTCAGTGTGCAACCCTCATGCACCACTAGATTTGGGCATTAACCCATAAAACATAATAATAATTTCATTTACATAAATAACAAATAATATGCAAAGCCCAACCCATTTTCCTAGGTTTCCATCCGCTACACGCCCCTGCATCACTGCTCACACCATTGGGGATTTCTACAATCAACCCACACCGTTACACACCAAGATGGCAGTCATGCTGCTCATCAACATATTATAGTCGAAGCCCTTATAACAGATCACGACATTAGCCACTACAACAGATCACGGTAAAAACCGCTACACATATAACGTATAACCTCCTCCTTTCATCAACCCCACCCATACAATCACATACAAGAAATTTTACTTATAACATTTAATCAGATTATTCACTAACCTGGTGGTTCGCTTTTACCCTCTTTAGGTTTCCATCATTAAACCGAGATTTCGGCATTTATCATAACATATAAAACTTATTAGCATATATTGAATAATCAGATCTAGATGGTGAGGAAGTGTTACACATCTGATTCTCATAACATTGCTTGGGATAGAGCATCATCCTCAACGGCTAAGTCATGAGACCTCGTCTCAGTTACTAGTGAGGCTGGTGCCTCCCTAGCAGGCATATGCCCCGATGTTGAAGACCCAGCCCTCACACCTCGGTCTCTACCACGGCCAAGTGTACCCCTTTCGCGACCTCTTGTGCTCATGTCATTATGGCATATTTATCTGTTTTAAGAGTTTTATTCATCAGCTTGTAATTATTAACGGATATTTTTGATAAACAGCAATTAGAGTTGTTTTCGCAGATCGAAACCTCACTATAGTTTTTAGTCTCCTACAGTCTTAGTTTACTCTAGCTAAAGAGTTTCAATGCACTACTACTATCCTTAGTAGTTTCTCAATATAATCATTTCAATATATCACACAAAACAGTGTTAGAAAACTTCTGATTTGGTGGGATACTCGGTGTGCCACATTTATAATAACAACATTTCTTTCCAAACCAAAATTTAGACAGATTTAGAAAATTTTCAAAAACCCATTCCACAGTCGAGTTTTGCAACTGGGCTCTGATACCACTAAATGTAACACCTCAAACCCGACTTAGATGTTACGATTGGATTTGAAGTGTCAAATCGAAGTGTCATTTGAAAATTGAGTTTGCCGATAAAAGTTTGTTACTAAATTTTAAATCCCATTTAACAATTATTTTGAAAACGTTAGTGTTGTAAACCTTGTTGTCCACTTATAGGCCATATCAATTGTTGTAAGCATATTAATCCGAAAATTAAAGCAATGAAAGCCTTTTCTAGTTGTAAACTTTAATATTTGAAAACGTGATTTTAAGAACACAATTGTTGTTTTAAAAATCTATGTTTCCTAGACTAGCAGGTTGAAATAACAAGAACCACCAATAAAAACAAAACCCACCAATCGGCCTTATTACATAATTTTAACCCAAAATATTAAAAATAAAATAACTAAGTCTAAGATTAAAACATATCAAGCATGTGGACACCTCCAAGTCCTCATGACTCCAAATCATCTAAGGCTCGGGATTACTGCGTGAGTACGAGAAAAGGGTAAGTTACGAGGACTCAATGTGTAATCACCAATCATGCAATAAAAGTCTAGGCCTGAGCCCTATTCAAGATAGTGCGATCGGGCTTTAGCCCTATCTGATGTGATGTGGGCATAAGCCCAAATCATAACAAATCAAGATGCAGAAGTAACCCAACCCAGTCCAGCCAACACACCTTGTGAGGACCAAGTTGACCCACCCAGCCAACACACCAATAACGCAAAGATAGTCAAGTAGTAACGCAAAGAAAGTCGCTAGTGACGAGAGCGTGGCGAAGCCACTAAATCGAGAAACGTGTGTGAGCCACTAGTACAAGATACTTCCACCAATTACAAATCCCTACCCCAATACAGAATGTCATGTCATAATTAATTCGTGTATCTAGTATGTCACAAACATAATCAGTCATATAAATATCACAGAGACATCACTTACTACCATTAGGGGTATAACGGTCATTTTGTCAATTAGGGGTAAAGCGGTAATTTCACTCCTCAAGGATATTTCAATAATTCTACCCTTCGAGGGTATTTCGATAATTTTACCCATCGAGTGTATTTCGATAATTTTACCTATCGAGGGTATTTTGGTAACTTTCCTAAAACGGCCTTCCCGAAGGCCTATAGTTGCCTTGAGCGACGCAGATACCCTTTTTGGTCGAAACAGTGTAATTAGGCCCAAAGCCCAGTTTTTGGCCCAAGTAGGCCCACACGCTCGTGTTGCCCAATCAGCCCAATTTCGATCGCGACTATGCGAACTTCGCGGCCCAGTCCATTATCTGACACTATCATGAAATTTACCCACATCTACGTGGGACCCTTGGGCCCAATGGCCCATCTCGGCCCAACGAGGCCCATTACGACCTAAGCCCATGAGAATGTTTGTGGCAGCCTCAACAGTCTATTGCCAACGATTGTGGCTCAATTTATCTTTATGAGTGCTCGCACGCTTGAGAGCCCTCAGATGCCAAAGTTTCGTCTTATCGATTTTTCGGCTTTAGCCGATTCACAATCCATTCGGGGTGTGAATACGCACCTTTATGCGTCATACCGTCAGAACCAAAATCGGGTGTGCGATTACACACCTCTTATGGGTTGTAGTTTGACGCACTTCCAAGACACCTATGATAACAACCATCCCCTTGATTAGTCACAAAACTTGTTAATCCAAAATATTGAAACGCTAATCAAACTAAATTCACTTACCACGAAACGTTAGATCTCTTACAGTGGAAGAGTATTCGGCCTACTCCTTGGCTAATGAAAACGAGCCCCTCACAACATTCGACGAGAAAGAGTGTGTTAGCAAAAATTGAATAAGAAGAAAATGCCAACCTACTTCCGGCTATAGTCACCACTTACCAACCAATCGAAGAGGCTCGAAAACAGTTAGAAACGAAGAGAAGAGGATACTTAGACCATAATAGATTTGGCTGACTCAAGGAAGATAGAAAGAAATAAGGTGCACGACTATCTTGCAAAGAAAAGAAAAGAAAAGAATTAGAGAGGCAAAGCAGAGCTATGTTCGGCCAAAGAGAAAATTGAAGGAAGAAAGAATAATTCGACAGAAGGTAGGCAGCAACGGAGAAATATAAGGGTCTGTTTGTTTGCCAGTAAAATGTTTTTCGGAAAATGATTTTTGGAAAATAATTTACTTTTCTGTAAAATGATTTACTGAAAATATTTTCTAGTGTTTGGATGAATCTGTGTAAAATATTTTCTGTTGTTTGATAGATTTCCTGAAAATATTTTTCGAAAAAGTTGTTTTACACATATTAATAAATTTATATACATATTAATAAATTTTTATATTTTAAATTATTTTTACATATATTGTAATAATTTATTTATAAATAAATTAAATTAAATTAAATATATAATAATACTCAGTTATTAAGCTATTGTAACACCCCAAACCCGGCCCAAACACTACAACCGGATCTGGTATGTCACTATGAAAAATTTTAATAAAACAATTCAAGTTACCAAAAAGCCCATATGTAATTTATAAAATAAGCCTTATAATTAAAAACCCAAAACTTAATTACATGTCCTAGTTTAATTAAAGTAAATAAATAAAGAAGAAGAATTAAAACCCATAATAAAACCAGACCATAAACTAGTGGCCCTTGGCCTTATTACAACAGGGTTTAAAATCCATAAAAACAAAATATCTTATAAACTATTAAGTTGAGTCTTCTTTTTTCGCCGGATCCACATATTCTTTTGCATGGCCACCTTGCGCTCCTGTCCAGCCCGATCTGATACACTAAGTGTAGCCTGAAATGTTAATTTAATTGGTTGAGTCACGAGACTCAATGTGCAACCCTCATGCACCACTAGATTTGGGCATTAACCCATAAAATATAATAATAATTTCATTTACATAGATAACAAATAATATGCAAAGCCCAACCCATTTTCCTAGGTTTCCATCCGCTACACGCCCCTGTACCAGCCGTTCACACCATTGGGGATTTCTACAATCAACCCACACCGTTACACACCAAGATGGCAGTCATGATGCTCATCAACATATTATGGTCGAAGCCCTTATAACAGATCACAACATTAGCCGCTACAACAGATCACGGTAAAAACCGCTATACATATAACGTATAACTTCCTCCTTTCATCAACCCCACCCATACAATCACATACAAGAAATTTTACTTATAACATTTAATCAGATTATTCACTAACCTGGTGGTTCGCTTTTACCATCTTTAGGTTTCCATCTTTAAACCGAGATTTCGGCATTTATCATAACATATAAAACTTATGAGCATATATTAAATAATCAGATCTAGATGGTGAGGAAGTGTTACACATCTGATTCTCATAACATTGCTTGGGATAGAGCATCATCCTCAACGGCTAAGTCATGAGACCTCGTCTTAGTTACTAGTGAGGCTGGTGCCTCCCTAACAGGCATATGCCCCGATGTTGAAGACCCAGCCCTCACACCTCGGTCTCTACCACGGCCAAGTGTACCCCTTTCGTGACCTCTTGTGCTCATGTTGTTATAGCATATTTATCTATTTCAAGAGTTTTATGCATCAACTTGTAATTATTAAAGGATATTTTATGATAAACAGCAATTAGAGTTGTTTTCGCAGATCGAAACCTCACTACAGTTTTTAGTCTCCTACAGTCTTAGTTTACTCTAGCTAAAGAGTTTCAATGCACTACTACTATCCTTAGTAGTTTCTCAATATAATCATTTCAATATATCACACAAAACAATGTTAGAGAACTTATAGATTTGGTGCCGGATACTCGGTGTGCCACATTTATAATAACAACATTTCTTTCCAAACCAAAATTTAGACAGATTTAGAAAATTTTCAAAAACCCATTCCACAGTCGAGTTTTGCAACTGGGCTCTGATACCACTAAATGTAACACCTCAAACTCGACTTAGATGTTACGACTATATTTCGATAATTCTACCCTTCGAGGGTATTTCGATAATTTTACCCATCGAGGGTATTTCGATAATTTTACCTATCCAGGGTATTTTGGTAACTTTCCTAAAATGGCCTTTTCGAAGGCCTATAGTTGCCTTGAGCGACGCGGATACCCTTTTTGGTCGAAACAGTGTAATTAGGCCCAAAGCCCAGTTTTTGGCCCAAGTAGGCCCACACGCTCGTCTAGCCCAATTAGCCCAATTTCGGTCGCGACTATGCGAACTTCACGGCCCAGTCCATTATCTGACACTATCATGAATTTTACCCACGTCCACATGGGGCCCTTGGGCCCAATGACCCATCTCAGCCCAACGAGGCCCATTACGACCTAAGCCCATGAGAATGTTTGTGGCAGCCTCAACGGTCTATTGCCAACGATTGTGGCTCAATTTATCTTTATGAGTGCTCGCACGCTCGAGAGCCCTCAGATGCTGAAGTTTTAGCTTATCGGTTTTTCGGCTTTAGTCGATTCACAATCCATCCGGGGTGTGAATACACACCTTTATGCGTCATACCGTCAGAACCAAAATCGGTTGTACGATTACACACCTCTTATGGGTTGTAGTTTGACGCACTTCCGAGACCCCTATGATAAAAACCGTCCCCTTGATTAGTCACAAAACTTGTTAATCCAAAATATTGAAGCACTAATCAAACTAACTTCACTTACCACGAAACGTTAGATCTTTTATAGTGGAAGAGTATTCGGCCTACTCCTTGGCTAATGAAAATGAGCCCCTCACAACATTCGACGAGAAAGAGTGTGTTAGCAAAAATTGAATAAGAAGAAAATGCCAACCTACTTTCGGCTATAGTCACCACTTACCAACCAATCGAAGAGGCTCGAAAACGGTTAGAAACAAAGAGAAGATGATACTTAGACCCTAATAGATTTGGCTGACTCAAGGAAGAAAGAAAGAAAGAAGGTGCACGACTATCTTGCAAAGAAAAGAAAAGAAAAGAATTAGAGAGGTAAAGCAGAGCTATGTTCGGCCAAATAGAAAACCGAAGGAAGAAAGAATAATTCGGCAAAAGGTAGGCAGCAACAGAGAAATATAAGGGTCTGTTTGTTTGCCAGTAAAATATTTTCCGGAAAATGATTTTTGGAAAATAATTTACTTTTCTATAAAATGATTTACTAAAAATATTTTCTAGTGTTTGGATGAATCTGTGTAAAATATTTTCTGTTGTTTGGTAGATTTCCTGAAAATATTTTCCAGAAAAGTTGTTTTTACACATTAATAAATTTATATACATATTAATAAATTTATATACATATTAATAAATTTTTATATTTTAAATTATTTTTACATATATTCCAATAATTTATTTATAAATAAATTAAATTAAATTAAATATATAATAATACTTAGTTATTAAGCTATTGTAACACCCCAAACCCGGCCCAAACACTACAACCGGAGCTGGTATGTCACTATGAAAAATTTTAATAAAACAATTCAAGTTACCAAAAAGCCCATATGTAATTTATAAAATAAGCCTTATAATTAAAAACCCAAAACTTAATTACATGTCCTAGTTTAATTAAAGTAAATAAATAAAGAAGAAGAATTAAAACCCATAATAAAACCAGAACATAAACTAGTGGCCCTTGGCCTTATTACAACAGGGTTTAAAATTCATAAAAACAAAATATCTTATAAACTATTAAGTTGAGTCTTTTTTTTTTCGCCGGATCCACATATTCTTTTGCATGGCCACCTTGCGCTCCTGTCTAGCCCGATCCGATACACTAAGTGTCACCTGAAATGTTAATTTAATTGGTTGAGTCACGAGACTCAGTGTGCAACCCTCATGCACCACTAGATTTGGGCATTAACCCATAAAACATAATAATAATTTCATTTACATAGATAACAAATAATATGCAAAGCCCAACCCATTTTCCTAGGTTTCCATCCGCTACATGCCCCTGTACCAGCCATTCACACCATTGGGGATTTCTACAATCAACCCACACCGTTACACACCAAGATGGCAGTCATGCTGGTCATCAACATATTATGGTCAAGCCCTTATAATGATCACGACATTAGCCGCACATAACAGATCACGGTAAAACCGCTACACATATAACGATAACTTCCTCCTTTCATCAACCCCACCCATACAATCACATACAAGAAATTTTACTTATAACATTTAATCAGATTATTCACTAGCCTGGTGGTTCGCTTTTACCCTCTTTAGGTTTTCATCATTAAATCGAGATTTCGGCATTTATCATATCATATAAAACTTATGAGCATATATTAAATAATCAGATCTAAATGGTGAGGAAGTTTACACACCTGATTCTCATACTAACGCTTTCACTATGTCTATGCTACTATCACTCGAGACTACCACTATCGGCCCACGATCTGACTTCGATGTCGGCCCACACCTCGATGGCCAATCTCGCACTACCGAAACAGATCGCTTCTTGTATTTAGGTGTTGGTTTTACAGATCCAACCTTTTCTGCCTGACTGTTATTCAAGTCCACCATAATCCCTTTGTCACTAAACCATTTAAACAATGAGATCTAATTACTTAAACAACTATAACACTTAAAACGAACTCTTACCTAGTTAATTGAATCCTGAATGTCCTTGAGAACACGTCACCTCCCTTCCTACATTCGGCCATCACCAAAAATAGTTAACCAAACCGATGATCGCAACCCATCTAACACCTTATGACATTCGGCCAAAGACAAAAGAACAAGAAAGTGACCATTCGACCGAACCTACCCTTGACCACCTACCTTTGGCTTTTCACAAATCGGCACAGAAGACTTTAATGAAATAGATTCAGCTTCTAGGTATAGAGTGTGAAATCGACAGGGCCTTAGAAAACTGATTTGGATTAGAAACTTGATAAAAGCGAATGAAGAAATCGCAAAGAAGCAAAATCTTGAAACTTACCAGATTAAAGAGGAGTATTCACTATGGTGCACCTTTGGGAAAAACAAGATCTCACCTGATGGTTCGACTATGGAAGAAAAGGATATGCATAGGGAGAATTCAGCTTTTCAAAATATAATGAAGAGGGAAATAAGGCTAGGGAATTTCGGCTAGAAGAGAGAAAAATATGAGAAGAGGAAAGAAAAGAAATTTCGGCCAAAGAGAAAAAAAATGAAAGAAAGCTGGACACTCAGGCTATTAAATTTTGGCACACACACAGTGTTGGAGTTTCAGCCAACTCTCCCCCGTCTGATAGCTCTTATCTTGCATGATAACCCAATCCTTATCTTGCCTTTAGAAGAGCCTTCCTTCAAACCAACTCCTCCCTTCCTATTATCATCATTTAATAATCAATAGAAATAAAAGAATTAAATCCCCTATATTATAGCACATGTGCCGTCCACCCCCTTCTCTCCTATGCCGAATTTTAACCCACAAATCTTGAGGCCCAATCAGCCACACAAGGCCCAAACTCCTCCCCCTTGTGACGCCACCTTCATGCCCACTTAAAGCACCTCCAAATGTTGGGCCACAAGCCCAGCTTGCTACCTAACTTAAATTATAAACTCACTATTTATCTGCCACTTAGCCCAAGTTTTAAAACCCAAAATATCACCTAAATTACACATATCATTAATTTAAACCCTAATCCAAATATTTAATCAAGGCCTCAGCCCGAACCTTAAATTCTTGAATTAACATATTAAACCAACATATAAATGCACAGGCCCACATATAGGATGTTACAACTATAATATTAACAGTCATAAATTGAAAACAACCAAAGTCAAATAAATTATTTGTAATTGTATTAAAAAAATAAAAAATAAGGATTGAATAATTATAAATTAGCTTCCAAACCACAATTAATACTAGAAAATAATAATATTATCCAAATGCATAATTAGTAGTACACAACATAATAACACCACACTCTAGCACAAAGATTAATTGATCCATCACTTCCACCACCAACCATTTCACAATCCATACCAAAGGATTTTTGAGCTTTGCCATTGTGCATTTCATCCATGATTGAACCTAACATAGTGACTTTAGATTCTATACAAGGCTTGATCTTTGTTCCCTGCAACAACAACATAATATTAGGTTATATCAAGTTATAATGTAATATGAATGTGTTCCAATCCCTACACATAAGGTATTCAACCATCTAGTCTCAATTTTAGCCAAACTTTTCCTTGTTTTCAAGATTATTTTGACATAGAACTTACTGTATAAAAGTACTGACATAGACAATAAGATTGCAAAATGTTACCTTTAATCAAATGATGATGTAGTCTATGTAGGCATGTGTGTACTTCTGATATGAAAGATCATTACGTAAGAATATAAGTCATACAAAATAAGCATGATAGTTCACATTCAAGGTGAATTACTATTGCTGATTCACTAGAATGAAGCATGTGATACATAATCTAGCATTTATCCCATAGATGAAACCCTTAAGTCACTTAGCTTACAGTCATAAGTACTCACTGTTTCTAGGTATCAATCGAAGAATGCTTTATCTATGAAAAACTAAAGTACTTACACTTGCTCGTATTTTCTACACGGTTATGATTGTTAATACAACCAGCTTCAAGGTACGACTTTAACCTCTTGGTTTCATTGGCTTTAAAAATGTTCTCAATCAACTTGGATGTCTTCTTTATTGAAGGCGTCGAAGAAACTCTGAAAGATAATTGAGAAAATACTATCACTAAGGGAAATGGCAAGGACACCACCCTAACAATTGCAATGGATAAAAACATAATCTTTGGTTCGGAAAATCGACCTAGTCCTTCTTTGAAAGCCTGTAAGTAGTTTGTGTCCAACAGCACCAATTCATCAAGCGTTGCCACCTGCAATGCCCCAAAGCACCGATTCGTAATTCAATGAAAACCCAACACTTCATAATTTTTATTTCTATCAAAAAAAGAACAGAAAAAACCCTCCATACTAAGGTGTCGATATACAATTTCTAAAGCAATTAAAGAATGAACACAACAAAATCCAATGTATAGAAGCATTGGAGTTAGTTTAATAACTGTGAACAAAGTTTTTGCTTACCTGTCAAAAAATCTTTATAAATTTGGAAAATCTTATACTTCACTTCTTCTTTTAATTTCTTCTCTTCTTCACCTTCCATTCCTGCAAAAACAAAAAAAAAAAAAAAAGAAACTTCAGAAAGTAGTCATATAGAATATAACCAAAAAAGAGGTACAAAGCACCATTTTTAGCAGTGAAAATTCTAAACTTTGACAAAAGATGAAGATAAAGTTTACCTTTCGACTCGAATCGCAAAATTCCTAAAATCTATAATGATTCCATATATAAGATGGGAAATCTTTGTTTCACAAAGCTTAATAGTCTAAAAAATTGAGTCGAATAAAGCCAAACGTTGATTCCCATAAGCAAAGCCAACACTTTGCCAGAACAAGAACACTCATAGTCTCATAAACAATTTGTTGCAATTGATTGAAACACAACTCAAAAAAGAAAGAAAAGAAACGAAATATCTAAAAAATTTTGCTAATCCTATTGCACATACACATAAATCAACATTTCAATGCTCATGTGAATTTTAACTTTTCACCCAAAGCCTATCTCTTAAACCTATACTTCATAAATAAAATTTCCCTAAAAAATCAGCAAAGCTTGATTCAGTGAATACAAGAACTTAGAAATCAGACATCCAAAATAAAAAAATCAAGAAAAATATAGTCAAAATACATGCAACAGGAATATTAATGATTAATATTATAGACAATTAAAAAAGGGAAGTGGAGTAAAGCTTTATAAGTGATAAGGTTCCAATTAGCATTTTAATCACAAAGCTTACTTACAAGGGGAATAGGGGCCACTAGGCAGCACATTTTCTTATGTTCCTTAAGGGCAAAGAGGCTATCCAAAACTTTTAAACAAAGATTGCAACCTTGTTCCACAAAAATCTTTGAACAATTTGTTTTCAATAATGGACCTATGTAGAAGGAAATAAATAGGAAAATTACACAATAAAATCATTGAAAAATGAGCATGAACATGCAGATTATCTTACTATTAATATGTTTCCGTACAGATTCAAAAGATTTACAGTGCTATTGACACACCCAACATCTAGGTTGATGAACTGAATGGTACGAGATTTTCATGTGCTCAATAAGTTGCAGCTTTCTATTAAATTATTTTTAGCATGCAGGGCATTTATGCTTGTAATAGAAAATGAAGACCAATGAAACGTGTACTTCACATGCATCATAATCACAACCAATGCATCATCACCAAACAAAGACAATATATCAGCTAAAAGATCTAAATAGAGAGGAGGCTACTGAAGCTTTGGGAACTTTCCAGCAATATCTTATTTACCCCCTTATTTCACAGTGTCATGCTCAAACAGTTTTAACTCCAATTGCTAATTCCCTATGTGAATTGTTTCTATAACTAGAAGCAACAACAAAGTAAGAGGTTAAGGGGAAAAAGGGTAAGCCCTTTTCAACATTGTAGCTGAAAAAGTAGGCATTAGAAACCAAATAAAACCTTAGAGCGAAAGAAACACAATAAAATAGTGATTCCCATAAATTTCGAGCAAACAAAAGGAACTATGTGCATGTGTTACTTTCTTTAGCACGTAGAAGTAAAAAATCAAGTAAAAGCAAAGTAAGTGAACCAATGACACATTTTCTTCGATATTCTTGCCCATATGTAAAAAGCATCCAAGCCCATCTCAAAAATAAATGATTAAAAGATTAGAGAGAAATGGTACCTTGAGGTTTTGGGCTTTAGAGGATCGGGGTCAGAGGCCATCAAAAGTAGCAGCAGAATTAAATTTTTCGTTAAACAGAAATGTGGGTTTGGGTAAAAAGAAGTTAGCAATTGAACTTTTCAACGAGTGGGAGAGACGGAGTGGAAACTGTAATAGACGTGAAGAAATTTTTGAAGCTGAGACGAGAGTGTAGAGAAGGGAATGGAAAATGTCTTACTGATTCCAAATCGGTAAGACGTTTTCCAGAAATAAGGAAAGGATTTTACCCGTGCTTGGAAAATGTTTTCCTGTAGGATTCATTTTCCACCAAACAAAGGCCGAAAAATTCAAAAAATGTTTTCCGAAAAAAATTTTCCACCAAACAAACAGACCTTTAGATGAAAAGAGGAAAAAACGATAAAACCTAAATGGTAAAAGGTTGCATGAGATGCCAAAAAAAAACCCAAAATGCAACAAAAGAAACTTAAAATAACAAAGAGAAATTCAGCTTCTTCACCCACTCTAATTGCCGAATTTGCACAACTGAAGACTCCCCAGCCAAAAATCCCCTACTCAACCTTCCCCACATTCGGCCAAGACTCCTACACACCTCCAACTCCCCCAAACTCTCCATCAAATCCTCCTTGAATTACTCCCAGCCTCCCATAAAAAATTTTTGACCAATTCTTCAACCTCTTTTGCAGAGTTTGATCCAAACTCTTCCTCTTGCACCTTCAAGACATAAAATAAATGCCCTCATTTGCTTTCCATGTGATTTGAACCCCACTCCCCTTGCCATTAGTGACGCCACCACCATCAAGTCACAGGCTCTCTTTGTGTCATAGAACACACAATATTATACGTAAGTCTACTGCTAACTTCCAGTTTCATTTATGAGCAAAAATTAAAATTCCCAAGGCTCAGACTCAAACCCAGGCTTAATAAAAAACCCAAAACACACTTAAATAACTACCCGTTCAACCACATCATGGAATTTAAGCAAATTTAGCAAAATTTTAAACCCCCATTTTTGGGGCGTTACATCATCTAACTGTTCCACTTTAATCTAATAAAACAACATCGACTTGACCTTCAACTCAGCCAACAAGCTCCTATAATCATTGATACTTAGTTGAGGAAACATGGCTCGCAACTCAACGGCTATTTTCCTACTTAACGCGTTTGCTACGACGTTAGCTTTACCAGGATGGTAATCAATAATACAATCGTAATCTTTTAGAAGCTCGACCCAACATCAATAATACCACAGCAACTAACTCTAAGTCGTGCTTCGGATAGTTACGTTCATACATTTTTAGTTGACGAGATGTATACGTGATCACATTCTGTCTTGCATCAAGACACAACTGAGGCCGCTCAATGAGGCATCACTATAGATCGCAAATTTTTTTCCCGATTCAAGTAGAGTTAAAATCGGCACCTCTGCCAACATTTGTTTTAATTTGTCAAAACTCTCTTGACATTCATTGCTCCAAATGAACTGAACATTTTTATGCAACAACTTTGTCATCAAAAAAGCTATCTTGGAAAATCTATTTACGAATCTTCTATAATAACCTGCTAAACCAAGAAAACTGTGAACCTTTGACACATTGCTTGGTGCTTTCCACTGAACAATGGCTTCAATATTTTTTTGAGCCAACTCTAACTCCATCTGCCGAGATAACATGTCCCAAAAATGAAACTTTTGATAACCAGAATTCACACTTTCTAAGCTTTCCATATAACTATTTCTCTCGTAACACTTCCAAAATAATTTTGAGGTGTTGCTCATACTCGGATTCAGATTTCGAATAGATCAAGATGTCGTCAATGAAAAATAACACAAATTGATCCAAATACGGTTGGAAAATATGATTCATGAGATCCATGAATGCCGCTGGATCATTTGTCAGCCTAAAACACATCACCAAATATTCATAGTGGCTATAACGCGTACAAAATGTCGTCTTAGGTACGTCACTATCTTTTACTTTCAACTGATAGTAACCCGATCTCAAATCGATCTTAGAAAAGAAAGAAGCTCTTTTTAGTTGATCAAACAAGTCATTGATATAAGGTAGGGGGTATCAATTCTTAATCGTGAACTTATTCAATTACCGATAGTCTATGTAGAGTCGCATCGAGCCAGCTTTCTTTTTAACAAATAACACTAGAGCTCCCCAAGGCGATATAATAGGGCGTATAAAGCTGCAATCCAATAAATCTTGCAATTGCCCCTTCAATTCTTTTAGCTCTGTGAGTGGCATGCAATAAGGGTGCATTGACACTAGAGTTGGAACAACCCATTTTTTAGTCAAATCGAAATAGTGGTTTTGGGACCACAAATATGGGGTCAAAATATTTATTTTATTATTATTTTAATGTTTATAGCATGATTGAATGATTTTATGAAAGTTTCGTTAAGAAATTTTATCATTTGAATGGTCAATTTGATAAAAAGGACTAAATCGCATAAAGCGTAAAAATGGGATTCCATTAGCTAAAGGTATCTAATAGCTATGGAATCTTAATTTAAAGGTCCTTATGTTGTAATTAGGTCATTACAATAGTAAATGGACAATTATGGACAACCATTATATGTTTTTAATGTTTAATAACTAAGGTTAATTTGGTAATTTATGAAATAATGTTATATTAATAAAATCAAAATAAGCCTTCATCTTTTAATTTCCTTCTCCACCAAATTTAGAACAAAACCCTAACCATTTTTGATCTTGAAATTTCATCAAATTCAATTTTTTATTAAGGTATGATTTTTTACTTGGTTTTTAATGATTTCTACGTTTTTGAGATCGTTGCAGCTAGTACTAACTAGCCCAGGGACTAATTTGCAAAAATATTAAAGATTTTCATTGATTCCATTGATGAATATGTATGAGTTTTATGTTTGATGTTTGATGATAGATTATGAATGTTTTTTATGAGTATTACAAGTTTTATTAAGTAAATTTTCGTGAAAATGTAAAATAGGAATTAAATTGAGAAATGTTGAAACTTTGTGGTTAAAATGTGAAATAAATGAAAATTATGGGCTGCAGGGACATAAGAGTAATTCGGCTAAGCATGGGTGTTGTGAAATTTGCATGAATTTGTGATTTTGTGTATTGAGGACTAAATTGTAAAAATGTGAAACTTTATGGTCAAAAGTGTAAATGTGCCTTAAAGAGGTTTTTGGACTAAATTGAATGAGTAGATGATTAAATAAGTTAATTTTGAATATATTTAGATCAAGAAAAGTGATATACGGACTTGGATCAAGGAAAAGATAAAGTTATCGACTAATCGACTAGATTTACCGTTTTCACATCCAAGGTAAGTTCGTATGTTAATAAGCATTATTATAATTGAGATTTAATTCTTTATATTTAATTGTTGATGAATACAATTGTACGAAAATATTCGACTAAGCTTCGGCTATGTATCGTCACTTAGTGTGTGAGATCAGGATAGTTTCGGCTATGTATGGCACTTGGTGTGCAATTCGAGATAGCTCCGGCTACGTATGGCACTTAGCATGCAAGATTAAAATATCTTTGGCTATGTAATGGCACTTAGTGTGTGAGATATCGAGTATTCAGCAATATTTCAAAAAGGTATGAGTTGGTTACGAGTTTGTACACGTATGTACATGGAAAGTATAAACTTCAATTAAAATAAGTTATAAATTTTTAACACCCCAGACTCGGCCCATGCGTTAAGGCTAGATCTGACATGTCACATGAGAAAATACTACTAAGTCCTTTTCATAAATAGATCAATTAAAACAACTCCTTTTTTAAAATTTTTGATAAAGTATTATTGAATAAAAGTTTGATTGATAATTCGATAAATTTGAGATATGAAAATCTTATAAATCGTGACTTTGAAAATATCGTTAATGGTTTGAGAAGAATTTGAAAATAATTTTCGAAAAGTGTTGATGAAAATTTTAAGAGAAATTTCTGAGTTAAAAATATGTTTATAAAAGTTTATTATAAAACCCTTTTTGTTTAACCATTTTAAGAAAACGATTATTTTAGTTTTTAAAAAAAACTCAATTTGAAATACTTAAAGCAATTTATAAATTCGTCAAAACATAAAACAAAACAAAATTAATCCAGAGGCCTTATTACAACCTTAACTATAACACCCCAAACCCGCCCATGAGTCCTGACCGGATCTGGTATGTCACAGAGTAAAATAATTTGAAATAATTTTTGAAAGTTTGGTGAAAACTTAATAAAACTTGGCTAAGGTATGAAAACTTGGGCTTTTTATAAAGACAGTTGGGTTGATAAACCCTTTTGAAAACGTTTGATCATGTAAAATTTAAAATCGTTCAAGTTACAATTGGCTTGGTTTATTTTGTTACCCGATGGTAACATCTTTGAAAAACCCGTGGAAGTTACTTAGTTGAAAAAGTTGCTTTTAACCTGTCCAATTAATATTTATAAAATTCCATTTGTAATATAACAGGAGTAAAATAAAGCAGTAAAATAAACATCCAACAATAATTAGCGGCCTTATTACAATCCAAAATAAAAGACTTAGAAAATAAATAATTTTAACTATAGCAAAATAAAATCAAATCCAACGAAAAGCATGGCGCCTCGAGTCCTCTCGGCTCCATCTCCATGAGCTACTCATCGCAAAATGGTAATGGAAGGGGTGAGTCACCAAGACTCAGTGTGTAATTCCCCACCGAAAAATACAACTCATACACATTTTATTAATAAGCATGCACATGCAACCCAACCTAACCATCCAAACTCCTTAACTACCAGGTGTGGTCAAAACCACTTTGGTGGTCAAAACCACGGTGACTAGTGTCACAAAATAAATGATGAGGCCAACCCATCGTGTGGTCGATGACCAAACAATTTATCAAGTGTGGTCAAAACCTCGGTGGTACCAAACCACTTTGGGACTTAGTCATAATTTATCAATCGGTGTGGTCAAAACCATCGATGACCATAGGTCACAAATAATCGATGGGGCCAACCCATCTTGTGGTCAAAACCACGACGACGAGTCCATAAAATCATCCCCCTCCTCTCATCAATCCCACCATCATCATGCTTACATACAATATCAAAATCCCATATATATATCATGCATTAAGTACAACATAGCATGTGATGGCAAACTCAACCATATATCATAGATCACAAGTTAGGGGACTTACAAGCAACCATGATTATGCCACAAGCTAATCACAACCAAAAAGATTAACAGCAAACAATAAAGTCATGTAAGTTAATAAAGTGTGTAGTGAGTTTTTACACACCTATTTACTAGCAAATCCCGAATATACGAGCGGAATCTCGAGATGTTGGTTCCTCCTACAATCGGCCAACACATGATTAGGGGCTTTGGCCTATTCGGCCAAACTAAAAGAATTACCAAAAGCTCGTGTGGCACTTACCTTAAACAGATTTGATTTACAAAGAAATCCCGAAGCCTTAATTAGCCCCTAAATCCATGGCACACATTAGTTTCGGCATTTAAACATAGACTTTTTAACAAATGGCCCTTGGCCGAAGGATGTATAAGCCCTACCATCACTTACCAAAACCGATTGCTAGAGGAATAGAGGGTTGGATTGAGTACATCAAAATCCTAGAGTACCTTATGGGAAATTGATTCCTAAGAAGACAAATAGTTAGCCACACCATCAACAAATGCCGGATTTCGGCTAGCCATAACAAGAATAAAGATTAAACTTAGAGAGATCCCTTACCACACTATGAAATTTGGCAGCACCCTAGTTGGGGATGTGAGATTCATCCTAAGCCCCTTCTATGAGAGAGATATTCGGCTAGTCACAAGATGGAAAGGCTGGAATTTTTGACAAGAAGAAGGGGTAGGTTCGGCTAAGAAGAAGCAAAAGAAGAAGAGAACTTTTGAAGAATTTGGCAAGATAGGCTAGGGAGAATTCGGCAGCAGCAACTTAGAGAGAAAAATGAAAAGAAACTTGATGGATTTTCGGCACTCCTTGCTATATCAAACCCGAAAGTGGATAGCCCCCAAGGAGTCCTATAATCGGCCAATTCCTCCCCCTCTTTGTGATAATTCAGCTTTTAATTATCACTCAAGAAAATATAACATTTATCCCTTAATCTCCTCAAACAAATTGAATGAAAATAAACTACTTATCACTCTCCCTCCAGCTGAAATATGCAAAAATTTAAGCCTTATCTGTATCAATTTAAGAGTCCAAATTCATGCCAATACTCTCATACATGCCAGCAGCATTAAAATTAAAAAAAAACCAACTGTTGTTTCTATGGTTCGAACTTGGAACCTCATGCCCCAGCCCTCTCTTCCAACGCCCCTTGCCATCTTTCCCATTTGACTTTCATGTCATGAACCCTCTCCATTTAATTTTAAAGCCTTCTTCCTGGCCCTTTTTCTTTTAATGCCAAAAGCCCAAAAATAAAACACCTTCCTTGCGTCCCTCATGACTCGAACTTGAGTCCTTTTTGCCAACACCCTTAAGTGGCGCCCCAAGCCACTCCACCCAATCCGACTTTCATGTCATATACCTCACCTTTTAATTTTTAAAGCTTCCCTACTTAAGTCCATCACTGCATATAAAAATAAAACGCAAAACGCCCCCCAGCCACTCGAACCTATGACCTGCGCCCATTCTCTCCTCTAGCTCTTAAGTGGCGTTCGGTTACCACTTTGCTACTGCCTTATTTCGTGACATGCTTCACCCGAAATTTTACTTAACCCCTATCTCACCTAGCTTCCTTCCTTTAGAAACTTAAAAAGAAAATTTTAATCCTAAAACAGGCCTAGCTCGGGGTTAATTCTAGACCCTAAACATGCTTAGAAATCATAATATTTATTCCTTCAAGCACACACATGGGAAATTAATTAAATTACAAACAACCCCTAATTTAGGGTGTTACATTAACTCAAAATAGCAAAGTAATTAAAAGTACTAATAGAAATCCAAGTTTCAAATTAAACAATTTTTGTCGTATGGCCTCCACCGAGTCATCCATGGCTCAAGTCTCCATCACTGATCATTACCTGAAAGGGGAAGGAGAAACGGGGTGAGTTACTAGAACTTAGTTTGTAACCCACTATCGTTGTCCACTGGGCCAAAATCCCATTAAGCAATTATTTGGGCCTAAGCCCATTTACAATAATAATAATGTATTAAGTATAACATGTGTATGAAATGCAATTCCCAAACCAAACCTTGTATTCCATCCGCTACACATCACCCGTACCTACCAACACACCTGTGGGGATCAAGTCAGCCCACCCCGCCAACACACCAATCGCAGGCATTAAGCCATTTATAACAAATTACTTGTGGACAAGCCACCAGAATAACAGAATTTACGTGGCATTGCCACTATAGAGATTTGTGGTAGAACAGAACTTCTCTTCAACATTATCCCATCCCATGCAAATCATGTATATAATGCATAACATATCACAATATATAATTTACATATTTATTCAATTAGGCCCATTATAACAATTTATCAATTAGGCCCATTAAGCAAAATATCAGATCAGCCCATTTAGTAAAATATCAGATTACACACATGATTACGGTAAGCACTACGCTTTCTTGATCGTCGACACCAAAAATTTTATAACGCTCGATTAGTCAACGTATGCTATTCAATAAATCTACTTTAAAAACAAACGATCTAAAATTTTACCCTCGAGATCGTGAATGACTACAATTTATAGGTTTCCCCCGGTTGACGGCCCACAACTCGGTGGAAAATCCCGAATCGTCGATACCACCCTTTGCTTAAATTTAGGAGCAGGGATTGCTAATCCGCTCCTTTTGAGATCTCCACTTGACTTCCCATTCGAATCAGTACCACAAGCCTCCATTCGATTTGATCTTATATAGATCGATATTAGATAAAATATGGACTACCAACTTGGTAAATATCGGCTTACCACTAATTTCTAAGTGATCAACGATTGGGTAGATCGAGAAATTTAATCCCTATAAAATATCGGTTAATCATCACCATATTAACGAATAAAGAATGATTTATAGAATCCTTGAAGAACTCCTTACCTTAATGATTTTAGGACCGATTTCTATCGATTATACGATGACTTCGAAAGAATCAAAGTTTCAGCCTTCCACTATATCACTACGAAGAAGGAAATGATCTCGAATGAGAGAAAGTATGGTGATGGTCTCGATCAAAATGATCATCCCAAACCAAAGTATAAATTCGATCATTAAGAGAAAAAAATAAATAAAATATTGAGAAGAACACTTACCGATTGATCATGAAATGGATGTTAATATGGATGAGAAGAAGAAATAGAGAAGAGATGAAGGTTCGGTTATAGAGGAAATTGTATGTTGATATTCGGCTATGGTAAAAAAGAACTAGGACAAAAGAGATGCTTGAAAGATTTCGTGAGAAAGAAAAGAAATAAGAAGAAAGATGTTTGACTAGCTTGGTTTTCAAGAAAGATGAAAGAACAAATTTTGGTCTTAATGGTTGGTGTACATTCGGCAACAAGAAGAAAGAAAAGAAGAGAATATGCACACTCAAAGTTGAAGATTCGACAAGAAGGAAATTTGGAGAGAAGAGAAAATGTCACAAAAGTTGCATAAAGGAATTTTGGCCAAAACAATACCAAAATTTTTACCAATTGCCAAAGAAAAAATTCGGCTAAGAGAATGGTATTTTGGAGAAAATGACACACTCTTGACGCTAAAGGAATTTGACCAAAAAAAAAACACTAAAATTTTACCAGAACACCAAGCAAAATTTGGCTATCCCCCTAACACACAAAATCGTCCACATACATGACTAAAATGGTCAAAATTAGCCACCCACACTTTCCATAACATTTTCCTTGAAAAAGGCCACTTGTTCCCCTTACTTTCCCCTCTTTCTTGATTTCTTTCCTCACCTTCATTCTTTCCTATTCTCCTTAGCCATCTTGCCAAAAATAAAAAAGTCCACCTTACCATATTTACATGCTTGGCCGACACTTAAGAAAATAGTGAAAAAATAATAGTCAAAAATTCGAACACAATGGGATTTGAACCTCTTCCCTCAAGGTACTTCATGTGATGCCATAACCTCTTTACTAATTGCTCATTTATGCTAGCTATTTACTCATTATTTTCATATGCTTTAAGGTCACTTACTCTATCTCCTTAAAGTGCTAAATGCCAATTTTTTTTACTAGGTCCAAATAAACCCCCAGCCTCCTCAGGCCCTCTTAAACATACACAATTAATAGTTTAACTAGCTTAGCACCAAAAATAATGCAACACATAAAATTCCAAATTTTAGGATGTTACAGAATTTGCACATAAGTACATGATTAAGCATACGGAAAGCTTGTTGTTACCATGTACATGTTAAATAGTTCAAGTTGTTGATTTATGTAATGGGATTTGTTGAGTTTAATTCATATGAGCTTACTAAGCTATAAAGCTTACTTTGTTTATTTTTCTTGTATTTTATAGTGAATTCAAAGCTAGCTCAGATTCGGGGATTGTCAGAGACATCATCACACTATCTAACCTTTACTTTGGTGCTTTTGAACTTATGGTTTGGTCATATGGCATGTATAGGGATCTTGAGTCATTTTTGTTATGTTTTTGGTATGGATATTGGCCATTTGGATTGGCTTGTAAAAGTTTATGTTTTGGCTTGTATATATAGCCATATGTGATGGATTATTTTGGTTTTGTTTGGTATGTTTGAATATGGTACATATATGTATAGGTATTTTGATGTCATTTTGATTATGGGTTGATAGGGATTTTGGTTTTTTGTAATGGCTTGTAAATGTAAATGTTTTGAGTTGTAAATATAGCCATGAGAGTTGGCTTAATTTGGTGAATTTTGGTTATGTGCATATATGTGAATATATGGTTGATATTAAATGTGAATTATGTTTGTGAATTGGTTTAAAATAATGTATGTTTAGTAAAGGTATAGTTAGTTGAATTGGTATGTTTTGATGGAGTAAGGTTTGAGGTTATAAGTATGTTGAATGTTGGTATTGAAAATGGTATGGATTAGTCTTGATTGTGGCTGAATTGAATGTTATTTATGCTATGATTTAGTACCATTTAAGATTTTTTAGGTATGTGCAATATGGGTGGTAGAATGGTTTGGTAAATAGCCTATTTTTGTCTACACGGGCAGAGACACGGGTATGTGTCTCAGCCGTGTGTGACACATGGTCAAGTTACACGGCCATGTGTCCTCTGGTATTGAAATTGAAATGAAGTCAGTATGCTCCACGCGATCTCACACACGGGCGTATGATCGACCGTGTGGCATAAGTCAGTATACCCCCTAATTGGTACACGGCCTAGCACACAAGCGTGTGACTTGGCCGTGTTGCATAAGTCAGTATACCCTACGGGTTTGGCATGGCCTAGCACACGGCTTGTCACATGGGCATGTATGACCACTTTGAAGGGAATACTGGCTAGACCCACGGGCGTGTGGTTGGCCGTGTGACCCAAGTCAGTAAGCTCACTTGTTTGGACACAGGGTAGGACACGAGCTGGGACACGACCATGTGTTCCCATTTCGAATGTCCACACGACCTGTGACACGGGCGTGTCTGGTGGCCGCGTGAGACACACGGGTGTGTCTAGTGCTCGTGTGAGACACACAGCCTGGCCACATAGGCGTGTGTCCCCTGTTTTGAGAAAAATTTTCTAAGTGTGGAAAAGTTTCCCGAGTTTTTGGTTTAGTCCCGAACCACTTCTAATGCATGTTTAGGGCCTCATAGGCTCATTTAAGGGTCATTATGATTTGCATTGATCGAATTGTATTTGAATTGATAAATTGTATATGAAATGTATGATTAAAAGTGTTGTAAGTTTGGTAATACTCCGTAACCCTATTCTGACGGTGAACACAGGTGAGGGGTGTTACAAGAGTCATACCAGGAAACACTTGAATTGCAAATTCAACCTCTCAATCTGGTGGTAATCCTGGTAATTCCTTAGGTAACACATAGAAGAGTTCAAAAATGGTATGAATCTCATTGCTCAAACTATAACCATAATTCGAGTTGATAACATAGGCTAGAAAAGCTTCACAGCCTTGATTGAGAAGTTTATTAGCTTGAATCGTCAAAATGATACGAGTTGACCCACTTGTTTGAACACCATTCACTTTAATTATGCTACTGTCTTCACCCTGAACCACAAATTTCTTTTTACGGCAATCTAAAATCACTCCATGTTAAGTAAGCCAATGCATTCCCAAAATTAAATCAAAATCACCAAATGGAATTATCAACAAATCAACAAGGAAGGCTATATTCTATATTTCTAACAGATATCGCCTAAACACATGGTCCACTATTACGGACTGTCCCAAAGGACTTGACACAGCTATCGACTCTCTAGACATCTTGACTTTTAAATTTTGATTTAACTAACTTAGCATTAACATAAGAGTGTGAAGATCCCAAGTCTATCAAAGCATAAACAGGTTCTAAATATAATAAAAAGATACCTACCACAATGTCAGTAGCATCACCTTCCTCATGTGTCTGTACTACATAAGCTCGTGTTGGCTCTCTAGCCTCTGGCTGATGAGTAACAATATCACTTCCCTTTCTAACACCACCTCTAGTAAAAGAACCACCACGACTTATTCTGTAGCCCCTAGATGCAGGCACAGACCTCTAAGAAGAGACAGGAGTAGTATTCTTATTCTTTGAACACTCTCAAGCAAAATGCTCCATAGATCCATAATGAAAACAAGCCCGAGTTAGCTTTTAACATTCACCATGGTGCTTTTTCCCACAATTTTCACAATTCAAAATATCAGTATCCCTGGCTGGACGTCGCACACTACCCGTGGACACAGTCAATTGTCAATTATGATTTCTATCAGATCTGTCAGACTTAAAAGTCAATTTCCAGCCACCGAAAAATTCCTTAGTTCGTTTTAGTTGTGGATGCAAGCTAGTAGCTCCAAACCGCTTCTCAGTAGTGCGAGCAACCTCAGCCTTTTTATAAAGCCCTAAGGTTTGTTCTACCATCTTTGATCATTTAACTACATCAGAAATTCTGTAATTCAATGCAATACCAGTTGTACCCGTAGTTCGTCATGTAACCCACGTAGAAATCGCTTACAACTTTCTATTTCAAATGGTACAAATTTAGTAGTGTACTTACTAAATCATATGAACTCCCGTGCATAATAGGCCACTGAAATCTGACTTTGCTTTAACAGGAAAAACTCTTTCCTTCTATCTTTAATGTAAAACTCTCCGGCATATTTCTTTTGAAATTCCTTTTGAAAGATTTCCCAATTAGCCTGTTCAATAGGTATGTGGCGTGTTACTTACTGCCACCCTGTATAAGCTTCTCCTTACAGTAGAGAAATAGCACAAATTACACTTTCATGTGAGTTGCATTCAAGTTGTTGCAAAATACGTTTAGTGGATTCAATCCAAACTTTCTCTGCTGAGGGATCAACCCCTTCCAACTCCAAAAACTCAGTCGCACCATATCTCCGAAGTTATTTTATCGGAGCTCATTGAATAGCAGGTGCAGGCACTGTAGCGGACGTAGTTCCCGCAACACATTGAAGTGCATCAGAGATAGCTCTAAGTAAATGTGAAACACCTACTCCATTGTTATCATCTCGCTCAACATTAGGTCGTTGAGCACAAATTTGGTTAACATCTAGAGTTACCGACTCCGTTGCCTCACAATCATCAATATGTTCATCACTAGAGTAGAACTCTTATTCTATTTCACTATCTGATTCATTTTCCATCTTTTAACTATAAAATAAAAACATTTATAATTAGCATCCAAATCCCGACTCAACTCGACTCAACTACGGCATGTATCTCTAAACCCAATTCTGAGCTCAATTTAGTCCGACATGTAGCTCTAATACCACTAAATGTAACACCTCTAACCCCTGTCCAACCTCATATTAGGGTCACGGGCATTACAACTAATCAAAATATTTAATTACATTGCAAACAGTAGAACAAGCTAACTAATATCATCATAACATCCAAGGGCAAATCATGCCAATCTAAAATTTCATAGTAGTGTCATACATGGAGCAATATATGCTAATCTAATATTTCCATAATGATGTCTTGTAAAATCAAATAACTAATCATGCTATACAATACTAAACGTTCTCTTCCACTATCTACACTCTTATCATTATTTATACATTGCTAAACTTAGTCTTCCACTGTCTACACTCTTATCACTATTTATCCCTTCTAGAATGTCAAAATTTGGACACATACAAGACTATTCCAATTATTAGCATCACACTCCGTATATGATTATCATTGTAATTTATCTTCAATGATGTTAGTGGAATGCACTTAATTTAGGTTTGCTAATCCACCTCAATTCAAATTAAAAGTTACTCTTACAGCCTTTATTTTGAATCTACAAGACCTTAAAAGTAGTTTAAAAATAGGCAGGGTCTAACTTGAAACAATTCTATAAGTTTAGGAAATAATTACAAAATTTTGATATAGGGGTCACACACCCATATGGCCAGGTCGTGTGCCTCACAATGTTGAGACACATGCCGGTGTCTTAGGCCGTGTAACTCTCGAAGTTGGGACACACGACCTTGTCCCAACCCATGTCCTTGCCCGTGTAACTCATTGACTTGGGTCACACACCTATGTGTGTTTCCCGTGTGTGACACATGCCAATGTGTGTTGCCCGTGTATGACTATCTTCTTCTTTTCTTATTTCTTTCTTTCTTTCTTTCTTTTCTTTGTTAATGTTGCATGCCTCCACTTTCATTTCTTTTTCTTTCTTTTATTATACATTCACTTTAATTATTATATATATACATTAAAGTTAATATATATATAACATATATATTTATTTTAAGCACATGCATTTTATTTAGCCCTTGGTCGGCCACCTATACACCATCATTAATCGAGTGGCATAATTTTTACTTTAGTCCCTTTAGTTTATTTCAATGTACAATTTAACTTTTAACCCTTACACAATTTAGTCCCTGAACCTTAATAACTCCTAATTTCACAAAATTGACTAATCTAAAAAATTAATTACCTACCCAACTAACTTCATAAATATTTAATTAAATATTTACGAGTCCAGTTTACAAAAATGGAGTCCCAAATATATGATTTTCGACACCCCTGACTATCGGGTCGTTATAAGGGTTGTCGCCCCATCATACATATTATGAAAGTTTTAGGCCTCTCATGTATTGAGTCTAATTATATGTGTTTCCTAGACTTTTAACCTAGCACTTTATAATTTAATCCAAATCAGTACATGTTTTTCTATTTTCCAAAATAAATATTAGTTATTAAATTGATTTAAATAAATTAATTTTCTCAACCCGATTCTAATTCCATTAAATTTATGGCAACTTCATTGTAAAATAATCTATGATAACATATATTTAATTTCCACAAATTCACAATAATCAATTAATTTAAATACATTTTTAACTTCAATTATTTGAAAATAATAATTTGAAAACTTAAATTAATTCTCAAGTCATTTTCATAATTGGTGGGAAACCACATTCATGTTTGAATGTAAAACATTTCATTCACTTTATCATTACTTCACTTTATCATTACTATCCAATTCTGTTTATTTGATTCTAAATGCAATTCATTTTTGGTTTCAACAAGCCAGCAGTGGGATCAATTAGACATATATAATTAAGGTTCAAATGATTTATAATTTAGTTTCAACTTTTCTTCTAGTAATTAGAAAATCATTTAGTCATGAACGCATTCCACTATAGTATCATGACTGAGCTCTCCCTAATTATATATCATTACGAAAGTT
This sequence comes from Gossypium rotundifolium, assembly GCA_025506655.1. Classification (NCBI taxonomy): domain Eukaryota; kingdom Viridiplantae; phylum Streptophyta; class Magnoliopsida; order Malvales; family Malvaceae; genus Gossypium; species Gossypium rotundifolium. The sequence goes on from CP106723.1 coordinate 43,479,776, forward strand.
ATTCGAATAGTGTTCATCCAATGGCCATGCCATAAGTGTGTTGCCCTCATAGGATATCCTTAATCTCTTTGGGATAAATTCGTTCTCCTAATATAATTTTATTTTATCTCATGGTAACCATTACATCTTCCTTCGTAAAAGTGAGTCACTATAAAATAGAAATTAATTCATTTATCATAAAGGCAAACGACTCGTTACCTGTGGCCTGTGGCCTGTGGCCTAAGTTTAAATAGATGAGGAACCAAAAGCTGATGCATTGGGTATGCGACTTTTGTAGTATATAAAATCATTCGTCTTTGTGATGAATGACTTAATTACTAATTGATATTAGTTGACTTTTCATGAAGGAAGATGTAATGGTTACCATGAGATAAATAGGATCATATTGAGAGAACAAATTTATCCCAAAGAGATTAAGGATATCGTATGAGTGTAACACACTTATGACATGTTCATTAGATGAGTACTGATCGAGTTGTTTTCGTAATTGTATGTCATTGGGGAGAGCTCAGTCACGATACTATAGTGGAATGACTTCGTGACTAAAGGAGTTTAAAATTAATAGGTGAAATTTTAAAACTTAATTATAAATCATTTGAACCCTAATCACATGTGTCCAATCGGTTCCTTCGCTAGCTCGTTGAAACCAAAATGATATATTTCTCATAAATTCTTTCACGGTAAAGTCGTCATGATTTTAACGGAATTAAAAATTGGGTTGAGAAAATTATTTAAGTAGTAAATTAATTTATTTAAATTAATTTGAGGTGTTTATTTTGGGAAATAAAAAAACATCGTATTGTATAGAATTATAAAGTACTAGGTTAAAAGCCCAAGAAGCTCTTGTAATTGAACTTGATACGGAATAGGCCTCTAAGCCCCTCATGTTTAAAGAAAGGGGCAAAAAACACTAGTTTTTTTAACCAGGGTTGTCGCCCTCTATACTCCTAGTTAGGTTTGGAGTTCGTTTTTCTATTTGAAATAGAGTTCTACAATTCAACTAAGGTTTTACTCCTTTTTATAAATGATGGCACCGTAGGGTTAAATATACTACTTTAAGATATAGTTACTCTTCTCGAAGAAAGTGAGATTTTTATTCTCTAAGTATTAAATTTATTTTGTGGAATAACAATTCTACCAATTTCTATTAAGAAGAGATATTCCTTTCATACTGAAAGTAAAGAAAACTATTTCTAGTTCTGTGTATGATTCAAATCGTTTAAACCCACACTTAAAGCAGTTCATGGTATGAAAATAGTAGAGAAGGCCGCCGGTTGAAATCTAAAAATGACAAGGATCCTTCTAGCCCAAAACACAGGTGCGATTTCAATAAAGGGTTTATTGCTATAAATATCACAGACTGACTCAGTTTTCAAAATTTCTATTTTTCGTTGTACAAGAACGTCATTTTTTTTAATCAGATTTTTTCAAACACATATGGAGCATCCCATGTTAAGTGAAGGGAATTTTAGACAGTCTAACCCCTTGTGGCAAGGGGATCGATAAGTGGTGAATACTTTCAAAAACCCCCTATCACTCAAGACTTATTCGGAAAAATTGTTCATGCTAGCACCTTCAAGATTGAACCCCTTATAATCAGCATCGCACTTAACACCAAGTTAATTATTCCCCAGCCACCATATTGAACCAAGTGGAATGTTAGGGGATCTTAGGGAACCAACACCAGTTATGCCTCCCAACCCACGCAAAGATGCCTTTCTGTAATATCCGGGGTTTAGGGGTTATGCATTTTCACTTAAATGTATGTGGTAGCATGCTTGTGTGTGATTTGAATGTGTTTTGGGGGCTTCAGGAACCTTGGGATGTAGGTAGAAGCCTTAGAAAAATATTTGATTTTAAGCCTAAAAAGGGGAACTAAGGGAGCTAGGCCTTAAGGAGTTTATTGTGTGGCTTAAGACACAAGAACTAAGCTGGTAAGGTGGCAAAAAGGTGCCACTTAGGGCCTTGTGAGGTGACGCCACAGGGAGTGTGAAGGGACCTAGGTTCTAGCAGCAAGGGAAGTGTTTTGGAGCTTTTATTTTTCGGGAAGGAGGTGCAGTGGTGGATAGCACAAGGACTCTGAATGGATGAAGTGTAGATTGGGTCTGACAGCTTAAAGATTCGGCTAAGTAGGAGTGAAAAGGGGGATTTGGATGAGGGAAGAAGAGTTGGCCGAATAGAGGGGTCTTGGGGTAGTAGTTTCGATCATGTAGGGAGAATGGGCGTACAAAATCATTTGGCATCTTTTAGTTTTTTTCTCTCGTTCTTTTCTTCCTCTTTCTCACCTTAGCGAACCATAACTTGAGCCTCACCATCATCCTTTTCTTCTTCTTCTCACAATTTCTTTTGTCATCAAAAGCGAAACTCCTTAATCTCTTTTACGTAAACCAAAGCGAATACCATTCATCTTTCTCCCATTCCACTTTGGCGAATCTCAAGTGCTTTTCTTAAGCCATTCTTGAAATCTCTCAAACTCATCCCTTCTCAGTTTTGGTCGAATATCAACCAAACAGAGATCTCCCTTGATTTCTTCTCTGATCGGTTTGGAATAGGTAAGTCTGTCATGATCGAATCTCCTCTATTCTCCCTTACTTTTCTCTGTCGACATGTGTAGGACAAAAGCTGAATTTCAGCATTTGTCTTGACTTTTAATCAACCAAGCAATTGATTTCTTTTAGGATCTCCGGGACTTTGAAGCAGTAGATCAGAGTCATCTTCTCCCTGTCAATTGTTTCCTGTAAGTTAGTGGTAAGGATTCATGCTGAATCAATTTGTCTTTTAGATATTTGAAAAGATGAAGGCTATTAAGATTAAGTGTTAATGTTGGCCAATTGTAGGGGAGATCAGTCTCGCATGTCTCGGGTTGTGGCTAGTATTCAGAAGGCATTATGGTAAGGATTATGGTTGTGCGTCAACCTTTCGGGATTTGTTTGTATAGTCGAATGGCCCCTTTGCTAATGATCTTAGTGTTGGCCGAATATAGGAAAGGGGATCTAGTGCGTTAGATCGAGATTTTCGGGATTCGATAATCACGTTAGTAACCAGGTGTGTAACCCACCCTCAACTCTCGATTAGTAATAATATTGTTATGAATATGTTAATAAGGCAATGAATGAATATGGCTAAGGGTACCATTCAATGGTACAGTGCATTCAGGTACGTTGCCCCTAACTCTCAGTAAATAATATAATAAACATTGATATGGAATATGTGTGATTTCATTATGACTTTGGGGTAAGGTACGTTGCATGATATCTGAATAACATGTATGTTGCATGGGCATATGGGTGATAATGATAAAAGGGAAGTGTTCCAGTGGTTTTTACCACATTATCCGGTGACTTATGTCACATATTATGAATCCGGTGACTCTGTCACATTATCTAGTAGCTATGCCACATTATAAGGGTGATGTGCAGTTGACTGCAGCGACTACCTTCGATGGTGTGTAGCAGATGGAGGATCGATCTAGTAATCCCCATGGTGTGATTGGCAGGTACGGGTGATGTGTAGAGGTTGGATATCTAGGTGGGTTTGGGTTGCATCATTGCCTACACTTGTCATGTGTGATTTAATATGCCTTAATCATTTGGGAGTCTATGTTGGTTGTTACACACTGAGTTTGTTGACTCACCCTTCGTGGGCTAACATTTTGCAGATGATACTCAATAGATGGATCGGGTCGGCAGGGACTTAGTGGTGGCCATGCTCAGCTCAGATTTTTCGGGTTTTCTTATTATGTTTTTTTTGGAATTTATTTCGGGTTTAGTTTTGTTGTAATAAGGCCATTACTATTTAACTATTTTAAGTTTCGTTTTAATTTTTATTCTGATAACGATCAACATTAAACAAGTGGTTAAACGATTTTTCATAAAACAACTCCAAATGTTTTGACACCTAAACACCTATGATTTTCAACTTAATGTTAAGCTCTAAAATTCGGCATTTCTTTAAACTTGTAATTTCTAAAATATGAAGATAACGTTTTAATACAAAATTAAATTACAACACGATTTTCAATTTAAGAATAATCCAAATCTATTTTATTCAAAACCACCAAGTTTTTCAAGATGACATAATGAGATTTAACTACGTTTTACTCAAGGAGCATGCTAGATCCGATCAGGGCTTGTGGGACGGGTTTGGGGTGTTTCAATTTGGTATCAGAGCCCGGTTCAAAACTCAGCCTTGAGGGCTTTTGGGCCCAATACATTTTAAAAAAAAAAGAAAATTTGAGTTTTACTAAAGAATGAGCAGGTTTTCTGGCGTGGCACCTGAGTCTCCGGCCCGAAGTCCACGAGGTAAGTACCCATAACCACTATGTGATTTGTATGTGGGTATTACAGGATCGTAGATTAGTAGATTAGGAGCTATTAAACCCTAGGATTAGCTTACTCCAACACAGAATAACATAAAATTTAAAGCCTAATCAAACAAACCTGTGAGTGAGTCACCGAGTTAAGGGTGTGGCAACCGTTGTGCGCATGTCTAGGATTGGATTCAGGGGGAGCTTGGTATTTAAGCAGTCCTAGTGGCTCACCTCCTCTTCGCTCGAATCCTACCTGGTGCATAGTGACGGTTCACCCTAACCAAGAGGACTTATTCATAGGCTAAATTTAATAATTAAAACCCGAAAGGGACTAGCTACACTGTTTTATAAAAACCCTAGTTTTAAAATCACCGAATTACCCCTTTGACTTGTAAAAACTATTTTAGATTTTGAAAAAAAAATTTCCGAAATATCCCCGATTTACAAAATTATCGAAATACCCCTGGTTTGTAAAATTACTAAAATACCCTCAGTTTATAAAATTGCCATACTACCCTTGACTTTTATCAAGATATTCCTATTTTGTAAAGATACCAAAAACCCCTATTTTGTAAAATATCAAGATACCCTGATTTGGAAAATTACCAAAATACCCTTATAGGATAAATTACGAAAATACCCCTGGGTTGGAACGGACGAAAATGTTTGAGTGGTGAGTGTGTGTAGTAGATATTATTAAATGAATGTGATTCTCGAATTAGGGTAGAAGATTTGAAATGAAGACCACGAAATGATCGAAAGAACTACCATTAAACTTCTTTACATAAAACACATTCGTGGGTAATCAATGGAACAAAAGCGATGCATAAAACTTTTAAAGCGATTAAATCATGATCATAGGCATGAGTTCTAGGGGCGTGGTCGTAATGTGTGAGGGCGTGGTAGAGGCGTAATGATCGTATCGAAACCCGTTAGAGTCGGTCAAGGGTCCGAGAATGAGATGCCACCACCACCACCGCTTGGTGTTGAATATCGTGATCAAAGCGGAGATGATGCGATCGTGAGGCAATGTTGCGAGTTCTTGAGAGGGTGGTGGGCGGTAGAGGTATGGGAGCTCAAAAATCTATAACCGAGCGACTCTGAGCCAATGGAGCGGAGGTATTTCAAGGTGTATCTGATGTGGCACCCAATACGACTGAGTATTGGTTGGAGGCGATGGAGTGAATTATGGACGATTTGGACCTGACTACTGAGGAGAAACTGAAAAGGGTGGTGTCACTTCTCCGCGATGAGTCATGCCAGTGGTGGCTCACGATTCGGGATGGTGCTGCAGCGGATGATCTCACTTGGGAGTATTTTAAGGCGGCGTATCTGAAGAAGTATATTGGGACTAGCTATATTGATGCACAGAGGAAGGCATTTACGAAAGGTGGTTTAGGGAATAAGTTAAAGAGCGAGTACGAGGCGTAATTCTTACGGTTGAGCTAGTATGCTTGAGGTATCGTGGCCACGGAGCATGAACGATGTGTCAGGTTCGAGGACGGATTGAGGGATGACCTGAGATTGTTGATTGCTCCACAGCAGGCGGGAGTTTGCCATGTTGGGAGAGAAGGCTAAGATAGCCGAAAGGGTTAAAGAATCTATGAGACAGAATTCGGATAGGAATAGACAAAAGAGAAGTTTTGGATCATCAGGGTCATTCAGGAATGTTCAAAAGAGACCTAGAGTTGATAGGTCGCAAGGTCAGCAGGTTGTTACGGGAGGACAGTACCGTACTTGTGCTCAGTATGGAAAGATACACCTGGGAGAGTGTTGGAAGAAGACAAGGGGATGTTTTAAATGTGGGTCTAAGGATCACATGATTAGGGACTGTCCTATGAAAATAAACGAGAGCCGACCAACAAGTCAGGGTCTTAATCAGGCTGGAAGAGATGGACAGCAGCTACCGCGGGGTCGTGGTCTGATTGGCAGAGGTAATGGTTCTAGAAGAGGTCGGGGAACACCGGGCAGAGGTGTTGGTAACACGGAAGTGAGACAATCGGGTCTAGTGTATACAGTTCGTCGGAGGGATGATGGTGACGCACGAAACATCATAACCGGTACGTTCCTTATAGCTGACAAGCCTTACTTTGCTTTAATTGATGTTGGCTCAACCCACTCATATGTTGCATGTAGAGTAGTTGAAACACTAGGTGTAATATCTGAACTATCTGTTAGGGAGATGACTGTAGTGAGCCCGTTAGGTCAAACGGTAGTGGTGAATAGGATATTCTAGAGTGTGCCTCTAGAGATTTAGGGAGTGGTATTTCCTGTCGACTTGATGGAACTACCTTTTGGGGAATTTGATCTCATTCTCAACATGGATTGGTTAGTGGAACATCGGGCTAAATTGAATTGCGTAGCTAAGCGAATGGAGTTGAGGACTCCGGAGGATGAGGAGATAATTATGATAGGAGAAAGAAGAATTATTTGGCTAACGTAGTCTCCGCATTAAAGGCTGATAAGATGGTTCGAAAAAGGTGCAAGGCATTTTTGGCCTTCGTGAGTGCTTTGGATGCAAAGGAAGAAGGAGTTAGTGGAGTAAAACAGTAAGGGAATTCGTGGATGTCTTTTCGAAGGAGCTGCTTGGGTTACCCCCGGACAGGGAGGTGGATTTCAGAATTGATTTACTGCCGGGTACAGCTCCTCTGTCAATTGCTCCATATCGAATGGCACCAAAGGAGTTAGTAGAGCTTAAAGCCCAGATCCAAGAGTTACTCGATCGTGGGTTCATTCGACCTAGTGTGTCTCCATGGGGAGCACCGGTCCTATTCGTGAAGAAGAAGGACGGGACTATGCGTATGTGCATAGATTACCAGCAGTTGAATAAGCTGACCATCAAGAACAAGTACCCATTACCGAGGATAGACGACTTGTTCGATCAGCTTAAGGGGGCCGCGATATTTTCAAAGATAGATCTACGGTCAGGATATCATCAGCTTAGGGTGAAGGAAGTAGATATCCATAAGATAGCTTTTCAGGCAAGATATGGGCATTATGAGTTCTTAGTAATGCCATTCGGATTGACAAACGCCCCAGCTACGTTCATGGATATGATAAACCGGGTTTTTTAACCCTGTGTTTATAGACGACATCCTAGTGTATTCCAAGTCTGAGGAAGAACATGATGAGCATCTCGGGTGGTGTTGCAAGTGTTAAGGGAAAAGAAGCTATATGCCAAGTTCAGCAAGTGCGAATTTTGGCTAAAGGAAGTTACGTTCTTAGGGCATGTGGTGTCTGTGGAAGGAATAAGGGTGGACCCTCGGAAGATTGAGGCAATATTAGATTGGAAACCACCTAAGTCTGTGGCTGAAGTTCGTAGTTTCTTGGGGTTAGCAGGATACTACAAGAGATTTGTTGAAGGGTTCTCATCAATAGTAGCACCTCTGACGAAGTTGTTAAGAAAGGAGGTACCTTTCGTATGGGCGGATAAGAAGCAGGAGAGTTTTGAGAAGCTTAAAAGAGTATTGACAGAGGCTCCGATTTTGACTCAGCTGGAAGCAGGGAAAGACTTCATGGTGTATTGTGATGCTTCCCATACAGGATTGGGATGTGTCCTTATGCAAGACGGGAAGTGGTCGCTTATGCGTCTCGGCGGTTGAGGCCACATGAGATTAACTATCCGACGCATGATCTGGAATTGGCTGCAGTAGTGTTCGCTCTAAAAGAGTGGAGGCACTATTTATATGGAGAAAAGTCGGTGATTTACACGGATCACAAGAGTCTGAAGTATCTGCTAACTCAGAAGGAGCTAAATTTGAGACAGCGAAGGTGGGTGGAGTTGTTGAAAGACTACGACTGTTCAATAGAGTATCACCCGGGCAAGGCAAATGTGGTGGCAGATAATCTAAGTCGAAAAGTGGTGTCGGATTTGAGGGCGATGTTTGCACATCTTAGCCTTTATGAGGATGGAAGTTTGCTAGCGGAGTTGCAAGTAAAGCCAACATGGCTAAGTCAGGTAAAGGAGAAACAATTGGTAGATGGTGAACTCAGTGCTAAGCTGCTACAAGTACAAAATGGAGAGTTGGAAGACTATGGTGTAAGTGGTGATGGAGTGCTGTGTTTTTGGGGCAAGGTCTGTATGCCGAAGGATGAGGAATTAAGGCAGAAAATTCTTCAGGAATCGCATAGTAGCCCTTATGCTATGCATCCTGGAGAAAGTAAGTTGTACAGGGATTTATGGGATCTATTTTGGTGGCACGGTCTTAAGCGGGAAGTTCGAATTTGTAGGGAAGTGCTTAGCGTGTCGACAAGTCAAATTTGAACACCAAGTACTGCGTCGGGATTGCTTGGTGATAAAGATTCCGCAATGGAAGTGGGAGAGAATTACTATGGACTTCGTTAGTGGGCTTCCCCTTACGCCTAGTAAGAAGGACTCGGTATGGGTGATAGTAGATTGGTTGATGAAGTCTGCACATTTCATACCAGTGCGGGTGGACTATTCCCTACAGAGATTGGCAAAATTGTATGTAGCAAAAATCGTGAGGCTGCACGGAGTGTCGGTGTCGATTATCTCGGATAGGGATCCGAGGTTTACGTCTCGATTTTGGAAGGCACTACATCAAGCATTGGGCACTAGGTTGGACTTCAGTACGGCATTCCATCCGCAGTTGGACGGCCAATCTGAGCGGGTAATTCAAGTGCTAGAGGATATGTTGAGGGGTTGCGTGATAGATTTTAGAGGAAGTTGGGAGGAGTTCTTGCCTTTAACGGAATTTGCGTACAATAATAGCTATCAAGCAAGTATTCGGATGGCACCGTACGAAGCGCTGTATGAAAGGAGGTGTCGCACTCCTACGTGTTGGATAGAATTGGGGAAACGTCATATTTTAGGTCCGGAGATGGTGGCAGAAGCGGAAGAAAAGGTTAAGGTAATTCAGGCACCGTTGAAGGAGGCATCTGACAGGCAGAAGTCATATGCAAATCTTAAGCGAAAGGAGATAAAGTTTGCAGAAGGAGATCAAGTGTTCTTAAAAGTTTCGCCATGGAAGAAGGTGATGAGATTTGGTCGCAAGGGAAAGTTAAGTCCCAGGTTTATAGGACCTTATCAGATTTTGAAGCGGGTTGGGCCAGTAGCATATCAGTTAGAGTTGCCTACGGAATTGAAGCAGATGCACGATGTGTTCCATGTTTCGATGCTACGTCATTACCGATCAGACCCATCTCATGTAATACCAGTTGAGGAGGTGGAGCTAAGACCAGATTTGTCGTATGAGGAGGAGCCGATTCAAATTTTGGAACGGGATGTGAAGGTGCTTCGGAGGAAAATAGTTCCTCTTATCAAAGTGTTGTGGCGTAACCGTGGAACAGAAAAAGCTTCATGGGAGCTGGAGGAAGCAATCGACGATAATACCCTCACTTATTTTAGCTGTAATTTCGAGGTCAAAATTATTTTAAGGGGTAGAACTATAATATCCGGGGTTTAGGGGTTATGCATTTTCACTCAAATGTATGTGGTAGCATGCTTGTGTGTGATTTGAATGTGTTTAGGGGCTTGGGAACCTTAGGATGTAGGTAGAAGCCTTAGAAAATATTTTATTTTAAGCCTAAAAGGGGAACTAAGGGAGCTAGGCCTTAAGGAGTTTATTGTGTGGCTTAGGACACAAGTACTAAGATGGTAAGGTGGCAAAGAGGTGCCACTTAGGGTCTTGTGAGGTGACGCCACAGGGAGTGTGAAGGGACCTAGGTTCGAGCAGCAAGGGAAGCATTTTTCGGCAAGGAGTTGCAGTGGTGGACGGCACAAGGACTCTGAATGGATGAAGTGTAGATTGGGTCTGACAGCTTAAAGATTCGGCTAAGTAGGAGTGAAAAGGGGGATTTGGATGAGGGAAGAAGAGTTGGCCGAATGGAGGGGTCTTGGGGTGGTAGTTTCGGTCATGTAGGGGAGAGTGGGTGCCGAAAATCATTTGGCATCTTTTAGTTTTTTTCTCTCATTCTTTTCTTCCTCTTTCTCACCTTAGCCGAACCATAACTTGAGCCTCACCATCATCCTTTTTCTTCTTCTTCTCACAATTTCTTTTGTCATCAAAAGCCGAAACTCCCTTAATCTCTTTTCTGTAAACCAAAGCCAAATACCATTCATCTTTCTCCCATTCCACTTTGGCCGAATCTCAAGTGCTTTTTCTTAAGCCATTGCCGAAATCTCTCAAACTCATCCCTTCTCAGTTTTGGCCGAATATCAACCAAGCAGAGATCTCCCTTGATTTCTTCTCTAATCGGTTTGGAATAGGTAAGTCTGTCATGACCGAATCTCCTCTATTCTCCCTTACTTTTCTCTGTCGACATGTGTAGGACAAAAGCCGAATTTCGGCATTTGTCTTCACTTTTAATCAACCAAGCAGTCGGTTTCTTTTAGGATCTCGGGACTTTGAAGTAGTAGATCAGAGTCATCTTCTCTCTATCAATCATTTCCAGTAAGTTAGTGGTAAGGATTCATGCTAAATCAATTTGTCTCTTAGATATTTGAAAAGACGAAGGCTATTAAGATTAAGTGTTAATGTTGGCCGATTGTAGGGGGAGATCAGTCTCGCATATCTCGGGTTGTGGCTAGTATTCAGAAGGCGTTAAGGTAAGGATTATTGTTGTGCGTCGACCTTTCGGGATTTGTTTGTATAGCCGAATGGTCCCTTTGCTAATGATCTTAGTGTTGGTCAAATGTAGGAAAGGGGATCTAGTGCGTTAGATCAGGATTTTTGGGATTCGGTAATCGCGTTAGTAACCAGGTGTGTAACCCACCCTTAACTCCCGATTAGTAATAATATTGTTATGAATATGTTAATAAGGCAACGAATGAATATGGCTAAGGGTACCATTCAATGGTACAGTGCATTCATGTACGTTGCCCCTAACTCTCAGTAAATAATATAATAAACATTGATATGGAATATGTGTGATTTCGTTATGACTTTGGGGTAAGGTACATTGCATGATATCTGAATAACATGTATGTTGCATGGGCATATGGGTGATAATGATAAAGGGGAAGTGTTCCGGTGGTTTTTACCACATTATCCGGTGACTTATGTCACATATTATGAATCCGGTGACTCTGTCACATTATCTAGTGGCTATGCCACATTATAAGGGCGATGTGCAGTTGACTACAGTGACTGCCTTCGATGGTGTGTAGCAGATGGAGGGTCGATCTAGTAATCCCCACGGTGTGATTGGCAGGTACAGGTGATGTGTAGAGGTTGGATATCTAGGTGGGTTTGGGTTGCATCATTGCCTACACTTGTCATGTGTGATTTAATATGCCTTAATCGTTTGGGAGTCTATGTTGGTTGTTACACACTGAGTCTATTGACTCACCCTTCGTGGGCTAACATTTTGCAGATGATACTCAGTAGATGGACCAGGTTAGCAGGGACTTAGTGGTGGCCATGCTCAGCTCAGTTTTTTCGGGTTTTCTTATTATGTTTTTTTGGAATTTATTTCGGGTTTAGTTTTGTTGTAATAAGGCCATTACTATTTAACTGTTTTAAGTTTCGTTTTAATTTTTATTCTGAAAATGATCAACATTAAACAAGTGGTTAAACGATTTTTCATAAAACAACTCCAAATGTTTTGACACCTAAACACCTACGATTTTCAACTTAATGTTAAGCTCTAAAATTTGGCATTTCTTTAAACTTGTAATTTCTAAAATATGAAGATAACGTTTTAATACAAAATTAAATTACAACACGGTTTTCAATTTAAGAATAATCCAAATCTATTTTCTTCAAAACCACCAAGTTTTTCAAGATGACATAACGAGATTTAACTACGTTTTACTCAAGGATCATGCCAGATCCGGTCAGGGCCTGTGGGCCGGGTTTGGGGTGTTTCACTTTCTTTATCACTGTCAGCACCCTAATGCTCCAAACCATAGTACAAAATGTTGCATTCAGTTGAAGGGTGCCAGAAAAGATATTATTTATAGAAGCATTCAAAACAATACAGAACCCAAGATGCCTATATGCTAAATAAGGTCAATGACCAAGACACTAAGTCCTCTAGGAATCAGTACGATGATAAAGGGAAACAACCAGTCATAGGCAAAATTGATGTCTTGATTAGTGAAAATAAGGAGTGGGTCTCCTCTAATTCTAAGAAAAAGGCACATTATAAAGCTTAATGTATTGTTCTACATCAATCAAGAAAGCTAGGTTCTCTCCTTAGAATATAAGGTTTTTGGACGTCAATGAACGGGAGGTTTTGGATGTGGAAAGGCATGATCCCCTTATCGTCTCGGCTAAAATATCTTCTTTTGAGGTAAAAAGGATCCTAATTGAGACGGATAGTTTAGGGGACATCTTGACAGCTTATACATTTTATAAATTAGGCCTCAAGGATGCAAAGTTGAATAAGGCCAACCTTGTCTATGGTTTGCTAACCAACCTATTACAGTTAAGGGATCTGTCATCCTCTCGATATTTTTGGGAGATATAGAGTACATGTTTACGGAGATAGTTGAATTTCTGGCAGTGCACCATCCGACAGCTTACAATCCAATCTTTGAAAGGCTGATCATGAGGCTGACTAAAATGGTTGTAACCACATTTTATATGGTAGTTAAGTTTTCCATGCCAACCGAAGAAGGGTATATGAAGTGTGACCAAAAGACGGCCTGAGAGTGTCATATTGCCTTCCTGTAACTTACACAACAAAGATCGTTACTTCTTGTAACTATCCAAAATTTAGTAGTATCAAAAATTATGATTTTGGAACATCATTTTCATAAATCAAGTCCGTAAATATTAAATATGTATATTTACGGTTAGTATGTAGATGAATTAAAATTGATTAAGTAATTTAGCAAAAAAAATATGGTTAATTAAGGTCCATGGACTAAATTGTAAAAGTTTAATCGCTCTGATTTTTATTAGGAAAAGACTTGGGGGCTTAAATAGAAATTATCTAAAGGATTAAAATGGTAAATAAACCAAATTAAAATATATGATAGTAGGATTTGATGGTGGATACCATTAACTTAAACTAATTAAATATTTATGTTCATAATTAAGATTAAAACATGTTAATTTAAGCATAAGTAATAAACATATTGGAAAGAAAGAGAAGATATTATCATTTTTATCTTCAATCCGTGGAAACCAAAGAAAAAAAGAAAGGCAGAAAGCTTGAAAACCATTGGACATTTCGCTATCAAATTTTAGTAAGTCCCTAGCCATTTTTCTTTGATTTTTATGTAAATTGAATCATGGAAGCTTGATTTAGCTAGCCCATGTAGCATTTTGTGAAACTATTAAAGTTTTTGAAAGATTTCATTGTTGAGAAATGGATTATTTTGGTGTGAATTTGATAGAAATTAAACTTAGTTTATGGAAATGACTAAGTTGTAAACCTTAATCGTTAGATTTGTGTATTAGGAACTAAATTGAAAAAAAATGCAAATTTCTTATGAAATTCTGGTAGGAATGGAAAATATAAGGTACCTAATATGAGAAATTGAATTTTAATTTGAAGCTTTAAATAATTGAATAAATTAAAAAATATTTTGGCTTTGTATTTTAATGTGATTTGGATGGAAATCAATGTTGTGTCATTATTGAATTATTTTAGTAGCTGAAGATGACGCTGAGTCGTCGAGAGGGAAAGGAAAGGCGGGAGCCAACAACGAGTGAAATGAGCTTTTGGTTTGTATTTCTATAATTCGAGATCGATCTAATTATTGCATATTTATGTTAAATTGCATGATTTAGTAATAAAGTGAGTATATAATGATTGTATGAATTAAATTGTGGTGATTGATATGGTATATTGAGATAAAGGACTAAATTGAATAAATTAGAAAGTAGCATGATTTAATTGATATATGATATTTGGTATGAAATTGAGTTGAAGCATGTTATATGATGTGTTGGATTGGTCAATTGATGATGATTTGAGAATGATGGAATGTGAATTGTACTATGTGATGAAATTGGAAAATTGGTTACCCTATTAACTGTTCGAGCAGAGTTGGATATAGTTAGCATGCCATAGGATTATATTATGTACGACTTTATACTTCGGTTTAGCCAATGATGCACTTATGTGCCAATATATTCACTTCAGTTTAGCTGATGATGCATTTATGTTCCAGTTTGCTTCATTTTAGCTAATGAAGCACTTATGTACTAGTATATTTGATTCAATTCATCTGATAATACACTTATGTGCTAGTATTATTTCTTTGGTTCATCCAATGATGCACTTATGTGCTAGTATAATTGTCTCGACTTGTCTGATGATGCACTTATGTGCCAGTATATTTCCTTCGGTATATCCAATGATGCACTGCGGTGCTATATTGGGATGCTGGTAGGTTAATCTGTGTATCCCTCAAGTTAATAGGGATTATAAAACATAAGCTTGAAAAATTATATGAGATTGAAATGATTTGATGATATGGAACTATATTTGTGCATATATGTAATCCGTGATAAATAGAGTATAAAAATAAGATTATGCTAATCAGTTGAATACGAGCCCTGGGGGCTAAATTGAATATGAATGATTCAATGGTCCAAAAAAATGAATCAAATATTAGTAGAATGGTTAAATGGTATTGGTTGATCGTGGAGTTTGAATAGCCTATTGTTGTAGGTATAAATGTTAGAACTTAAATGGTGTTGAATGTTTTAAATGGTACCAAGATTCATACTTAGTGAATGGAATGAATTGGTGAACTCTATTACTAATGATAGATATATTGATGTAGAATTTGCCATATACATCCTTACAATAATGTGTGATTGTAACACCCCTGACCCGTACTCGATGCCGGAACAGGGTATGAGGTATTACTAAACTTTTACCCAAACAATTATACAAAACTAAAATGTGACTTTCCACTCCAAATTAAAACTTTTCATAACATCTCTTAAACAAGCCTACGAGGCCTAAATCAAAATTTAGGAATGGTTCGGGATCAATCGAACTCTTTTGAAGCTCTCTATAAAAACTTAGAAAACTTTCACTAAACAGTCAACACGCTCGCGTGGAGGAAGGGACATGCCCGTGTGGCATATCACATGCCCGTGTTCCACACCCGTGTAGATCTATTTCTCAATTTGAACCTACAGGGGTTTTCACACGGCTAGACACACGCCCATGTCCCTGGCCCATGTCTCTCACACGGCCTCGACATGTCCGTGTGCCAATAACCTTGGCATTCTGTTTATGATGTCATCACCCCAAAAATGTCACACGGCCAAGACACACGCCCGTGTCTTTGGCCGTGTGGTGAATTAAGTTCCTAATTTCAGGTGCAGGCTTCACACGGCCTGGGCACATGCCCATGTCCATGACCGTGCCTTCCACACGGCTGAGGCACACAGCTGTGTCTTCACCCGTGTGTTTACTACTGAGCATACTGACTTGTAAACCTAGCATGCAAGGGGACACACGGCCCAAGCACACGCCTATGAGCCTGACTGTGTGTCTGCCCCTTGTGGACAAGAACAAGGCTATTTTCCAAGCTCTTTCTATCACTCTAACTCATACAAACATAAATCATATCAAACCTTCAACCTATTCATGCATAAATAATAGAAAGAGAGTTAATATTAGTACTTTTGGTTCCTTTGGGTTCGACAATCCGATCTTGCCGCTAGCTATACTACTGTTCAATAGGTGTACTTGCCTCCATCGTTGTCTTAGTTAGTTTCCAGGTTCGATCATTCTTTCTATAAATTTTTAAGACTCGATAGACACGATCAAGTTTTTGGCGCCATTGCTGGGGAACTGAAATATTAAGAACGCTCAATTGTTATTACTTTAGCCATATTATATTTTATTTTACTACAATTAAATTTTATTTTTATTTTTCTAAATTTTATTTTTCTTTTTCTCTTTTCCCAACAGGTACCTCTAGTTTATGACTAGAAGGAACCCAACAGGACCACTACTTTACGATAGTGATATTGAAGGAACCGTATGCAGAAATCGTAAAGAAGTAAGGCGAGGCTTAGATTACATACAAGAAGAGTAAGAGGATGAAACCAATACCACCGAAGGGATGGCCGAGAATAATCCACCACATCAAGATATGGCCGATCATCATGCTCCTCGAACTATGTATGATTATGCTAAACCTAATTTAACAGGAGCTAAATTAGGCCTACTATAGCCGCTTATAATTTTGAATTAAAACCTAACACTATACAAATGATTCAATAGTTTGTTCAATTTGATGGTTTGTAGGACAAAGACCCAAATACTCATTTAGCTAATTTTCTAGAATTCTGTGATACCTTCAAAATAAATGGCATTTCTGATGATGCCATTAAATCTTGATTATTTCCTTTTCTTTGAGAAATAAAGCCAAACAGTGGTTACATTCTCTTCCATGAGGATCAATCACTATATGGGACCAAATGACTGAAAAATTTTTACTAAAATATTTTCCAATGGCCAAAACGGCCAAATTGAGGAATGATATCTCTTCTTTTGTGTAGATGGATTTAGAAACATTATACGATGCATGGGAGAGATACAAAGATTTGTTGAGAAGGTGCCCACACCATGGTTTACCCTTGTGGTTGCAGGTCCAAACTTTTTACAACGGTGTGAACCCCTCAACTCGACAGTTAATTAACTCGACAGCTGGCGAAACCCTTAATAACAAAACTCCTGAAGCGGCTTATGAGTTTATAGAGGAGATGTCACTGAATAACTATCAGTGGCAAAGTACAAGGACAAATCCAACTAAAGTAGCCAGAGTTTTCAATCTCAACGCAGTCACCATGCTATCAAGTCAGGTAGAGATGATGAATTAAAATATTGATGGTTTGTGTGGTTCTTTGCAGGTACATCCAGTTATGCAATGTGACTCAAATCTAGGAGGTATGGCAAATCCTGAGTACCCACCCTACATTTCGTGCATGGAAAGCGAACAATTAAACTATACGGGTAACAGTTTAAGACCTCAAAATAACTCTTATAGTAATTCTTATAATCCACGTTGGAGGAACCACCCCAATTTCTCGTGGGGTGGCCAAGGAAATCAGAGACAACAACCACCCCCTCCAAACTTCCAATAACAGCCCTAGCCACAGGAAAAAAAGCTGAACCCTGAAGAGATGCTGACAAAATTCATAGCAGTGTCTGAAACTCGCTTTCAAAACACTGAGACAACACTTAAAAATCAACAAGCATCGATTAAAGGAATCAAGAACTAGTTGGGGCAACTCGCAAAGCTAATCTCCGAACGACCATTAGGTAGCTTTCCAAGTATTACTGAGACTAATCTAAAAGAACAAATTCAAGCCATATCAGCTCATGACAGGGAAGGGTTATCAGAATTTGAATCTGAGCCAAGGAAAGAACCTGTGGTAAGTGAAGGTAAGGTCGAGAAAAGCTAAGAAAAGCCAAAACTAGTAATTAATGAATACAAACCTTGTATACCTTACCCTAATGTGATAAAGAAAGATGACACAGAAGAACAGTTCGGTAAGTTCCTTAAACTCTTAAACAATTTACATATTAACTTACCACTTCTTGAAGCTCTTTCACAGATGCCAGATTCAAGGAAATTTTTAAAAGAGCTCTTAGCAAACAAGCGAAAGTTAGACGATAAGTCACATGTGAAACTAAACGCAGTATGCTCAGCAATGTTACAGAACAAACTACCACAGAAATTAAAAGATCCAGGGAGTTTTACAATTCCATGTCTAATCGATAGTTTATCTATTAATAATGCTTTAGCTGATTTACGGGCAAGCATCAATGTTATGCCATCTAAAATGTTTAAACAGCTATGTCTAGGGAAACCCAAGAAAACTAGGAAGAGTATTCAACTAGCTTATAGGACTATTCGCATCCCTAAGGGTATAATTGAAGATGTACTAGTTAAAGTTGATAAATTCATATTTCCCGTAGATGTAACAACCCGAAGTTGGGCCTAGTAGGATTGGGCCCATTGGGCCTTATCCATGGGAACGTTTAAAGTTTTAAAAAACATGAGAACAACACTAATGCAAGTTGGACCTATTAGGTGAGTGATTTTGGAAGGTTATGGGGCTTCTATGAAGTTCTGGGATCAAACTTGGGCCTTAGGAAAATTTTGGTTTTAGGTGAATAAAAGCTTGGGAGTTAGTAGGTAGGCTTTAAGAATAAAATGTGGAGAAAAATGACACAAAAAGAGCTTGTGGTGTAGTGGCAAAGTGGCGCCAAATAGGAGACAAGGAGGTGATGCCACATAAGGAAGCCAGGGGTCCAAGGTTCAAGCATTGGCGTTGGCATTTCTTTTTGATTTATTTTTTAAGTGAACTTGGACTTTGGCCCATAGATTTATATTTAGTTGCGCATGGTTTTAGACACAAGATGAGCTTGTGGCTAGTGGCAAGTGGCGCGAATTGGCTGATGGGAGAGCTTGGGTTCGAATCTCATGACGAGCAAGGGATTCATTATTTTGCTAAGTTAGGGCGACAAGAGTTTGAGTTGGATTTAAACTCTACTGATGGAGGGATCCCACATCGAAAAGATAGCAAGAGGGAAGGTGAGAAGCCGGCTATAAATGGAGCTTTCTATGAAGAGAGGAAGGATACCTTGAAGGGCGTTTGGGCACAAGAGTGGTCGAAGCGCGGGTTAGCACCAGATTCCTATTAGGTGTGTATTTTGCCCTACTCTAAACGTAGAGTGGCAAATGTCAAAATGCCAGTCACACAGTGATGGTAGCCACACAAGCGTGTGAGCGCATGTGTAGGAGCTTTGACACGATAGTCGAGGCCACCATGAGTATATTCTTGAGGGTTGATGCTATTTGGGCAACGATAGGCCTAACGGGGCCAATTGGGCCCAATAGGCCCATCGTCCGATATGGATAAGTTGTATGGTTGTGTAGTAGATGTTGGATTAGATTATGTGAATCTCATATATGTGGCTAGATTTGGGCTAAATGGGCCATACGAGCATGTGGGTCCACTTGGGCCGAGAATGGGCCTTAGGCCCATTCGCATCATTATCTCTGTTTAGAACACTTAAGTCGCTTGAGGCCACAGTAGACCTTCTGTTGGGTCGTTACTACCCTTGATTTGCAAAATTATCGAAATACCCTTGGGTTGTGAAATTACCGAAATACCCTTGGGTTGTATAATTACTAAAATACCTTTAGTGGGTAAATTATCGAAATACCCCTGGGTTACAAAATTACTAAAATACCCTCGATGGGTTGCATGACTATTTTACCCTCAATGTTGTCTAGTAACGTGTGTATGTTTACATTACACTTTTTATCTTGATATGTATGTTGCATTTTATCATGTTGCATGGGGCGGGTTAATGAATGAAGAGTAGTGTAGCCTGGTGGCATAGCCACAATACATATATATATACACATAATTATGACTCTGGTGGCTCATCCACAAATATTCTGTGATTAGCAGCTTGACTTCAATATTGGTGTGATTGGCGAGGTGGGTTGACTTTATCTTCATAGGTGTGATTGGCTGGTAGGGGGTGTGTTGGTTGGATTGGGTTGGGTTGCATTACATCATTTGCACTCTCATGATTATAGGGCTTAGGCCAGATTGATGTTTTATGGGCTCGGGCCCAGTCAGTAATCGTTGAAGGGATTGCATACTGAGTTCTCATAACTCACCCCTTTTTCTTTAACCTCGCAGGTAATCCCCAGCGATAGAGGATTTGGAGCCGTGGAGGACTCAGTGGTGGCCATACATCGTAGATTTCATGCAAACCTCAATAAATTCAGTTTTTACCTTATTTTTAAGATTATCTAATTTGGGTTTGATGTTTTGTAATAAGGACATTAGATTTTAAATTTTTTTAAACCTATTTTCCATTATTATTTATTGTTAAATGCTTAATACGGGAGTTTTCCTAAAAGTGTTAATGAACTATTTTCAAAATATTACGTTGCTGCAAGTATTCAAATTTATATTTCATAACCAAAGCAGTTTTCAAAATATTAACAACTTTTTTAAAAAAACGGACATTAAGCAAATCGTGTTTTATAAACAAATAGCGAAACTCAGAATTTTCAAAAGAGATTCAACATTTTCAACGAGCAACTTTTCTAAACAATCACTTAGTTTTTCAACATTCTGTCAATGTGATCGGGGTCTTTACAAACAAATATCTAAACTCGAAGTTTCAACTTTTTGATGAACACACAACTTATTTTCTTACAACCTCTTTATGTGACACGTTGGATCCGGTTGTAACGTCTAGGCTGGGTTTGGGGTGTTACATTTTATGGTATCAGAGCCCGGTTGCAAAACTCAACTGTGAAATGGGTTTGAAAATTTTTTCTAAATCTGTTTAAACTATGGTTTAGAAAAAGTGATAGTGTTATTGGAAGTATGGCACACCGAGTCTCCGGCACCAAATTCGTAATTTCCTAATGCTATGCTCTGTATGCTGTAATGACTATATTTTTGGCATTTTTTCTGTGTGTGTTTTGTTGGATGTGATGTTTGAATATAGAAATTGTATGCATGTGTGGTAAATATTTGTTTGTTTCTGTGTTAGATATTTGGCTGTGTGTAAGAGGTTTCAAGATTAAGTTAAAAGTGTATTAGTGTTATTAAGATCCGACTGTGTAGAGTGAGCATAGTGTCGTAGGTTAGGAGCTGCGACTGTTCCTATAGTTGGAAATTTCAAGGGCAAAATTTCTTTAAGGCGGTAGATTTGTAATGACCCAAAGTTGGGCCTAGTAGGATTGGGCCTTGTCTATGGGAGCATTTAAAGTTTTTGAGAACATGAGAACGGGACTAATGCTAGTTGGATCTATTAGGTAAGTGATTTTGGAAGGTTATGGAGCTTCTATGAAGTTTCGGGATCAAACTTGGGCCTTAGGAAAATTTTGGTTTTAGGTGAATAAAAGTCTGGGAGTTAGTAGGTAGGCTTTAAGAAAAAAATGTGGAGAAAAATGACACAAAAAGAGCTTGTGGTGTAGTGGCAAATTGGCGCCACATGGGAGACAAGGAGGTGACGCCACACAAGGAAGCAAGGGGTCTAAGGATCAAGCCTTAGTGCTGTCATTTCTTTTTGATTTATTTTTAAGTGAACTTGGACTTTGGCCCATAGATTTATAGTCAGTTGCGCATGGTTTTAGACACAAGAGGAGCTTGTGGTTTAGTGGCAAGTGGTGTGAATTGGCTGATGGGAGAGCTTGGGTTCGAATCTCATGACGAACAAGGGATTAATTATTTTGCTAAGTTAGGGCGGCAAGAGTTTGAGTTGGATTTAAACTCTGCTGACGGAGGGATCCCACACCGAAGAAATAGCAAGAGGGAAGGTGAGAAGCTGGCTATAAATGGAGCTATCTATGAAGAGAGGAAGGATACCTTGGAGGCGTTTGGGCACAGGAGTGGTCGGAGCACGGGTTAGCACCAGATTCCTATCAGGTGTGTATTTCACCCTACTCTAGTCGTAGAGCGGCAAATGCCGAAATGCCAAAATGCCGGTCACACGGCGATGGTAGCAACACGAGCGTGCAGGCACACGTGTGGGAGCTTCGACGCGATAGTCGAGGCCGCCATGAGTATATTCTTGTGGGTTGATGCTGTTTGGGCCACAATAGGCTGAACGGGGCCAAGGACCCATCGGCCCATATGGATAAGTTGTATGATTGTGTAGTAGATATTGGATTAGACTATGTGAATCTCATATATGTGGCTAGATTTGGGCTAAATGGGCCACACGAACGTGTGGGCCCACTTGGGCGGAGGATGGGGCTTAGGCCCATTTGCATCATTATCTCTGTTTAGAACACTTAAGTCGCTCGAGGCGACAGTGGACCTTCTGTTGGGTCGTTAATACCCCTGATTTGAAAAATTATCGAAATACCCTTAGGTTGCAAAATTATCGAAATACCCTTGGGTTACGAAATTATTAAAATACCCTTGGTGGGTAAATTACCGAAATATCCCTGGGTTACAAAATTACTAAAATACCCTCGAGGGGTTGCATGACTGTTTTACCCTCAATGTTGTCTAGTAACGTGTGTATGTTTACATTACACTTTTTATCTTGATATGTATGTTGCATTTTATCATGTTGCATGGGGCGGGTTAATGAATGAAGAGTAGTGTAGCCTGGTGGCATAGCCACAATACATATATATACACATAATTATGACTCTGGTGGCTCATCCACAAATATTCTGTGATTAGCAGCTTGACTGCAATATTGGTGTGATTGCGAGGTGGGTTGACTTGATCCCCACAGGTGTGATTGGCTGGTTGGGCGTGTGTTGGTTGGATTGGGTTGGGTTGCATTTCATCATTTGCACTCTCATGATTATAGGGCTTAGGCCAGATTGATGTCTTATGGGCTCGGGCCCAGTCAGTAACCGTTGAGGGGATTGCACACTGAGTTCTCGTAACTCACCCCTTTTTCTTTAACCTCGCAGGTAATCCCCAGCGATAGAGGATTTGGAGCCGTGGAGGACTCAGTGGTGGCCATACATCGTAGATTTCTCGCAAACCTTAGTAAATTCAATTTTTACCTTATTTTTAAGATTATCTAGTTTGGGTTTAATGTTTTGTAATAAGGCCGTTAGACTTTAAATTCTTTTTAAACCTGTTTTTCTGTTATTATTTATTGTTAAATGCTTAATATGGGAGTTTTTTTAAAAGTGTTAACGAACCATTTTCAAAATATCACGTTGCTGCAAGTATTCAAATTTATATTTCATAACCAAAGCAATTTTCAAAATATTAACAACTTTTTTTTTAAAAAAAAAGGGGCATTAAGCAAATCGTGTTTTATAAACAAACAGCAAAACTCAGAATTTTCAAAAGTGATGCAACATTTTCAACGAGCAACTTTTCTAAACAATCACATAGTTTTTCAACATTCCGTCAATGTGATCGGGGTCTTTGCAAACAAATATCTAAACTCGAAGTTTCAACTTTTTGATGAACGCACAATTTATTTTCTTACAACCTCTCTATCTGACACGTCGGATCCGGTCGTAACATCTAGGCTAGGTTTGGGGTGTTACAGTAGACTTCATTGTTTTAGATATGGATGAAGACAATAGTATCCCCTTAATATTAGGAAGACCTTTTCTAGCAACTGCCAGATCTAAAATTGATGTTAGCACAGGTGAACTCATACTTCGTGCAGGTGACGAATCAATCAGTCTTTAAGCTCTCGACTTAGCTAGGACATCGAGTGAGAAAGGTGAGGACGTAAATTTCATTGATAAGCACCCAGTTAAACTTCCTTTCCAGGAAACACCACGGAATCACACTACAGAACCAAACCTTATAGCTCGTACCCACAAGGATATATCTCATGAGGAACGACGGCTTCATACCGATGAGTAGATGAGTGGGAGACACATTTCAAGGAGGAATCAAACCCACACGAAGTGAAACCGAAGGAAACCCCAGAAGAACTTAAAGGGACATCAAATCACTTCAAAATAGGAGATTAGGCACTATTAGATAGAACAGACCCGCTAATCACCACATCAAACCTGAATATAACCGAAGAAATCCCCTTTACAGTACTTAATGTTTTTGTAACACCCTAAACCCAGCCCAAACACTACAACCGGATCTGGCATGTCACTAGAAAAATTTTAATAAGATAATTCAGGTTACCAGAAAACCCTAAGTGAAATTTTATATAAAATATACCTTTAGGAATAAAAGCCCATATTTAAGTACATGCCTTAGTTTAATTAAAGTAAATCTTTAAATAAAAAAACAAATAAAAAACCCATAACAAAACCCAAAACATAAATTAGTGGCCCATGGCCTTATTACAACGGAGTTCAAATCCATAAAATAAAATAATTAAAAAAAACTATTAAGTTGAGACTTTCTGCCGGATCCACATATTCTTTTGCATGGACACCTTACGCTTCTTGCTCTCGGCCGTCGATGCTCTAAGTGTCACCTGAAAGGTTAATTTAATTGGGTGAGTCGCGAGACTCAGTGTGCAACACTCATGCACCACTAGATTTGGGCCTCATAAAACATAATAATAATCTCATTTATATGGATAACAAATAATATGCAAAACCCAACCCGTTTGCCTTGGTTTCCATCCGCTACACGCCCCCGTACCAACCGTTCTCACCATTGGGGATTTCTACAATTAACCCACACCGCTACATGCCAAGATGGCAGTCACGCTGCTCATCAACATATTATGGCCCATGGCCCTTATAACAGATCACGGCATTAGTCGCTACAACATCTCACGGTAAAAATCGCTACACATGTACATATAAATTCCTCCTTTCATCACCCAACCCATGCAATCACATATAAACAATTTACTTGTAGCATTTAATCAGATTATTTACTAACCTGGTGGCCCGCTTTTACCCTCTTTGGGTTTCCATCATTAAACGGAGATTTCGGCATTTATCATAACATATAAAACTTATGAGCGTACGTTTAATAATCAGATCTAGATGGTGGGGAAGTATTACACACCTGATTCTCGTACTAATGCTTTCGCTATGTCTACGCTACTATCACTCTAGACTACCACAATCGGCCCACGATCTGACTTCGATATCAGCCCACACCCCGATGGCCAATCTCGTACTACCAAAACAGATCGCTTCTTGTATTTAGGTGTTGGTTTTACAGATCCAACCTTTTCTGCCTGACTATTATTCGAATCCATCATAATCCCTTAATCACTAAACCATTTAAACAATGAGATTTAATTACTTAAACAACTATAACAATTAGAACGAACTCTTACCTAGTTAATCGAGTCCCAAATGTCCTTAAGAACACGTCACCTCCCTTCCTACATTCGGCCATCACCAAAAATAGTTAACCAAATCAATGATCGCGACCCATCTAACACCTTAAGACATTCGGCAAAAGGCAAAGGAACAAGAAAGTGGCCATTTGGCCGAACCTACCATTGACCACCGACCTTGACTTTTCACAAATCGGCACAGGAGACTTTAATGAAACAGATTTGGCTTCTAGGTACAGAGAGTGAAATTGACAGGGCCTTAGAAAACTAATTCGAATTAGAAACTTGATAAAAGTGAATGAAGAAATCGCTAAGAAGCAAAATCTCGAAACTTACCAAATTAAAGAAGAGTATTCGGCTATGGTGCACCTTCGGGAAAATGAAACCAACCTTGTAGATTCGGCTATGGGAGATGAGGTTATGAACAAAGGGTATTCGGATTTTAAAAGGGATCTAGGAGAAAAGAGAAGAGCTAGAGAGTTTTTGATTTCCAAAGATGAAGGTTCGGCTAAGGTGAGATTTCAGCTATGAATAAAGATGAAATTTTTGGCTTTTGGAGAAAATGAGGAGAATAACAATGAGAGTTTGGCTAAAGTGTTTTGAAAAGACTGAGAAAAGAGTTGTCAAAGTATTTAGCCAACTAGAAAAGAAAAGAAAGAAAAACTCAGAGGGAGAATGAAGTGGAGATTTCGGTAGAGAAAAGAAAAGATGGAGAGAACTTGTTAGCAGGATTTCAGCTACTACAAAAGCCTATACTAAACCTATTCCCCCCTGTAGTTGAGTTTCGACCAACTCTGCAACTCTTTGGTTAGCTCACATCTTTATCCCTTATCATGATCTACTAACTTATTTAAAAGAGTCTCCATTAGATCCAACTCCTCACCCTTTATCAGCATTAAATCATTTCAATCAAAACACTATAAACTCCTAAAAATTTTCCTTATGCTGTCCCCTCCTAAGGCTTCCAAGTGCCGAATTTTTGGACCCAAAACTTGGGCTTCTGGTGGCCACAAATTGGGCCTCTTCCCCTTGCCTTTTGACGCCAACTCCTCTCCTTCCTTATGGCATCATTTCTTTCTGGGCCACAAGCCCAAAATGCTCATTAAACTACCTAAAACTTTATTTTAACCCAAGTAAGCTTAAATAGAATATTTAAATTAGGCCTCAGCTCTAAACCTAAATTTCCAAATTTTAACATATGAAACAAACGCCACATAAAAATGCACAAGCCCACCTTTAGGATGTTACAGTTCTATCCCCTTAAAATAAATTTCGGCCTCAAAATTTACCTGATTAAAAGAGATAGGGATATCACATGATAACATCCTCTCCGCTCCCGTCGCCTCTTACTGCCATGGTTTCGCCACAAGACTTTGACCAAAGGAACAGACTTCCTTCTTAACACTTTTACATCTCGATCTAGAATTTGCATTGGTTCCTCCTCAAAAGACAAATCCGCCTTACTTCTATCTCTTCTACCAATACTACCTGCGATGGATTAGATCGATAACGTCTCAGCATCAAAACATGAAACATATCATGTATCTGGTCCAACTCTGAGGGCAACTCCAAACGATAAGCCACTGGGCCCACACGTTCTAGTACCCGATAAGGCCCAATAAACCGTGGACTTAACTTACCCTTTCGTCCAAACCTCATTACCTTCTTCCACGGGGATACCTTCAAGAAGACTTGATCACCTATTGTAAATTCCACCTCTTTTCGCTTTAAATCCGTGTAAGACTTCTGTCGATCAGACGCTTCCTTTAGCCTAGCCCGTATTAACTTAACTTTCTCCTCTGTTTCCAAAACTAATTCTGGGCCCAACACCTTATGTTCACCCAACTCCGTCCAACAAGTTGGGGTACGACATCTCCTTCCATATAACGCTTCATAAGGCGCCATCTGAATGCTAGCTTGATAACTATTATTGTATGCAAATTTTGCCAAGGGCAAATACTCTTCCCAACTACCCCTAATGTCAATGATGCAACCCTTAACATATCCTCCAAGAT
This sequence comes from Gossypium rotundifolium, assembly GCA_025506655.1. Classification (NCBI taxonomy): domain Eukaryota; kingdom Viridiplantae; phylum Streptophyta; class Magnoliopsida; order Malvales; family Malvaceae; genus Gossypium; species Gossypium rotundifolium. The sequence goes on from CP106723.1 coordinate 43,506,785, forward strand.
TTGAATTACCCTCTCAGACTGACCATTAGTCTGCGGGTTGAAAGCTGTACTAAAATCTAACCTTGTTCCCATTGGTTGATGAAAAGCCTTCCAAAATCGTGACGTGAACCTAAGGTCCCTATCAGATATGATTGACACCGGCACACCATGCAATCTTACAACCTCAGCCACATACAATTTAGCCAACTTTTGTAGAGAAAAGTCCACTCGAACCGGTATGATGTGAGCAGACTTCGTCAGCCGATCTACAATCACCCAAATTTAATCCTTCTTAGTGGGTGTAAAGGGTAACCCACTAATAAAATCCATCGTGATTCTCTCCCATTTCCATTGGGGAATCTTCACCGGTTGTAACAATCCCGAAGGCACTTGGTGTTCAGCTTTGACCTGCTGACACGTCAAACATTTTCCTACGATTTTGTTACCTCTTTCTTCAGACCTAGCCACCAAAATTGCTCTCGCAAATCACGGTACACTTGACTCCTCTGGGATGCATAGCATAAGGGCAACTATGCGATTCTCGAAGAATCTTCTGTCTTAACTCATCATCTTTAGGCATGCAAATCTTCCCATGATAACACAGAACTCCATCATTGTTCAGACTATAGTCCTTCATTCCACCATCCTTCACTCGCAATAGTCGAGCACTCAGGTCTTTATCCCCTAACTGTTTGTCCTTAACCTGACTTACCCATGTCGGCTTTACTTGCAACTCTACCAGCAAACTCCCATCGTCGAATAAACTCAGATGAGCGAACATGGCTCTTAGTTTCGATACTACCTTATGGCTTAACGCATCTGCCACCACATTCGCCTTACCAGGGCGGTATTCGATCGAATAATCATAATCCTTCAAGAGCTCGATCCATCTACGTTGTCTTAAATTTAGATCTTTCTGGGTAAGGAGGTACTTGAAACTTTTATGGTCGATGTAAATTACCGACTTCTCCCCATACAAGTAGTGCCTCCAAATCTTCAAGGCAAACACTACCGCTGCGAACTCCAAGTCATGCGTAGGGTAGTTCAACTCATGCGGTCTCAACTGTCGAGACGCATATGCCACCACCTTTCCTCCTTGCATCAACACACACCCTAAACCCGTGTGTGATGCATCACAGTAGACGGTAAATTCCTTTCCTGCCTCCGGATGAATTAATATTGGTGCTTCCGTCAGGATTCTCTTCAACTTCTCAAAGCTCTCATGCTGTTTGTCGGTCCATACAAACGATACTCCCTTCCTCAACAACTTAGCTAGAGGTGCCGCTATTAGAGAAAACCCTTCAACGAACCTTCGGTAATACCCTGCCAAACCTAAGAAACTCCAAACTTTCGCAACAGACTTTGGCAGTTTCCAATCCAGTACCGCCTTTATCTTTCGAGGGTCCACTCTGATTCCCTCGGCCAAAACTACATGCCCTAAGAGAGTCACTTCCTTCAGCCAGAACTCACACTTACTAAACTTTGCAAACAACTACTTCTCCTTCAGAGTTTGGAACACCACACAAAGATGTTCATTATGTTCCTTCTCAGACTTAGAATAAACCAGGATATCGTTGATAAACACCACGAAAAATTGATCAAGATATGGTTGGAACACCCAGTTCATTATATCCATAAAAGCTACTGGCGTGTTTGTCAACCCAAATGGCATCACCAAGAACTCATAATGCCCGTACCTAGTCTGAAACATCGTCTTATGAATGTCTCCTTCTTTAACCCTTAATTGATGATATCCCGACCTTAAGTCAATCTTAGAAAAGACCAAAGCTTCTTTGAGCTGATCGAACAGATCGTCGATTCTTGGTAATGGATACTTGTTTTTAATCGTCAACTTATTCAGTTGACGATAGCCCACGCAGATACGCATGGACCCGTCCTTCTTTTTCACAAACAGGACTGGCGCTCCCCATAGAGACACACTCGGTCGAATAAACCCTCGATCCAATAGTTCCTGAATCTGAGCCTTGAGCTCCACCAACTCCTTCGGCACCATTCTATATAGAGCAATGGATACTGGAGCTATACCCGGAAGTAGGTCTATTCCAAATTCCACCTCGCGATTCGGGGGTAATCCTAGCAATTCCTCTGAAAAGATATCCGCAAAATCCTTGACTGTTTGAATGTCATCAACAGTCACCTCCTTAGCATCCAACGCACCAATAAATACTAGAAATGGACTACATCCCTTCCGAATCATCTTAATAGCTTTTAAAGATGATACCACGTTGGACAAGCAATTCATCCTTTCTCCTAACATAACCACCTCTCCGCCTTCTAGGGTACTCAACACCATACGCTTATTCCCACAGTCCAACTTGGCACGATGCTTAGTCAACCAATCCATTTCTAAAATAAGGTCAAACTCCCCAAACAGTAATTCCATTAAATCTGCTGGGAATACTACCCCTTGCGTCTCTAAAGGTACATCCCTAAACAGTTTTTCCACTATCTTAGATTGTCCTAAAGGACTAACCACAGTCATTTTTCTAGTGGTTGTTTCAGAGTCTATGCTTAGAGTCTCAGACACTGAACATGCAACATAGGAGTGGGTTGACCCAATACCAATCAAGGCAAGTAAAGGATTATCAGTAACAAGAAACGTACCGGTTATAACATCCAGTATGTCACTATCCTCCCGTCGATGAGTTGATGGCTGCCTTGCATCTACATTACTTGCACCCCTACCAGGCACTCCACGACCCCGACCACATCCATTTCCCTCTCTAGTCGCACCACGACCCCTCGGTCCAGACCGATCACCTCTCCTGTAACACCCCAAACCCGGCCCATGAGTGCTGACCGGATCTGGTATGTCACTGGGTAAAATATTTTGGGCCAATTTGAAAGTTGGGTGAAAATTCGATTAAATTTGGCTAAGGTATTTAAAACGGGTTTGAAAACTCGGTTGGGCCTTTTTATAAATACAGTTGGGCTTTATAAACCCTTTTGAAAACATTGATCATGTATCGTTTAAAATCATCAAAGTGATAGTTGACTTAGTTTATTTTTGTTACCCGATGGTAACATCTTTTAAAAACCCGTAGAAATTTATTAAGTTTGAAAATTATTTTTAAGGTTACTTATCAATTGAAAATTTAATTTGTAACATAACATAAGCAAAATAAATAAAATAACATCCACAAAATAAATAGCGGCCTTATTACAATCCCAAAATAAAAGACTTAGGAAAATAAATATGATTAACTAAACAAGAGATTTCAAATCCAATGATGGCATGGCCGCCGAGTCCTCTCCGACTCCATCTCCGCGATCTACTCATCTGCAAAATGTTAAGGGAAAGGGGTGAGTCACCAAGACTCAGTGTGTAAATCCCCCTCCCAGAAAATACAACTCATACACAATTTATTAATTAAACATGCATATGCAACCCAACTAGCCATCCATACCCCTTTTCTACCCCGTGTGGTCAAAACCACTGATGACTTAAAGTCACAATTTAAATGATGGGGCCAATCCATCGTGTGGTCAAAACCACTGATGACCATAGGTCACAAATATCAAAGTGTGGTCAAAACCACTGGTGGTACCAAACCACTGGGACTTAGTCACAAATATTCAAACGTTGTGGTCAAAACCACTGATGACCATAGGTCACAAATAATATGATGGGGCCAACCCATCTTGTGGTCAAAACCACTGACGACAGTCCATAATTCATCCCCCTCCTCTCATCAATCCCACCATCACATGCTTTAATAAAAATTTTCATAAATCATATCATAGCATTTAATCATCATGTGATGGCATGCAAATCATATATCAAAATCGCAAATTAGGGGACTTACCCGGAATCCATGATTAAACCCACAAGCGTATCATAGGTCACTACCAAAATTCATACACAAGACAATAATATTGCAAGTTTAATAATAAAGTGTGTAAAGAGTTTACACACCTGTTTCTACCGGAATTCCTAGATCCCAAAGATCCGATCTACAACACTAGATTTTGTCCCTTGAATGGATTTGATTTCCAATCAAATCCCGAAGCCTAACTTAGTCCCTAAATCCATGGCATAAGTTAGTTTCGGATTTAATCATAGACTTTTAATTGAAAGGCCTTTGGCGAATGTGCTTACCAACTTTCCTTGGAAAATAATTCCAAAGCTTTCCTTGATGATTGTTTCACCCTTAAACTCCATAAATCAGCACCACTTGGGGTTGTGACAATTTTCAATGAAAAGAAAAGAACCTAACAACAAAGACTCACTTAAGAGAAAATTGGCTAATCCTAAGAAGAAAAGGGCTGGAATTTTCCTATTAAAAGAGGAAGTAGATTCAACTTTAAAGGTACAAGAAAATCTGAAATTTTTGAACAATTTTAGCTATGGTTTAAGGAAAATTCTATGAGAAAGTAGAAGGAAAAGATCTGGAAATTTTGAACAATTTTGGCTTAAGAACAAGGAAGAATTCAAGAGAAAGTAGAAGGAAAAGATGTTGGAAATTTTGAATAATTTTGGCTATGAAACAATGGAAATTTCAGCAGACAATAAAGAGAAAAAAAGAGTTTTTGGAGGTTTTGATACTTCTTTCTTGTACAAAACAAATATGGATAGCCCCTCAAGGTCTCCTAATTTCGCAAATACTCCCCTATTTTGTGATAATTTTTCAGCTTTGAATTATCACAATTAATCTAGCTTTATCATACCTTTTAATCTCCTCATCCCTTAGCAATTTAATAGCAAATAAAACACTATTAGCCTCCCCCTTTCCAGTAGATTATTAGCAAAAAAAAAGCTAAATCTCTTATCAATTGAGAGTCCAAATGCTGCCTAACTCCCCTCCTCACGCCAAAGACAAACAAGAGGAAAAAATAAAGCCAAGATGTCGCTTCGTGAGTCGAACCAATGACCACAGCAGATAGCCCTCCAACGCCCCTTACCATCTCTTCCAGCCTGACTTTCATGTCAAATTACCTCTCCATTTAATTATAAGCCTTCTTACTTGGGCCCTTTTTCCTTTTAACACCAAAGCCTAAAAAATAAACTCCTTGCGCCTACCATGACTCGAACCCGAGTCCATGCACCAAGGTCCTTTAAGTGGCGCCCCAGCCACTCCGCCTCCTTGACTTTCATGTCAATAAGCCCCCTGATTTAATTATAAGGCCTTCATAGGCCTAACGCCCAAAAAGCCCACAAGGGAAAAATATTTCCCCCTTGTTCCTGCCGAGGCTCGAACCTCCCCCCTAGCAACTCTCTTAGGCGCACTAAGCCACTTGTACCAAGCCCATTCTTGTGTCATGCTTCTCCCAATTTTTATTTAAACCCTATCTCCACCTAGCTCCCTCCTTTTAAGTACTTTAAATTTTTTTTTTAACCCAATCTAGACCCTAAATCATGCTAAATAAAATCATATTTATTTATTTCTTGAAGTCCACATGGAATTTATTTAAATTACTAATAACCCCTAATTGTGGTGTTACAGTTCTACCCCTTAAAAATAATTTCGTCCTCAAAATTACTTACTAATGAATAACCGTACATCTTTACTCACCAAGACTATGCTATCACAAGACTCGATCTTAAAGAATTATCATGCTTCCTAGACACAATCTCTAAGTTCACAACCAAGGTTTGTGCACTTCCTAGTAAAACAAGAAAACTCTACAACAATTAAAGCAATTAGGGTATTCGAATTAAGGAACGTGCCGTTGTCACATCCGCACATCTTCCTCCTCGCGATGGCCAATTGCATAAACCAACCTTGGTTGCCTCGCCTCTGTACAAAGACACCTCGGCCACGCCTGCTACCATTTCCATTACCCCTAGTCGCACCTCGACCCTCTGTGGTTGTTGGTTATCCTTCATTTGGTGCACGATCCTGACCTTCCGTTCTCAGCCTAGCTGCCTTCTTTGGATAGTCTCTAACCCGATGCTTCATAGACCCACATTCAAAGCATCCACGATTACCATTCCAACACTCTCCCTTGTGAAACTTGCCACACTTATCACACCGTGGCGGCCATTGAGGATTAGCAGCAGCAGCAGGCCTAGTAGTTTGATCCGACCCACCAAACTTTGACCTCTTTTCCTGATTACCAGAGAACCCTGTTGGTTCTGAGCTCCTCTTATTCCAATTTCTATCCTGGTTCCGTCTAACGGACTGTCTTACTCCCTTAGCAACTTTAGATTTCTCCACCAAGATCGCGAACTCCTTTTCCTGTTGTGGAGCTATCATCATCCTCAGTTTATCTCTAAGGCCATCTTCAAATCGACACAATACCATGCTCGGTACCCACAATACCACGAGCATATCTACTTAATCGAGGAACTCGGCCTCATATTACGCCATCGACTTATTTCCTTGAACCAGTTCAAGAAAGCCTTCCTCCGAGCGTCTACATAGTTGGTTCCAATATACTTCTTTTGGTAGGCTCCTCAAGAATTCCCAAGTAAGGTTTTTCGCCACTGCTCCATCCCTTACGGTGAGCCACCACCGATAGGACTCATCCCAAGCGTAAAGATGATACCTTTAACTTCTCCTCGGGGTGAAATCCAAGTCACCCATAATCCTTTCCGTGGACTCTAACCAATATTTCGCTGCACTAGGTGCCACTCTGGAAACTCCTCTGAATACTTCTGCTCCGTTAGCCCGGAGTCGTTTAGCCATAGATTTACGGGTTCTCGCACCAGGCCAAATTTCGCCTACTCGCTCCAACACCGTAGCACCACCGAGATACTACGTCATTACCACCGTATGGTCTTTAAACTCGGTTTTCGGTGTGGAGATCCAAGATCTCATTTCAGACTCCATGACCGGACCTCGCGGGCTCGGCTGTGGTCATCCTACCTCTACCACGGCCACAAGGCAGACGTCTACGACCTCTTGAACTCATTCTAACGATCGCATTTATTTGTTTAAGAATTTTTATGTATCAGTACCTTAGTTTCACTTGGTTATCCACGAAGAAATTTTATGATAGGAGTTTTAGAAGTGGTTCTTTCGTAATCAAACAAACACACAGTCTTTCATTCATTCATTCAAAGAGACGTTGTTGATTTCATGGTGATTGTTTTTCCACTACAGGGGATATTTTTGTAATTTGTCCTATGAGGTATTTTCGTAATTTTTCAAAATATGTGTTCTCGGATGATTTTGTCAAAAATTATTTTAAAACTCTTAATTTCCTGGGTATTTCAAAAAATTTTAAAATCTGGGGGTATTTCGATAATTTTGGATCTCAAGGGCATTTTGGTAATTTTCTACAAATCAGGGTAAATTTGTAAAATTTGATAAATCAGGGATATTTCAAAAGTTGTAAAACTTTGAGGGCTCTTTCTGATAATTATATTTTCCAAAATAGTGATGTTGCAAAATTTTGAAAGTCAAGGGTATTCTGGTAATTTTGTAGGTTAGGGGCAATTTTGTAATTTTACAAAATCATGACGTTTTTGAGTTTCAAGATTTTTAGGCACTTTTTATGTGATGACATTTTTGATTAAAACTGTGGGTATTTTGGAAATTCCATAATTCAAGGGCGTTTTCGTAATTTTACCCCTAAGGGTATTTTAGTAATTTTTCATAACCAGGGTATTTTCACAAAATGACTTTTCAAAATTTGGATTCTAAGTGATTTTACAAAGAAAGATATTTTGAAAATTTCTATTTGAAAATTTTCATACGGAGGGTATTTTGGTAATTTTCAAACCAGGGGTATTTTGGTCACTTTTCAACTGAGGGGTATTTTGGTCTTTTTTTTATTTTTTTCTCTTTTTTTAAAAAACAAGGTTTTAATTATTTCAAAATAAACGGCTAGTCCCTTTCGGGTTTTAGTTATCGAGTTAAGCCCGTGAGTGTGTCGTCTCGCCTAAGATGAACTGATTACTATGCACCTGTAGGATTCAAGTGAGTAGTAGGTGAGTCACGAGGATCGCTTAAATACCGTGCCCCACCGAATCCAATCCTAGACATGCGTATAACGATTGCCACATCTTTTGCTTAGTGACAACTCACAGGGTTTGTTTAGGTAATTATTAAATCTTATACATAGTTGAAGTACACTAGCCCTAGGGTTCAACAATTTCTACTCTAGTAGTCTATGTTCCCATTTTTCCTTTCTACCCCTCATCAAAAGAGTTCACAAAAATTGATAGAAGTACTTACCTGGGCGGATAGGTGCCGGAAACTCGGTGCCATGCTGTTCAAGCCAAAACAATTCCTCAAACATTATAATAAGGCCTACTATCCAAAAACCAAACATTTTGGGCCTTGGGCCCCCCACAGTAGAAGTTTTGAATCTGCTCGATACCAAAATGTAACACCCCAAACCCGCCCATGAGACTGACCGGATCTGGTATGTCACTGGGTAAAATATTTTGGGCCAATTTGAAAGTTGGGTGAAAATTGATTAAATTTGGCTAAGGTATTTAAAACGGGCTTGAAAACTTCGGTTGGGCCTTTTTATAAATACATTGGGCTTTATAAACCCTTTTGAAAACATTGATCATGTATCGCTTTAAAATCATCAAAGTGATAGTTGACTTAGTTTATTTTTGTTACCCGATGGTAACATCTTTTAAAACTTAGTAGAAATTTATTAAGTTTGAAAAATTATTTTAACCAGGTTATTTATCAATTGAAAATTTAATTTGTAACATAACATAAGCAAAATAAATAAAATAACATCCACAAAATAAATAGCGGCCTTATTACAATCCCAAAATAAAAGACTTAGGAAAATAAATATGATTAACTAAAACAGAGATTTCAAATCCAATGATGGCATGGCCGCCTCGAGTCCTCTCGGCTCCATCTCCGCGATCTACTTATCGCAAAATGTTAAGGGAAAGGGTGAGTCACCAAGACTCGGTGTGTAAATCCTCCTAAAAATACAACTCATACACAATTTATTAATTAAACATGCACATGCAACCCAACTAGCCATCCATACTCCTTTTCTACCCCGTGTGGTCAAAACCACTGATGACTTAAAGTCACAATTTAAATGATGGGGCCAACCCATCGTGTGGTCAAAACCACTGATGACCATAGGTCACAAATATCAAAATGTGGTCAAAACCACTGGTGGTACCAAACCACTGGGACTTAGTCGCAAATATTCAAACGTTGTGCTCAAAACCACTGATGACCATAGGTCACAAATAATCTGATGGGGCCAACCCATCTTGTGGTCAAAACCACTTATGACAGTCCATAATTCATCCCCCTCCTCTCATCAATCCCACCATCACATGCTTTAATAAAAATTTTCATAAATCATATCATAGCATTTAATCATCATGTGATGGCATGCAAATCATATATCAAAATCGCAAATTAGGGACTTACCTTAATCCATGATTAAGCTCACAAGCATATCATAGGTTACTACCAAAATTCATACACAAGACAATAATATTGCAAGTGTAATAATAAAGTGTGTAAAGAGTTTACACACCTGTTTCTACCGGAATTCCTAGATCCCGAAGATCCGATCTACAACACTAGATTTTTGTCCCTTGAATGGATTTGATTTCCAATCAAATCCCGAAGCCTAACTTAGTCCCTAAATCCATGGCATACGTTAGTTTTGGCATTTAATCATAGACTTTTTAATTGAAAGGCCTTTGGCCGAATGTGCTTACCAACTTTCCTTGGAAAATAATTCCCGAAAGCTTCCCTTGATGATTGTTTCAGCCCTTAAACTCCATAAATCAGCACCACTTGGGGTTGTGACAATTTTCAATGAAAAGAAAAGAACCAAACAGCAGCTCACTTAAGAGAAAATTGGCTAATCCTAAGAAGAAAAGGGGCTGGAATTTTCCTATTAAAAGAGAAAGTAGATTCGGCTTTAAAGGTACAAGAAAATCTGGAAATTTTTAACAATTTTGGCTATGGTTTAAGGAAAATTAAAGACAAAGTAGAAGGAAAAGATGCTGGAAATTTTGAACAATTTTGGCTTAAGAACAAGGAAGAATTAAATGAAGAAAGTAGAAGGAAAAGATCTGGAAATTTTGAATAATTTTGGCTATGAAACAATGGAGATTTCAAAGACAATGAAGAGAAAAAAAGAGTTTCTTGGAGGTTTTGATACTTCTTTCTGTACAAAACAAATATGGATGACCCCAAGGTCTCCTAATTTCGCAAATACTCCCTATTTTGTGATAATTTTTCATCCTTGAATTATCACAATTAATCTAGCTTTATCATACCTTTTAATCTCCTCATCCCTTTGCAATTTAATAGCAAATAAAACACTATTAGTCTCCCCTTTCCAAATTGATTATTAGCAAAAAATAAGCTAAATCTCTTATCAATTGAGAGTCCAAAATGCTTAACTCCCCTCCCTCACGCCAAAGACAAACAAGAGGAAAAAAATAAAGCCAAGATGTCGCTTCGTGAGTCGAACCGTGACACAGCAGACCCCTCCAACGCCCCTTACCATCTTTTCCAGCCTGACTTTCATGTCAAATTACCTCTCCATTTAATTATAAGCCTTCTTACATGGGCCCTTTTTCCTTTTAACGCCAAAGCCTAAAAAATAAACTCCTTGCGCCTACCATGACTCGAACCCTAGTCCATGCACCATGGTCCTTTAAGTGGCGCCCCAGCCACTCCGCCTCCTTGACTTTCATGTCAATAAGCCCCCTGATTTAATTATAAGGCCTTCCTAGGCCTAACGCCCAAAAAGCCCACAAGGGAAAAATATTTCCCCCTTGTTCCTGCCGAGGCTCGAACCTCCCCCTAGCAACTCTCTTAGGCGCACTAAGCCACTTGTACCAAGCCCATTCTTGTGTCATGCTTCTCCCAATTTTTATTTAAACCCTATCTCCATCTAGCTCCCTCCTTTTAAGTACTTTAATTTTTTTTTAAACCCAAATTCGACCTAAATCAGGGTTATTTCTAGACCCTAAATCATGCTAAATAAAATCATATTTATTTATTTCTTGAAGTCCACATTGAATTTATTTAAATTACAAATAACCCCTAATTGTGGTGTTACATCTCCTTGTCTCGATCGTAACCTCGGCTCGTTATCGCCTCGATCCATCCGAGGGATCCCTTATCAAATGTTCTATGGATCCACATCTAAAGCATCCACCAGTTTTCATTCTGCACTCCCCATAATGGGTTCTCCCACATGTAGAACATGCTTGATTACGCCCATTGAGCACGAAGTGGCCCATCACCCTAGGCCTCTTTTGAAAATTTCTAGTTGCTCTAGAGGGTCCAAAACTTCTCTTACTCCTGCCTCGATCCTTATCCCTCTCTTGTCTCTCCACCCATTTCACTTCCTCAGCTATTTTAACTTTGTCCACCAAAACCACGAAAATTCTCTCTCGCAGTGGTGCAATCAGAATCCTTAGCTCATTCCGTAGCCCATCCTCGAACCGAACGCATTGTTCATACTCCGTTGCCACCATTCCCCGAGTGTAACGACTCAAGCGCAGAAACTCAGCCTCATACTCAGCCACCGACTTACTTCCTTACACCAAATTCAGAAATGCTATCCTTTGAGCATCCATATAACTGGCCCCAACGTACTTTCCCTGGAATGACTCCTTAAAGAAATCCCAGTCAATCAGGTCTGTGGCCGTACCCTCTTTCAACGTGAACCACCATTGGTAGGCCTCGTCTCGAAGAAGAGACATGACCCCCTTCAGCTTCTCCTCCACCGTGAAGTTTAAGTCATCCATTATACGTTCCACTGCCTCCAACCAACATTCAGCGGAACTTGGGGATACGCCAGAGACTCCCTTAAATACCTCGGCCCCATTGTTCCTCAGCCTCTCTGGTGCAGATTTCGAGCTCCTATGCCCATACCAGCCTCAGCCACTCTTTCCAAAACTCTTAAGATCGCCTGGGACACCACGTCATCTCTACCCGTCTGGTCTTGAAATTTTACCTCAACAGCTGGTGGAACCGGTATCTCACTTCCGGACCCTTGACCAGATCCTATGGGTTCTGACACGGTCATCCTACCTCTACCGCTTCCATGTGGTAGACGTCCTCGACCTCTTGTACTCATTCTTCTGGTTCGTGTTTATCTGATTTAAAATTTTTATGAGTCATTAGTTGATTCCACTAATTATCCCCGAACAATCTTATGAAACACAGTTTTTAATAGTGATTCTTTCGATTTCGAACCTATCTACAGTTTTCAGTCTTCCTAATTCTAGGAATTATGCACACACAACATTCATACAAGTAACATCCATCACCTAAGGGTATTTTTGTTATTTCGCTACCCAGGGGTATTTTCGTAATTTTATCCTACAGGGGTATTTTTGTAAATAAATTTTTTTTAAAAAATATGGTTCCGGGTGATTTTGCAAAATAAAGGTATTTTGGTAATTTTTTTCAACCCGGGGGTATTTCGATAATTTTGCAAGTTAGGGGTAATTTGGTTATTTTCCAAAACCAGGGAAATTTTTATGAATCAAGGGTAATTTGGTGATTTCAGAACTAAGGTTTACTTTAGGATTTTACAAAACAGGATGGTTGGTCCCTTTCGGGTTTTAATTGTAAGTTTTGGCCTGTTAACACGTCCTCGTAACTAGGGTGAATAGTCACTATGCACCAGGTAGGATTCTAGTGAAAAGGAGGTGAGTCACTAGGACTGCTTAAATACCAAGCTTTCCCTGAATCCACTCCTAGACATGCATATGCCTAATGCCACACCCTGTCATGGCTAAGGTGAACAATCACTATGCACCAGGTAAGATTCCAGCGAAGAGGAGGTGAGTCACTCGGACTGCTTAAATACCAAGCTCTTCCGGATCTACTCCTAGACATGCATATGCTTGTTACCACACCTTAGTCTTGTGACCCGTTTACAGGTTTTGTTTAATAATGTTAAGTATTATGGATTTGAAGAGTTGTTTGTCTAAGCCTAGAGTCCATCAAGTTCTAACCTAAATAGCCTACGTCCCATAAAACCCATTAAGCCCACATTTATATCACAATCAGGAGTTCAGAATACTTACAGCGAACTTGGTAGGAGACGAGGTGCCATCTTAGGGCTAACAAACCTTTACTAAAAGAAATCCATGTTTCAAAAGCCTTTTTTAGAAAATCTTTTGAGCCCAAAACCCCTAGAGTCGAGTTTTGAACCGGGCTATGATACCAATTTGTAACACCCCAAACCCAGCCCAAACACTACAACCGGATCTGGCATGTCACTAGAAAAATTTTAATAAGATAATTCAGGTTACCAGAAAACCCTAAGTGAAATTTTATATAAAATATACCTTTAGGAATAAAAGTCCAAATTTAAGTACATGCCTTAGTTTAATTAAAGCAAATCTTTAAATAAAAAAAAAACAAATAAATAGACCCATAACAAAACCCAAAACATAAATTAGTGGCCCATGGTCTTATTACAATGGAGTTCAAATCCATAAAATAAAATAATTAAAAAAACTATTAAGTTGAGACTTTCTGCCCGATCCACATATTCTTTTGCATGGCCACCTTGCGCTCCTCTCTGGCCCGGTCCGATGCTCTAAGTGTCACCTGAAAGGTTAATTTATTTGGGTGAGTCGCGAGACTCAGTGTGCAACCCTCATGCACCACTAGATTTGGGCCTCATAAAACATAATAATAATCTCATTTATATGGATAACAAATAATATGCAAAACCCAACCCGTTTGCCTAGGTTTCCATCCGCTACACGCCTCCGTACCAACCGTTCTCACCATTGGGGATTTCTACAATCAACCCACACCGCTACACGCCAAGATGGCAGTCACGCTGCTCATCAACATATTATGGCCCATGGCCCTTATAACAGATCACGACATTAGCCGCTATATAATCTCACGGTAAAAACCGCTACACATGTACATATAACTTCCTCCTTTCATCACCCAACCCATGCAATCACATATAAACAATTTAATTGTAGCATTCAATCAAATTATTTACTAACCTGGTGGCCCGCTTTTACCCTTTTTGGGTTTCCATCATTAAACTGAGATTTTGGCTTTTATCATAACATATAAAACTTATGAGCGTACGCTTAATAATTAGATCTAGATGGTGGGGAAGTATTACACACCTCATTCTTGTACTAATGCTTTCGCTATGTCTATGCTACTATCACTCGAGACTACCACAATCGGCCCACGATCTGACTTCGATATCGGCCCACACCCCGAGGGCCAATCTCGCACTACTAAAACAGATCGCTTCTTGTATTTAGGTGTTGGTTTTACAGATCCAACCTTTTCTGCTTGACTGTTATTTGAATCCATCATAATCCCTTAATCACTAAACCATTTAAACAATGAGATTTAATTACTTAAACAACTATAACACTTAGAACGAACTTTACCTAGTTAATCGAGTCCGAATGTCCTTGAAAACACGTCACCTCCCTTCCTACATTTGGCCATCACCAAAAATAGTTAACCAAACCGATGATCGCAACCCATCTAACACCTTAAGACATTCGGCCAAAGGCAAAAGAACAAGAAAGTGGCCATTCGGCCGAACCTACCATTGACCACCTACCTTTGGCTTTTTACAAATCAGCACAGGAGATTTTAATGAAATAGATTCGGCTTCTAGGTACAGAAAGTGAAATTTACAGGGCCTTAGAAAACTGATTCAGATTAGAAACTTGATAAAAGTGAATGAAGAAATCGCTAAGAAGCAAAATCCTGAAACTTACCAAATTAAAGAGGAGTATTCGGCTATGGTGCACCTTCAGGAAAATGAAACCAACCTTGTAGATTAGACTATGGGAGATGAGGGTATGAACAAAGGGGATTCGGCTTTTAGAAGGGATCTAGGAGAAAAGAGAAGAGCTAGAGAGTTTTTGGTTTCCAAAGATGAAGGTTCGGCTAAGGTGAGATTTCGGCTATGAATAAAAATGAAATTTTTGGCTTTTGGAGAAAAGGAGGAGAATAACAATGAGAGTTCAGCTAAAGTGTTTTGAAAAGAATGAGAAAAGTTTGTCAAAGTATTTGCCCAACTAGAAAAAGAAAAGAAAGAAAAACTCAGAGGGAGAATGAAGTGGAGATTTCGGCAGAGAAAAGAAAAGATGGAGAGAACTTGTTAGCAGGATTTGGCTACTACAAAAGCCTATACTAAACCGATTCCCCCCTGTAGTTGAGTTTGACCAACTCTGCAACTCTATGGTTAGCTCACATCTTTATCCCTTATCATGATCTACTGACTTATTTAAAAGAGTCTCCATTAGATCCAACTCCTCACACTTTATCAGCATTAAATCACTTAAATCAAAACACTATAAACTCCTAAAAATTTGCCTTGTGCCGTCCCCTCCTAAGGCTCCTAAGTGCCGAATTTTTGGACCCAAAACTTGGGCTTCTAGTGGCCACAAATTGGGCCTCTTCCCCTTGCCTTTTGATGCCAACTCCTCTCCTTCCTTATGGCATCATTTCCTTCTGGGCCACAAGCCCAAAATGCTCATTAAACTACCTAAAACTTTATTTTAACCCAAGTAAGCTTAAACAGAATATTTAAATTAGGCCTCAGCTCTAAACTTAAATTTCCAAATTTTAACATATGAAACAAACGCCACATAAAAATGCACAAGCCCACCTTTAGGATGTTACAGTTTCCTTTACGGAACAGTCGAGGTAAGTAATTCTACTTTCAGTACTTTTAAAGTAAACTCTACTCGACTCAAATTATATGATGATAGCACGGAAAAGGATTTTTCACTCCTTAAACCACCGTGAAGGTACAAATGAGAGGTAAGTCTAGCTTAAGACTTTAAATGAGCGCTTATTGGGAGGCAACCCGAGCGCTAACCAATTTTTTTTTTCTTTTAGCACCTAAACTACAGACTAACCAAGTTAATGAAGCGTTGATCGTCACATCACACGGCCTTACACACGGCTGTGGTCGCGATCATATGGATGCTACTGATTTTCGTACTAACATGGCAGAGATAGTACGAGATAGGACGAGAAAAATATCTTTGAATCATGGACTCACCTAACACCACGGCCGTACGACATAGCCGTGGCCAACACTGATGAACCAACACAGCCGTGGCGACTTAAATATCAGGCATGGGAGAAGCGATTGAACCACCACACGGCCATACGACATGGCCGTGTGAAATGACATGCCTACAATACAAGGCGTGGGGATGTACCAGAACTGAAATTTCTATCTAAAACACCCCTCTTCCCTTCTCATCTATTCCCCATCCACCCCCACTTTCTTTCATCCTCACTTTCTTCCTTCTTCATTCTATAAAAGTCTTAATCTATGCTCAAACAATGTCGAAGAAACAAAAAGATCCGAGTCCTGTCTCCTTATACGAGACAAATCAACATAAGCTCATGTCGGCCGCTTCATTAACTCACAAGCCAAGGGTCTTTGAGACCATTTAGCTTTTATTTTCTCTTTTTCTCTTCTCCTTTATTTTCTTTTTCTTTATTATTCATATGTTTAATCTAGCTTATTTTGTTTTATTTTCTTTGTTTTAGGTTCTAAAGGTTGCTAAGGAATCACAACACCACGGCCTTAGACACCACACCCACCTCGCGAACCATCTACCAATAAGGACTTTCTAGTCCATTCATCTTCTCTTTTAGTTTTATTTTAATTCATATTTTCTTTCTTGTTATCTTTATTTACTTTAATTATATAATTAGTATAATTTAAATTATTATTACTATTTCCTGGCTAATTCTTCACGATTTACCCAATTTCTTCATCTAGCACAGGAATTAGAGGCGCTCCCTCCAACTTATCTTTAACCTCCGAATCAAGTTTCCACACTTCTAACTCAAGGAATCCATCCAAAAATTCAGGAAGTTTCACCTCCCTCCCTCTCTTTTGATTTTCTTATTATATGATTTTTATCTATCTTTGTACATTGAGGACAATGTACATCTTAAGTGTAGGGGGTGAAAGTTTATTAGAAAAAGTGCCTAACTTTTTGCATTATTCTCAAATCCTTGAATGATATTCCGTCTTAAAGTAATTTTCTCATATCACTAATTAGAATGAAATTCTTGTTGACTCATGATTTTTATTGATATGTTTTAGATAAAGTCATTGATAATTGTGTAATGATGATTTAAACTTTAAGATACTAGAGAATCAAGCATGATGAGTCTATTTTCAAAAAATTAAAATTCTGTTAGGTTATCTACCTGAATCTAAATTGTTACCTTGAAGTTTGAAATTTATGAGGTTAACATCAAAATACCCATAATTTTTGTAAGATTTTGAGCCTTTTAGAGCATACATTCTTTTCGTGCTCACTTTATTGATTATGAGTGTGTCAAAATTGATTTGTTATTCTAGAACTTGCTTCGATTATACATGTCAAGACCACACTATTGATTTGATATACAAAGATGATTAAGACACTTAGGATTTAACCCACTTACTCCACTAAAAGCCTACCCTCATAATTGACCCCTAGTGAACCCCTTTGATCCTAACAACCCTTTTTATTGACTCAACCCACTAATATTAAACCGAAACCCATCTCAAATTTGTTATCACCATTCCTTTTGATTACCCTTCTATCGAGATTTGTTTTGATTAGTTGCCTAATTAGATTATTTTAGTTGTTAAATTTCTATTTTATAACTATTGTTCTTAAAAAAAATCAAAATCAATTAAAAATTCAAAGCACATTCATTATTAGTTATGTGATTAAGCGAGCCTATACGTTTAATTTCAACATCTTGAAGAAGAAGCTCGTATTATTAGTATTACAAGTTTTCAATTGATGTAATTATTCAGGTTATTAGTCTTTTTTTTCTAGTTAGGTGATTGTTAATTCAATCTCGATTCTAACCCCTCTAATTCACCCTTTATCCACACCTTTAACCTAAGCCCCGTTACAACCCTTTTTAAAGACCTTTTAATTTGTGTATCATCTCATTTTACACTGATGGAGATTTGATTTTCAAGCAAGCCTATGGAAATAACTTTTCATGTTCGACTTTTGAGAGCTTAATTTTTGAACCTTAAACACCTTGAGTGATTTGAGTGAATCTTTATTGAGGATGTCAAATTTTGTCAATTTTGAATTAAAGGTGATTATTTAGGTAAGGGGAAACACCCATGTTTTCATGCTAAAAACTCATGACTTTGATTGTTTGAATCTTTAGGACTCTTTGAGTTGAATTATCCATGTATAAATTATCTATGAATTATAATGAGGCATTGTTGATGAATATTTTAAATTGAGGAAGTTCATTTTAATTATGACTTGAGAATTTTGCTTGAGGACAAGCAAAAGTTTAAGTGTGGGGGTATTTGATAAATCGAAATAGTAATATATTTTAATCCCATATTTAGCATGTTTTTGGATGATTTTTCCCTTTAATTATGGAAATAGGTGCTCCTAATCCTTTGTTTTCATGTTTTATACTCAGTAGAGCACCGGAGGATGAAAAGAACGAATAGCGGGCCAAAGCATGAAATCCACATGACCTGGGCACAAGACCACATGGTCGTGCCTCGAAAGAAAAGTCGACCATGGCCTGGACCCCGAAATACATGGCCGTGCCTCATCAACAAGGTTGACCACTTCCTGGCAACGATTTACATGGGCGTGTGCCATAGGCGTGTCTCTGTAACAGGAAATAATAATTCTATTCGGATTAGGGTACTTAGAGGCAAAGAAACATATTCCAAAAGCCTATATAAAGACCCTAGAGGCCAACCTTTAGCAAGGCATTCAGCTAGGCCAAATTGCTGAGCCAAAGTAATTAATTTCATGGATTTACTCGAAGAGAGCCAGTTGATTCATCTCAAGAAGCCGGAATCCTACTCAAGATGGAGGATCTCTCCTTTAATTCCTTTAGGGGGTTTTAGGGATTTCTTATGTTTTGTTTTATCTTTCCTTCTGAGATGTTTTCTTTTAAAATTATGAACTAAACCCTCAAATACTTGAGGGGGATGAAACCTAAGATGAATCTTGTTATTGTTATCTGAACTGAATGATAAATATTTGATTTGTTCTTAACTATGTGTTCTTAATTCTTGTTTTGGTATTTTCGGGATATTGATTCAAGTGTGATGTGCTTAGGCAGAGGAGGAAGAGACCCTGTCTAAGAGTAGATCTAGCATAGTTAAGCAGAGTTGCTCGCGCGCCTAGAGATAGGGTGACGAAAATCTATCGGATTAGGGTCAAACCTAATATAGGAGTCCATAGATCAAATTAATGTAATTATAGGGGTTTTAATTAGAAAGAGACTTCAATCAATCAACCTAGGGTTAGACGTTAGTAGCCTTGAGGAGAGGTATTAATATAAATTAGGGAATCCTACAGATCAAGTCAAGTGAATAAATCATTCGGTTCAGAGTTAGATAACAAGTGAAGTCTAGGTGGATTCTTCCTCAAGTATTGTCTAAATCAATCGGTTTCCCCTCAAGTCCTTCCCTAAATTTCTTCTTTGTCTTAGCATCTTTCGTTTAGTTAATTAGTTAATTTTATATTAGATAAAATTTCCCTTAATTCGTAGACTAAATAATAAAAAGAGAGTTAATATTAGTACTTTTGGTTCGACAATCCGGTCTTGCCGCTAGCTATACTATTGTTCGATAGGTGCACTTTCCTCCGTCATTTTCTTAGTTAGTTTCTAGGTTCGATCATTCTTTTTATAAATTTTTAAGACTCGGCAGACATGATCACTAGCACTTGTGGAGAATTATCTATGAAAATTACCTCTTTCCTACAAGTAAAATCTTCTATTGATGGTAGAGTAATATAAGTGGAAGTTCATCAATGGATCCTTGAAGTCCTATAATAAAGAAATGTCACTAATGAAATTTGAGTTAGTGTTACTTAAAACATAATCATTCCTCACTTTTGTATGGGTATTTTCATGTTTTTCATATTTTTTTCCACTTAAGAACTCTCTAATTTTCCTCAGATGGATTTTCACCTACCAAATTTGGACCATCAAGTAGATTTTTATTACTCAATGTCTCTTTCTCTTGGTCTTTTCACATGATTCTTCCTCACTTCCCATATCCCCCCTTACAAGTATTATGAATTTCAATTCAAGACAATACATCTTAGTGGGAAACATGACGTATCTATCCCATCTAACTCCATAGAGTCGAGGAAAAAATTTCACTATCATCTTTTTCCATTTCACAAAGTTCGTCATCACAAATCTCTTTTCCATTTGAGTAAGAGTCAACAAAAGGTACATAGTCATACTTATTTTCTTCTCTAGTTGGATATTTAATTGGACATTGAAAACCCTTATGATCTTTTGAACTACACCAATAACATTACACAAAAGGTGATAGCTCAATCATATTCTCTCTATTTGGATATTTAATCAGACATCATAAACTCTTATATGGATATTGAGGGGGCGTCGCACCACTAGGAAATGGAAGTCATCAAAATCATCCTCCTCGTTTGTTGGTTCTATCACATGTTCCTCACAGATGACACCTCCATCGATCACATTCTCCATAAACTCTTTCATGTCTGGATTATCGAAATCAAAAGTATATTCACCATTTTCTTTGATGATGTGAGCCATGTTTTAAGGAAATCTCTACTATAATGCCCATGCTCTTTATATTTGAAGCATTCAATCTCACGAGTTCTCTTCATGTTGGAACCACTCGAACTGGGCTGCTTAGAAGATACTTGCATATTCGTAGGAGCCCCACTTTTCCTATCCATTTTCTTAGTATCACCACCTTTAGAGAACTTATTAGCAGTAAAAGATAGTTTTGAATTCTTAAAGGCAGAATTAGAACTGTTACCTTTATAATATTATGAAGTGGTGAACGAACGAGGACCTTGTGCTTTCAACTATTGTTCAATCTCATTGACCTTGTGAACTGCCGCGTCGAGATCTATATAAGTCTATAATCGCAAGGTGTTGGCTATATGCTTGTTCAAACCATCAAAAAAATGTACCATAGTGGTTTCATCATCCTCATCAACATTCACTCATTGTATGATCATTTCCATCTCCTTGAAGTACTCATCAACTGATCGGCTACTTTGAACAAGGCATCAAATTTTTTTTACCTCTCTATCGTAATGAGGAGGAACAAAATGCTTTCACATCACTTGTTTCAACTCGTCCCATGTTTCAATTTCCCTTTCTTGGTTTCTTTGATGACTAATTTCCAACTTGAGTCCACCAACTCAATGTATAATCCGAAAATTCAAGGGTTTCAAATGGGACTTTTTAATCTTCCGAGCATCTATAATAACGAAAATTAAGTTCAATTTTTTTATTCCCACTCATAATTAGACCTGATCATGGGTCGGGCCACCTGGCCCGGCCCGAAGGCCCACTTGAAATGAGGGAGGGTTTGGGCAAAATATAGGCCCAAAAAATGGGCTTGGACAAAAAAATAAGGCCCGTTTAAAAAATGGGTCGGGCCTCGGGTAAGGTATTTTTTGCTCGGCCCAGCCCGAATTCACTAAAAGACAAAAAAATTTGCTCTTTTTTTTTTGTTTCTTAATGTTATTTTCTTGTTGTTTTCTCCCTATTTTGCTACCATTTTACTATTATATTGCTACTATTTTATTGTTATTTTTTGGATATTGTATAAAACTTATTTTATTGTTAATTTTGTTATTATTTTAAAGGCATTTGTTAATTTTATTATTATAGAGGCATTAGCTTGTTAAGTTGTATTTATCTTAATGTTATTTAAGTCTACATATTTTTAAAATTTATTTTTAATTTGTTGGGAAATATTTATTTTGATGGTTTTAGTATTTTGATGTATTATATATATATAAAAATTATAAAAAAACTAAAATAAAAAATTAATACGGACGGGTCGAGCCCGAGTTTTAGCATTTTTATCTGGGTCGGGCTTGGGTAAAATTTTAGGCCCATTTTTCAGGCTGGGCTGGGCCTAGGCCAAGTAAATGGGCCTGAATTTTAAGTTGAGCCCGGCCTGAACCCGGCATGGCCCATGAGCACCTCTACTCACAATATGCCTCGAGATCATTCTTTCCCTGAAATTTTGGAATTGAGAAGTTTTGTTTAGCCAAAGAAGGTCGCCCATGATCATTATTAACCAAAGTTTCATCATTTGTACGAGGGGCACACCTAGCATTATTTCCACAAACACGAGGCTGTTCAACACCATCAACATTTCCCAAATGACGAGTAAAACATTCAATTTAAGCATCCAATCGATTCAAGGAATTGATAATTATCTAAATTATAGCATCTTGTTGTTTGTCTTTAGCCTTCAGATCATCTAGATCTTCTTGTATCTTGCTAATCAAGTGTTTGAACTTATCATGGACCTCATAGAGGTCGTTTTGCAATTTTGTCGTGAAACTAGCAAGGTTCTCCATGGTAATTGGTGGCTTTTCACTTGAATTATCACTCCAATTGCTACTACGAGTATCACGAGTCATTGTGGAAGCTTGGAAAAAAATACAACACTCAAAAGAAAAAATTAAGCAAACCTCATTGTTATGCACTTAGAAATAAAAATCAATTTCTCAACTAGGTAAGAATTAATCTTGTGAGTCTCAATAAAAAATTAGAATCAAACTAACAAAGCAAACCTAGTAGCACTAGGAGTCCAAAATTGGTTAGACACCAAAAAATTGTGTTGCACGAATGAAGGAATGTGCAATGTGCTTTAACCTACTAACAAAAGAAACAATAAAGTGTTAGAATGCGTAAAGGAACAATTAAAAGCAAAAACAGATGAAAATTTAAGGGTAAGAGTTAATGAAAATCCCTGAAACTCAAAAACCAAAAAAATTACAAAGCAACTTGGCAAACTTCATTCGAGGTGTTCCCAATTTCCAAAAATCTCAAAATTTAAACTGGAGCCTCCTCAAATAATTTTTATTTGATCTGGAAATTTTCGGCACAAAATTCAACCCACAGAATATTTTTTTTCTCATATTTTTCTATTTTTCCACTTTTTTAATATTTAAAAAGAGTCTTAAGAATCAGTATGTAAAATTTTAGATCATTTGAAAAATGTTTACCCTTGAAAAAAAATCTAAAACTTTCTGGGTAAAAAAAAAATTGTTTTGAGGCTATTTGCTAGAAATCAGTTTATAAGAACAAAAAAGAACACCTAAAACGCCCAAATTTGATACCAAATGACAAGTGAGTGAGGAGGAGGAAGCGGAAGAAGAATCAAATTCAAGTTGTTTGACTCAAGAAGGAAAGATTTGGATGTGACCTAAAAGGTATAAACCAAATAAATTTAGAAAATAACAAAAATAAGAAAATTAAAAAAATAAAGGATAAATATTCAAAATAATAACTAAATAGAGAAAAGATAGATTAAAGTAAAGTAGAAGATGGAATGATAAACTGATGGATATGATGGGTAGAAAGATAAATCTCCAATTGAACCCTTTGAGATATAAATCTCAACAAACTCAATTAATGGCTCTAATTAACCTTCCAAGAAATAATCCTTGGCAAATTGAAGGGTGAAGATGAATTCACACGACTCCTTAAAGAAAATCGAGAAGAACACGAGAAAGAAATCTTACACAAAGAAACAAAACCCCAGAGTTGAAAACTTTATTAATGAAAACATTTTTTTCCCAATAAACAATGAAGAAGGCTTTATATAGGCCAAGTAAATAAATCTAAATAAAAATCTTAAGTATACTAGAACTCTAATTAACTTTAAAACAAACAGGTAGTTTTAAACTAAATTTTTTTATTAACATAAAACTCCCAAATAACTTTAAATATTTAATAATGTAGATCTGATTTGAAAAGTTTTGACACAAAGTTCAACCCAAACAAAATTTTTTAATTTTCTTTTTTCTTTTTTTTTTTGTATTTTTCTGTTTTTTGCACTTTTTCAATAAGTTTTTCGTGGGAAATATTTTTCTAACATTAAAAGAGTGCTAAGAATCAGTATGATCATTTGAAAAACATTTACCCACTAAAAAATATTTTTTTTCTGAAAATTTTTTGGGTAAAAAAAATTGTGTTGAGGCTGTTTGTTGGAAATTAGTTTATAAGAACACCTAAAATGCCTAAAAATCTAATACCAAATATTAGGGATGAGAGCGGGTGAGTGTGGAAACAGCATATGAGGATCGTAAAGTTTGTCCAGGTCGCGAATTTGACTTAGGGCTCTAGTCCTTCGGAAATAAACATAGATTTTGACACAACCTAAAATGCAAACGAATCCAAGTCAAATAAAAAAAATGAAGAAAAAAACAATTGAAATAAATAACTAATATAAATAAAATAGAACAATAAATCAAAACTTATAACAATAAATAAGAAAATAAAGAAGATAGATGGAAAAGATAGAACGTAGAGTGTAGAAGTCTTAAGGAGCATTGGAAACAAGAAGAATCCCGACCCCCTTAAAGTGACTCTAATTTCCCATAATTATAAAAATCAAGAAGTTTAATATTATTATGTAAAAATTTATATTTATAGTTTAAGGTAGAAAATTTTGTTGCAAGATCAAATGCATAAGGTTCTTTAATAAACTTGTCGAATAAAACAAAAGTAAGCTTTACATACCTTGATAAACCCATAAAATCATTTGAACTTTAAGACCATTTTTTTATTGAAACTTGACCAATGAGAAAGCATGTTGTAAGGAAAAATAAAATTAGTAGCATACTTATAAAAAACATTCAAGGTATATCTACATATTTCAATTTTCGATTTATCATTACTTTTCTTACCTTCTAACATTTGTGGAGAGTTTTCAACTTACCTCTCTCCCATAAGTAAAACCATCTATTGATGGTAGAGTAATATAACTGAAAGTCCGTCAATGGATCCTTGAAGTCCTGTAATAAAGAAACACCACTAAACAAATTTGAGTTAGGGTTAGTTAAAACATAATCATTCTTCACTTTTGTATGAGTATTTTCTTGCATTTCATATTCTTTTTCCAACTTAGAACTCTCAAATTTTATATCATATGGATTTTCACTCACCAAATTTGGACCATGAAGTAGACTTTTATCACTCAAGGTCTACATTCTTTCAATCTTTTCACATGATTCTTCCTTACTTCTCATATCCTGTAACATCCTAAATTAGGGGTTGTTTGTAATTTAATTATTTTCCCATGTGTGTGCTTGAAGAAATGAATATTATGATTGATGAGCATGTTCTAGGGTCTAGAAATAACCCCGAGCTAGGCCTGACTTAGGACTAAAATTTCTTTTTAAGTGTTTAAAAGAAGGGAGCTAGGTGAGAAAGGGGTTAAGTAAAATTTCGGGTGAAGCATGACATAAAGAACTAATTGGCAAAGTGGCTTTCATGCGCCACTTAAGTGTTGGAGGTGAAGATGGGCGAGGTTCGAGTGGCTGGAGCGGCGTTTTGGTGTTGTATTTTATATATATATATATATGCGGTGATGGGCTTAAGTAGGAAGGCTTTAAAATTTAATGATGGGGTTTAATGACATGAAAGTCAATTGGGAAGAGTGGCATGGGGCGTTTAAGAGGGTCATGTAGTTTGCCTCCACCAGTCTGTGTTCGAACCAAATATCTGCAGTGATGAGGTTTTATTTTTTATGCAAGTTTGGCGTTAGGGGAAAGTATTGGCTTGATTGTGGACTCTTAAGGTGATAAGGACAAAACATTGTTTTTCTTTTAATTTTCGGCTGAAGAGTAGCATTGTCAGTAGTTTATTTTCATTATATATGTTTAAGAGGAGATTAAGGGATAAATAAAAGATAAATGTAATTGGATAAAAGCTGAAATTATCACTAAAGAGAGGGGTGATGGCCAGTTTTGGGACTCATTAGGGCCATCATTCGGTTATGTGTTAAGCAAGGGAGTGCCGAATTTCACTTAGCTAGTTCTCTTCTTTTTTTTCTAATTTGCTGCTGGCCGAAATCACTCTAGCCTTTGCCCAAAAATCTTCAAAATTCCCTTATTCTTTTTCTTTCCCTAGTATCCGAACCCTTCCACTCTTTTTCTTTTCTTCTCCTATTGAGATCTACTTGGCGAATCCCCTTAAAGAAAGGTCTTTGTTTTGGTTCTTTTCTCCTCCTTAAAGGTAGCGAATCCCCCTCACAACACCAAGTGGTGCTGACTTGTGGTGTTAAGGGCCGATATAATTATCAAGGTAAGGGGCGATATCCTCTTTTAGGTTCAAGGTTATGGCTGAATGGCCTAAGACTCTTACTAATATGATTAAATCGATTGTAGGGAGGCCATAGCCGATTGAGGGAAGCTTTCGGGATTTGTTTTCCTAAGGTAAGGTGGTAAGTAACATTCGACCATATGCCTTGATTATGTATTAGTGTGCAAGCCAATTTTAACAAGTTTTTTTGGTAGGGATCTCAATAGGACAAGTGACAAATTCGGGATTTCGGTGAGTTTGGTAAGTGGTTAAGCACATTTGGCCAAAGGCCATATTTTTTGTACATCGTATCCTTCGAGATTACTTGGTTTTGCCGAATACGCCAAAGTCCCTAACCCTATTTTTGGCCGATTATAGGGTCAAGGATCTAGCATCTTAGATCAAATCCTTGGGATCTAGGATACGCGTTAGTAATAGGTGTGTAAACTCTTTACACACTTTATTAGTAGACTTTGTTATATTGTTGCCTTGTTAATAATTTTGGTAGTGATTAGCTTGTGGCATAATCATGGTTTAAGGTAAGTCCCTAACTTGTGATCTATGATATATGATTGAGTTTGCCATCATATCTTTGTTTAATGATATGTTGTACATAATGCATGATATATATGGGATTATGATATTGTTATGTAAGCATGATGATGGTGGGATTGATGAGAGGAAGGGATGATTTTATAGATGTCACCGATGGTTTTGACCACAAGATGGGTTGGCCCCATCAGTTTATTGTGACTTGGTCACCAAAGTGGTTTTGACCACACCGATGATAATTGTGACTAAGTCCGGTGGTTTGGTACCACCGATGGTTTTGACCACATTATGATATTTTGTGACCTATGGTCATCGAGTGGTTTTGACCACACGATGGGTTGGCCCCATCACTTGATTTGTGACTCTAGTCACGGTGGTTTTGACCACCAGTGGTTTTGACCACACGGGGTAGAAAAGGAGTATGGATGGTTAGTTGGGTTGCATAATTGCATGTTTATTAATATCTTGTGTATGAGTTACCTTTTGGGTGGGGATTACACACTGAGTCTTGGTGACTCACCCCTTCCCTTACTATTTTGCAGATGAGTAGATCGCGGAGATGGAGCCGAGAGGACTCGAGGCGGCCATGCTTATCGTTGGATTTGAATTTACTTTGTTAAAATTATTTATTTTCTAAGTCTTTTTATTTTGGGTTGTAATAAGGCCGCTAATTATTATTTGGATGTTTATTTTATTGTTTTATTTACTTAGGTTATATCACAATGAAATTTATAAATGTTATGTAAACCGGTTAAAAGCAACATTTTCCAACTTAATAACTTCTACGGGTTTTTAAAGATGTTACCATCGGGTAACAACATACACCAAGTAAAAATGTAACACCCCAAACCCGGCCCATGAGTCCTGACCGGATCTGGTATGTCACGGAGTAAAATAATTTGAATCATTTTGAGTGTCTGGTGAAAACTTGTTAAAATATGGCTAAGGTTTTAAAACGGGGTTTGACAAAACTTAGTTGGGATTATTTTTATAAACATGGTTGGGTTGATAAACCCTTTGAAAATGTTTGATCATGTAAAATTTAAAATTTGTCAAAGTTATAGTTGACTTATCACCTACTGCATATTCAACCTCTCTGCGCTTAAGAAAACCTTATCACCTACTACATATTCAACCTCTCTGCGCTTAAGATCAGCGTAGGATTTCTGCCTATCCGATGCCTCCTTCTGACAAGCCCGAATTACTCTAACTTTATCCTCCGTCTCCGCTACTAACTCTGGACCCAACATCCGACGTTCTCCTAGTTCCGTCCAACATGTAAGAGTACGGCATTTTTGACCATACAGCACCTCATACGGTGCCATCTGAATACTCGCTTGATAACTGTTGTTATAAGCGAACTCTACCAAAGGTAGGTATTCCTCCCAACTACCACGAAAATCCAAAACACAGCCCCTCAACATGTCTTCCAACACTTGGATGACCCTCTCAGATTGTCCATCAGACTGCGGATGAAAAGCCGTGCTGAAATTCAACTTCGTGCCTAACTCCTAATGTAAGGCTTTCTAGAATCTCGACGTGAACTGAGGATCCCGATCCGAAATAATGGACACAGGTACTTCATGCAACCGTACTATCTCTGCGATGTACAACTTGGCTAATCTTTGAAGCGAGTAGTCAACCCTTACCGGTATGAAATGGGCCGACTTAGTCAACCGGTCTACTACCACCCAAACTGCATCTTTCTTACTGGGCGTAAGGGGAAGCCCACTTACGAAATCCATGGTAATCTCCTCCCACTTCCACTGTGGAATCTTTACTGGCTATAACAGCCCTGATGGCAATTGATGCTCAGCCTTAACTTGCTGGCATGTCAGACACTTGCCTACCAATTCGGTTACTTCCCGCTTAAGACCCGGCCACCAAAACTGCTCCCTTAAATCCCGATACATCTTGCTGCTTCCCGGGTGCATAGCATACGCACTACTATGAGCTTCTTTAAGGATTCGCTGCCTCAATTCATCATCCTCAGGCATGCATACTCTTCCCTGGAAGTACAACACTCCATCACTGCCCAAACTGAAACCTTCGGCCTCACCATTCTGTACTTGCAACCTTCGAGTATTCAAAGCTTCATCAGTCATCTGCCTTTCTTTGACGTCATTAATCCAAGACGGCTTCACTTGCAATTCCGCCAAAAGGCTCCCATCCTCATAGAGACTTAGATGAGCAAACATTGCTCGCAAATCTGCTACCACCTTTCTGCTCAATGCATCAGCTACCACATTAGCCTTCCCCGGATGGTATTCGATTGAGTAGTCATAGTCCTTCAACAACTCAATCCACCTCACGCCTCGATTTAAATCTTTACGAGTCGAGGGTACTGATTTTGTGATCGTGTACACTCACCGACTTCTCCCCATATAGGTAGTGCCTCCAAATCTTCAAGGCAAATACCACAAAGACCAATTCCGGATCATGTGTCGGATAGTTAGCCGTGAGGCCTCAACTGCCGTGATGCATAGCGACCACCTTCCCTTCTTGCATCAATACACACCTAAACCGTATGTGATGCATCACAATATCTGATGAACTCCTTTCACGCCTTAGGTGAATTAAAACCGTGCTTCGCCGAGAATCCTCTTGACTTATCGAAACTCTCTTGCGCTTCTCGAGACCACACAAGCGGAACCCCTTTTCTCAACGGCTTAGTCAGCGGTCTGCGATTAAGGAGAAATTTTCCACAAATCTTGGTAATATCCACGCCAACCCCGAAAACTCTAAATTTTAAGAATCGACTTTGGTGGCTTCCACTCCAATATCGCCTCAATCTTATGGGGATCCACCCTAATTCCTCATTTGAAACAACATGCCCTAGAAAAGTTACCTCCTTGAGCGAACTCACATTTCTTTGAATTTGGCGTACAACCTGCTTTCTCCTTAGAATTTGCAGAACCACATGAAGATGTGCGTCATGCTCCTCTTTCGACTTCGAGTACACCAAAATGTCGTCTATGAAGATCACGACGAACCGATCCAGATAGGGTTGGAAAACCCAGTTCATCATGTCCATAAACGCGGCTGGTGCATTCGTCAAACCAAATGGCATTACCAGAAACTTGTAGTGGCCATACTGAGTACGGAATGCCGTCTTGTGGACATCAGCCTCTTTCACCTTAAGCTGATGGTACCCTGACCTAAGGTCAATCTTAGAGAACACCGATGCCCCTTTGAGTTGATCGAACAGATCGTCAATCCTGGGCAAAGGATACTGGTTCTTTATTCTCAACTTGTTCAGCTGTCGATAGTCTATGCACATCCTCATTGTCCCATCCTTTTTTCTTGACAAAAAGCATTGGAGCTCCCTAAGGCGATACACTTGGTTGGATGAACCATCTATCCAACAATTCCTGAATCTGTGCCTTCAGCTCTACCAATTCCTTCGGCGCCATCCGATACGGAGCTATAGATATTAGCGCGGTTCCGGGTAACAGATCTATACCAAATTCAACCTCGCGGTCCGGAGCTAGACCTGAAAGTTCCTCTGGAAACACATCCACATAGTCTCTTGCAGTCCGGACATCTCCCACAGCAACATCCTTAGCTTTCAAGGCACAGACATGCACCATATAAGCTTCACAACCCTTCCTAACCATCATTTTTGCCTTTAATGCCGAAACCACATTAGACAGGTAATCTCTCCTTTTACCTATCATCACCACCTCATCACCTTAAACTGTCTTTAATACCAAGCGCTTAGCTGCGAAATCCAGGCTAGCTCGATACTTTACTAGCCAATCCATCCCAAGGATTAGGTCGAACTCTCGGAACGGTAGTTCCATCAAATCAGCCAAGAACATGACCCCATGGAGTTCTAGGGGTATGTCCCTATAGAGTTTACTTACTTCTACAGAGTGACCTAAGGTGCTTAATACAGTCATCTTCCTAGAAGTAAGCTCAGAGTCTAAGTGCAAAGTTTCCACTACGCTACTAGCAATGTATGAGTGGGTTGAGCCAATGTCAATCAAGGTATTATAGGGCACACCAAAGATCAAGAACATACTGGTTATGACGTCCGGTGCATCGCCCTCCTCTTGACGCCTCGCGGCATAGACTAGACCAGGTTGCCTAGCCTCAGTACCACCGGTACCTCCCCTCGGTGCCCCACGACCTCTGCCAGCACCATTATCTCTTCCTCCTGCACCA
This sequence comes from Gossypium rotundifolium, assembly GCA_025506655.1. Classification (NCBI taxonomy): domain Eukaryota; kingdom Viridiplantae; phylum Streptophyta; class Magnoliopsida; order Malvales; family Malvaceae; genus Gossypium; species Gossypium rotundifolium. Next base: position 43,537,504 of record CP106723.1, read on the forward strand.
CGACCCCTTGCTGGTTGTTGATTATCCCTTCTATTCGGTGCACAATCCTGACCCTCTAATCTCAGTCTAGCTGCCTTTTTCGAACAGTCTCTAACTCAATGCTCCAAGGACCCACACTCGAAGCATCCCCGATTACCATTCCAACACTCCCCCGTGTGAGACTTGCCACACCGAGCACATCGTGGTAGCCATTGAGGATTAGCAGCAGCAGCAGACCTAGTAGCTTGATCCGACCCACCAAACCTTGTCCTCTTCTGCTGATTACCAGAGAACCTTGAAGGTCCGGAGCTCCTCTTATTCCAATTTCTATCTTGATCCGGTCTAACCGACTGTCTTACTCCTTCAGCAACCTTTGATTTCTCCAATAGGACAGCAAACTCCCGTTCCTGCTGTGGAGCTATCATCATCCTCAGCTCATCTCTCAGCCCATCTTCGAATCTAACACAGCGTTCATGCTCGGTACCCACAATACCATGAGCATACCTACTCAACAGAAGGAATTCGGCCTCATACTCCACCACCGCCTTATTGCCTTGAACCAGATTCAAGAAAGCCTTCCGCTGTGCATTCACGTAGCTAGTTCCGATATACTTCTTTTGATAGGCATCCTTAAAGAATTCCCAGGTGAGATTTTCTGCCATCGCTCCATCTCTCACGGTGAGCCACCACTGATACGACTCATCCCGAAGCAAAGAAATTATACCCTTCAATTTCTCCTCAGTTGTAAAATCTAGGTCATCCATGATCCTTTCATTGCTTCCAACCGATACTCACAAGACTTTGGGTGCCACTCCGAAAACTCCTCTAAACACCTCTGCTCCGTTAGCCCGGAGTCATTCAACCACAAATTTACGGGCTCCACACACCGCCTCAAAGAACTCGTTCTAATACCCGTGTCTGACTTGGGATCGACATCATTACCACCGTCGATCTTGAAATTCAATTTTATTGCCGGTGATCCAAGCACCTCATTCCCAGACCCATGACCAGACCCTGCTGGCTCAGACAAGGTCATCCTACCTCTACCACAGCCACGGGGCGGACATCCACGACCTCTTGTACTTATTTCTAACGATTGTGTTTATCTGTTTAAGAATTTTATGCATTAGTACTTGTTTCACTGGATTATTCGCGAAGAAATTTTATGATAGAAGTTTCTAGGAGTGGTTCTTTCGTATCATACATGCACACAATCCTTCTATTCATTCATTCAAAGAGACGTTGTAGTTTTCATTGTGATTGTTTTTCCACTACCTAGGGGTATTTCTGTAATTTGTCCTACGGGGGTATTTTTGTAATTTTATTCAAAAATAAAAGTTCTCGGATGATTTTGTCAAAAAGTATTTTGAAACTCTTAATTTCCTGGGGTACTTGGAAAAATTTTGAAATTCGGGGGTATTTCGGTAATTTTTCACAAATCAAGGTGAATTTGTAAAAGTTAATAAATCAGGGATATTTCAAAAGTTGTAAAACTTTGAGGGCTCTTTTTTGAGAATTGCATTTTCCAAAATAGTGATGTTGCAAAATTTTGAAATCAAGGTCATTTTGGTAATTTTGTTGGTTAGGGGCAATTTTGTAATTTCACCACGAGGGGTATTTTAGTAATTTTTCCTATTCTGGGCTTTTTCATAAAAAGATTTCCAAAAATTTAGTTCTAAGTGATTTCACAAAAGAAGGATATTTTGAAAATTTTCTATTTGAAAATTTTCTTACGGAGGGTATTTTGGTAATTTACAAGCTAGGGGTATTTTGGTCATTTTTCAAACTAAGGGGTATTTTGGTCATTTTTTTCTCTTTTTTTTCTTTTTTTTAACAAGGTTTTAATACTTCAAAAACAAAACGGCTAGTCCCTTTCGGGTTTTAGTTATCAAGTTTAGCCTGTGAGTGTGTCGTCTCAGCTAGGATGAACCGTTACTACGCACCAGGTAGGATTCGAGTGAGTAGGAGGTGAGTCACTAGGACTGCTTAAATACCAGGCTCCCACCGAATCCAATCCTAGACATGCGTATAACGATTGCCACATCCCTTGCTCAGTGACAACTCACAGGGTTGTTTAGGGAATTATTAAATCTTATGCATTGTTTGTTGGGGTATGCTAACCTTAGGGTTCAACAATTTCTTTTCTAATAGTCTACGTTCCCAATTTTACCCTTCTACCCCTCATCAAATATTCACAAAGAAAATAGATAGAAGTACTTACCTGGGCGGATAGGTGCCGGAGACTCGGTGCCATGCTGTTCAAGCCACAAACAAATTCCCAAAACATTTCAATAAGGCCTACTAACAATAACAAAACATGTTGGGCCTTGGGCCCCCACAGTCGAGTTTTGAACCGGGCTCTGATACCAAAAATGTAACACCCCAAACCTGGCCCATGAGTCCTGACCGGATCTGGTATGTCACGGAGTAAAATAATTTGAATCATTTTGAGTGTCTGGTGAAAACTTGTTAAAATATGGCTAAGGTTTTAAAACGGGGTTTGACAAAACTTAGTTGGGATTATTTTTATAAACATGGTTGGGTTGATAAACCCTTTGAAAACGTTTGATCATGTAAAATTTAAAATTTGTCAAAGTTATAGTTGACTTGGTGTATGTTGTTACCCGATGGTAACATCTTTAAAAACCCGTAGAAGTTATTAAGTTGGAAAATGTTGCTTTTAACCGGTTTACATAACATTTATAAATTTCATTGTGATATAACCTAAGTAAATAAAACAATAAAATAAACATCCAAATAATAATTAGCGGCCTTATTACAACCCAAAATAAAAAGACTTAGAAAATAAATAATTTTAACAAAGTAAATTCAAATCCAACGATAAGCATGGCCGCCTCGAGTCCTCTCCGGCTCCATCTCCGCAATCTACTCATCTGCAAAATAGTAAGGGAAGGGGTGAGTCACCAAGACTCAGTGTGTAATCCCCACGGAAAGGTAACTCATACACAAAATATTAATAAACATGCAATTATGCAACCCAACTAACCATCCATACTCCTTTTCTACCCGTGTGGTCAAAACCTTTGGTGGTCAAAACCATTGGTGACTAGAGTTACAAATCAAGTGATGGGGCCAACCCATCGTGGTCAAAACCACGATGACCATAGGTCACAAAATATCATAATGTGGTCAAAACCACTGGTGGTACCAAACCACTGGGACTTAGTCACAATTATCATCGGTGTGGTCAAAACCACTGGTGACCGAAGTCACAATAAATCTGATGGGGCCAACCCATCTTGTGGTCAAACCACTGGTGACAGTCCATAAAAAGCATCCCCCTCCTCTCATCAATCCCACCATCATCATGCTTACATAACAATATCATAATCCCATATATATCATGCATTATGTACAACATATCATTAAACAGCATATGATGGCAAACTCAATCATATATCATAGATCACAAGTTAGGGGACTTACCCAGAAACCATGATTATGCCACAAGCTAATCACTACCAAAATTATTAACAAGGCAACAATATAGCAAAGTCTACTAATAAAGTGTGTAAAGAGTTTACACACCTGTTACTAACGCGTATCCTAGATCCCGAGGATTCGATCTACGATGCTAGATCCTTGACCCTATAATCGTCCAACAATAGGGTTAGGGACTTTGGCCTATTCGGCAAAACCAAGTAATCTCGAAGGATACGATGTACCAAAATATGGCCTTTGGCCGAATGTGCTTAACCACTTACCAAACTCACCGAAATCCCGAATTTGTCACTTGTCCTGTTGAGATCCCTACCAAAAACACTTGTAAAAATTGGCTTGCACACTAATACATAATCAAGGCCTATGGCCGAATGATACTTACCACCTTACCTTAGGAAAACAAATCCCGAAAGCTTCCCTCAATCGGCTATGGCCTCCCTACAATCGGTTTAATCATATTAGTAAGAGTCTTAGGCTATTCGGCCATAACCTTGAACCTAAAAGAGGATATCGCCCCTTACCTTGATAATTATATCGGCCCTTAACACCACAAGTCAGCACCACTTGGTGTTGTGAGGGGGATTCGGCTACCTTTAAGGAGGAGAAAAGAACCGAAAACAGCACCTTTCTTTAAGGGGGATTCGACCAAGTAGATCTCAATAGGAGAAGAAAAGAAAAAGAGTGGAAGGGTTCAGCTACTAGGGAAAGAAAAAGAAGAAGGGAATTTTGAAGATTTTTGGGCAAAGGCTAGAGTGATTTGGCCGTGACAAATTAGAAAAGAAGAAGAGAACTAGCTAAGTGAAATCCGGCACTCCCTTGCTTAACACATAACCGAATGATGGCCCTAAGGAGTCCCAAAATCGGCCATCACCCCTCTCTTTAGTGATAATTTTAGCTTTTATCCAATTACATTTATCCTTTATTTATCCCTTAATCTCCTCTTAAACAAATATAATGAAAATAAACTACTGACAATGCTACTCTTCAGCCGAAAATTAAAAGAAAAATAATATTTTATCCTTATCACCTTAAGAGTCCACAATCAAGCCAATACTTTCCCCCCTAACGCCAGCTTGCATAAAAAGATAAAACCTACTGCTACTGTATATTTGGTTCGAACACAGGACCTAGTGGAGGCAAACTACCGCAGCCCTCTTAAACGCCCCATGCCACTCTTCCCAATTGACTTTCATGTCATAAAACCCCATCATTAAATTTTAAAGCCTTCCTACTTAAACCCATCACCGCATATATATAAAAAAAATACAACACCAAAATGCCGCTCCAGCCACTCGAACCTATGACCTGCGCCCATCTTCACCTCCAACTCTTAAGTGGCGCATGAAAGCCACTTTGCCAATTAGCTCTTTATGTCATGCTTCACCCGAAATTTTACTTAACCCCTTTCTCACCTAGCTCCCTTCTTTTAAACACTTAAAAAGAAATTTTAGTCCTAAGTCAGGCCTATCTCGGGGTTATTTCTAGACCCTAGAACATGCTCATCAATCATAATATTCATTTCTTCAAGCACACACATGGGAAAATAATTAAATTACAAACAACCCCTAATTTAGGATGTTACATATCCCCCTCACAAGTATTATAAATATTCAATTCGGTACAATACATCTCAGTTGGAGAACATGACGCTTTTATCTCATTAACACCATAGATTTGAGGAAAAAAATTTACTATCCTCTTTTTTCGGTTCACAAAGTTTGCCATCACAAATATCTTTTCCACTAGAGTAAGAGTCAACAAAAGGTACAAAGTCATACTTACTTCTTCTTTATTTGGATATTTAATTGGACATTGGAAACCCTTATGAGCTTTTCAACTACACCAATAACATTGCACAAAAGGTGACAGTTCAATCGTATTCTCTCTATTTGGATATTTAATTGGATATCAAAAACCCTCATGATCTTTTGAACTACACCAATAATATTTTGCAACAGGTGAGAGATCAGTTGTACTCCTCCTTTCATTTGGTCATCTCCCATTGAATTGACAAACTAATTTATGACCACTTTTTCCATCACAATAAGTCTCTTGATCATTTTTTCATGAAATTATTGAATTGGAAACTTTGATTTAGCTAAAAAATGTTGTCTACGATTATTATTAACCAAATTCTCATCATTTTAACGAGAACACATCGAATATTATTTGCACGAAGATGAGGCTGATCAACCTTATCTCCCTAGTTATGATGCGACGATCAATTTTGGTACTTAGACATTCCAATTTTTTTTTATGATCGTGTCTAGAATAGTGTCACGTTGCTGATCTCAAGCATTTCGAGCCTCTTGATCCCTTTGCAACTTTCCAATCATAGTATCGCGAATCATTATGAAAGCCTGAAAAGAACACAAAACTCAAGAAAAGAAAAGTTAAGCAAACCTCACTTTTATACACTCAGAAATAAAAATCAAGTTCTCAACGAGGTAAGAATTAATCTTATGAGTCTTTTAAAACTGTCTATATCAATCAATCAGAAATTAGAATCAAACTAACAAAGCAAACCTAGTAACACTAGGAGTCCAAAATCACTAGACACCAAAGAATTGTGTTGCACGAAGAAAGGAATATGCAAAGTGCTTTAACCAACTAACAAAAGAAACAATAAAGTGTTGGAACACGTAAAGGAATAATAAAAAGCAAAAACAAATGAAAACATGAGGCTAAGAGTCAATGAAGATCCATGAAACCTAAAAATTGCAAAGCAACTTAACAAACTTCGTTTGAGGTGTTCCTGATTTCCAAAAATCACAAAATTTAAACTAGAGCCTCCCCAAATAATTTAGATTTGATCTGGAAGGTTTCAACACAAAATTCAACCCAAAAAATATTTTTAATTATTTTTTGTAGTTTTATAGTTTTTCAATCACTTTTTTGTGGGAAAAATTATTTTTAATATTCTAAAAGAGTGCCAAGAACTAGTATGTAAAATTTTAGATCATTTGAAAAATGCTTGCCCACTAAAAAATATTTTTTTGTAAAAACTTTTTGTGTAAAAAAAAATTATTTTGAAGCTGTTTGCTGGAAATCAATTTATAAGAACACCTAAAACGCCAAAAAATCTAATACCAAATGATAAGGATGAGAGTGGATGAGTGTGGAAATAGCAGAAGTGGGTTGTAAAGTTTGTCCAAGTCACACATTTGACTTAGGGCTCTAGATATTCGAAAATAAACTTGGATTTTGACATAACTTGAAACATAAACGAATCCAAGTCAGACAAAAAAATGAAGAAAAAAACACTTGAAATAAATAACTAAGATAAATAAAATAGAACAATAAATCAAAACTTATAATAATAAAGAACAAAATAAAGATAGATGGAAAAGATAGAACATGTAACACCCCCTAACCCTTATCCGTTGCCGGAACAAGGTTACATGACATTACCGGACTATTCAGATCAATTATGAACAATAAACAAGATATATTGCAAACATGTCGTAAATTAATCATGTTGTCCCTTTTATGGGCTCTCGAGGCCCAATATAAGTATTTAAAACGAGTCAGGACTTACTCAGAAACTCAGAAAATTTTTCGTGAAATTTTAAAATTTTTCCTAGGTGCAAGGCACACACGCCCATGTGGTCTAGGGACACGCCTGTGTGACCTTATGACATGGTCGTGCTTCAGGCTGTGTCCTACCCTGTGTAACTCTCTAACTTACCCTACACGACCAAGCCACACGCCCGTGTGCTAGGCCGTGTGGTCAATTTATTTATTGAAATTTAGGTGTAGTTTTCACAAGGCTGAACACATGCCCGTGTGCTAAACCGTGTGCCTCACACTGCTGAGACACACGCCCGTGTCTCTACCCATGTGGTAATACCTGGGCATTCTGTTTCTAAAATTTTAATATGCAAGGGACACATGGCCAAACCACACGCCCATGTGTTAGCCATGTGGACTCATTATGAGCCTTAAACATCAAGATTACCATACCCTGCAATTTTAGACACCAATCAACCCAATTCAATACATTCAAATTAAGTTAGGATCTAGTTTCAATCATGTAATATTATCACGTTTATCTTTATATCCAAACTTATTTATTTATTCAAACACGTATATGCAAATTTATACTAAATAATGTTCTTAATACCAATTATGTTTATACCTATATGTTCAGCCTAACCAATAGGATTTTATGCCCCTTTTATGCATATACAACTACTATTTTACCACTCATGATTCAATCATATCAACATTTTAAGGCAATCATGCAAACACCACAATACCAAGCATAAACCAAATACTTGACTAATTTTAACAAAACATTTATAGACTAACCTTTAGTCAAAATAACCTAAACATGCCATTATAACCAGAATCAATTCATCAATAATTACCAATAAAACCAACAGATAGTGTGATATAGCTTCGATATTCTTCCAACACGTTCGAGCTTCTGATAATCTGTAAGCTAAATAAATAAAACAATTACATAAGCAATGATTGCTTAGTAAGTTCGTATAATCTTTAATCATAATAATATATTTCAATTATAAAACTTTACATATCTAAAATAATCCAAAATTATTACTGTAACACTTATAAACTATTCTCACTAATTCACAAGGTGAACTAATAGTATCACACATAAACATATTCCATCAAGCTTAGTAAATTTTTATATAACTTTAACTCTTCCGCTCTTATTTCATATGCATGTCATTCAGTCACAATTGCAAATTAATGCATTTAACCAAAGCATTGTTCTAATTAGACACATAACAAATCATTCCATAAGAAATTGCATAATCTAAATATTACCATTCTTTCATGAATACTAATTTATTTCCACTGAAATACTTACCATTTCAGTGCTTCAAACAAATAAACATACTGCTATTCAATAAATAGCTTGGCACTTGCCTAATCATCAAGGAACAACAATAGTTAGCGTACTTACACATCTTACATATAAATTCAATATTGATAAACTTATTTTCTCGACATATCCACTTGAAACAGCCCGATTTTGGGCCTAGTTGGAACAGTGGTTTTGGGGCCACAAATCCGACAAGGAAAATCTTATTTTTATTATATTTCTATGGTCTACAATTTCAAGGAAAAAATTTCGTGAAAATTTTGTTCGAAAATTTCGATGTTTAGGCACTCAATTTCGTCAAAAGGACTAAATTATAAATAGTGCAAAAGTTAAGTTCCACATGTTAGAAGTGTCCAATTTCTATGAAATTTTAAATTGGAGGTCCCTAAATGGTAATTAGACCATTGGTTAAATTTTTGGACAAAAATGGACATGAGATAAGTGAAATAGGATATTTTTAAGTTAGTGGCATTTTGGTAATATGGTAATTAAATGGACTAAAAGACAAAATAAAAGCCAAAAACCTTTTTTCATCTTCTTCCTTGGCCGAATTTAGCATGGGGGAAGCCATGGCTAGGGTTTTCAAGATTTCAAGCTCAATAATCAAAGAAAATGAGGTTCGGACTTAGAACGGGGGAAAAACGAGTAACTAACGGTTAGGTCTCTTGCCATTTTGGTATCGAGGTAAGTTTGTGTGAAATTAAATCTACATAATGTTTTTATATTTTTAATTTCTAGATATTATGTGAAATGAATATTATTTCTATGAAATCGACTAATGATGCCTCGATGAGAGTATGATGAAATTATGTTAAGTTGAAGTCTCGGTTGAACATTCGGAATAGCAAGGATATTAATGTCACAACATGAGATAAGGAAGGTCCCGTATAAGACCATGCATGGGACATGGCATCGGCACCGAATATAGGTCCCCTATAAGACTATGGCATCGGCACCGAATATAGGTCCCCTATAAGACTATGTCTGGGATATGGCATTGGCACCGAATGTAGGTCCCGTATAAGAATATGTCTGGGACATGGCATCGGTACCGAATGTATGTCCCCTATAAGACCATGTGTGGGACATGGCATCGACATTGAGTTAAGAGATCCCATGTAAGACCATATCTGGAATATGGCATCGGCATCAAGAGGTGATCCCATGTAAGATCATATATGGGATATGGCATTGGCATCGTGATACATGTATGGTGAGAAGAGTATCCTCTGGTATTCAGAGTAGTTCGATAGGCAAAGAGCTAAGTTTATGCATCAATGACAAAGAGTTAAGTTTATGCATCTATAACATCCCAAAAATTAGGATTTGTCATATCTATGTAAATGCATGTTATGCTTGCTCTGTAGGTTATTTGAGGGTGTTTATGGGCTCTAGGGAGGCCTGGGGTCAAGGTCAAACCATGGAAAAATTTTAGGGGAGAGAACTGTTGGAAGCAAGGCTTAAGGGAATTTGTAGGTGTTTTACTAGCACAAGTGAGCACATGGTGGAGTGGTGGTGGTGTCAATATGGAAGCAAGGTGGGATGGGGTTCGAATCCCACAAGAGCTAAAACAAAGGTTTTATTTTGTGCTAGGTGGGTGGAAGAGGTAGAGTTTAGTTAGAACTCTGTAAGGGAGAGTGGAGACTCAGTCAAATCAGTTTGGATGGGAGGTGGAGAGCAATGTGGGGAGCAAATTAAGGAGTGAATCAAGGGATTGGGGTGAGAGGTGGTAGTGGCTGAATATGAGGAAGTGGATGGGGGAATTTCGGTCAAAAAGATTGGCCACTTTGGGTGCACATTCAGTTTTGTTAAGGGTGTGCTGAAATTCTCTAGTGTTTTCTTTGCATCTTTGCATTTTGGGTAATTGCTTCCTTAAGCATTTCGGGTCACTTTGTTGCATTTTCCTACTTGTCAAATTTCTTTCCTCCCTCTCTTCTTCTCCATTTCTTTCTACTCTTTTCTCCATAAACTGAATCTTCGCTTTTTCTCCCATTTGAATCTGTTCCTCTTTTCTTTTGTTAATAGCCGAACACTTGTAGCCTGAAGCGTGGGGGGTTCTTTTGTCTGTCGAATCTACCTTATTTATTCAGTTCTTTTGTGATCACAAGGTAATGTTCCTTTTCTCTTTATTCTTTTTCTTCTTTTCTCTCTACTAAAACTGAACTCTCACCCTTTTGCCAAGGCCGAATCTACTCATTTACTTCTATTAGGAATCCCTCTTGTGGTGGTAAGGGCCAAATCCTCTAAGGTGCTTCTTGGTGCAACTGCTTCGTGATCTTTTCCAAATTGTTGGTAAGTTAGGGGCATGGCTAATTAGGGGTGGAAGTTTCCCTTATCTTGTTGACTTTCTTAAAGCCGAATAGCCTTGTCTTTGTGAACTTGGAGCAATTTTGCTAACGTATGATTTTTGTTAGGGACCCAATTTCATAATCGAAGGGAGTAACCAAATGTTCTAGCATAGCAGGGAGTTGACGTCGTTGTTGGTAAGTATTGTGAATTGTTTTATCAATTTCAAATTGGGGAGCATCATGGATTAAGACTAACTGTTAGTCAATTATGATCTCAAGTGTTTTGGAAAGTGCTGAGTACCATAACTCGTAAACAGGTGTGTAATCTCACACCTGTCTTGATGAATGCGTGTGATGTTCTGTGAAGCGGCCAAAAGCTGAAAAGCTGGAAAATTGATAACTGTGACCACTCGAGCATGTGAACACTCGTGGTGTTAAACCGAGACACAAATGATGGCAATAGATCGTTGAGAGTGTCACTAGCACTCTCGCAAAATTGAGGCAGTAACGGGGCTGATCGAACTGAAATGGGATAAATGGGCCTAATGGGCTAATTGGCCTACATGTGCAAAATTGATAGAAACGATTGAATGATAGATGCGGTTGCGAGAACTACAAAACTGAGACTGAAACCATGCATAATGGGCCACATGAGGGTGTGGGCTCATTTGGGCTTGATATGGATTTTAGGCCCAATGGCATTGTAGAGACCCAAAAAGGGGTCCCATATCGCTCGCGGTGACAATAGGTCACCATAAAGGCAGTTAGGCAACTAAATTACTAAAATACCCTTAATGGGTAAATTACTTAAATACCTTAATGGGTAAATTACTGAAATACCCTTAATGGGTAAATTACTGAAATACACTCGGTGGGTAAAATTACTAAAAAGCCCTCATTGGGAAAAATTACTGTTACACCCTTAGGTCAGTTTTGGTATGTTTGTGTATAATATGATTGATTGCCATGATGATACATTATTGCATACACTGAATTATTATGCCATGACATGTTGCATTGGGTTGGGCTTTATTTATGGAGGAAGTATTGTACTGGTGGCTATGCCACGTTATACTGATTTTAGTGGCTCAGCCACATATATTATATTATTCTTATCTTGCACTCATTGCATTCTTGTGTGTAGAAATTTGGGTGGGTTGACTTGGTCCCCACATGGAGTGTATGGCTGGTATGGGTGGAGTGTAGGGTTGGATTGGGGTGGACTACATTCTCTATTTGCATTACCATGATTATAGGGCTTAGGCCCAGACTGATACTGTAAGGGCTCAGGCTAGATAGTGACCGTTATAGGGGATTACACACTTAACTCTTTTTCCTATGAACGAATCAAATTATCGTAGAATATTCAAACTCTTTTTCCTATGACCGTTATAGGCCCAGATACAATTTCACATACTTAACTCTTTTTCCTATGAACGAATCAGATTATCGTAGAATATTCAAACTCATCATGCATAAATCTTGATGTCAACGCCATATCCCGGATATGGTCTTACATGGGATCACCTCTTGATGCCGATGCCATATCCCAGATATGGTCTTATACGAGATCGTACATGAATGTCAATGCCATGTCCCAGACATGGTCTTATATGAGATCTTCTTCTGGTGTTGAGGCCATATCCCAAACTTGGTCTTACACGGGACCTTCTTTATTCAATGCTAAACATAGGTAACCTCATTATTCCGAATCTTTATTTGGGATTTCACATAATTTATTTTCACCATTTCCTCATCAAGGCTTCATCGCTCGATTATTCATAGCAATAACATACATTGTCGTAATATTAAGTAGTTTCAAACATCAAAACATTATGAAACTTCAACTTCATACGAACTTACCTCAAATCTCAAAATGTGTATCGATGCTCGATTTAGTCCTCGATTTTGTTCTTGCCTCGATTTCGATCTGGGCTTCGAGTTTCTTGATCTATAATAACAATTTCATTTTAAATACACACATTGACTAAATCGACTCATAATTGATATTTTGGTAAAATTATAATTTTTCCCCTAAACTTTTACATAATTACACTTTTGCCTCTAGGCTCGTAAAATGATTTTCATTCAACTTTCTTGTATTTCAAGCCTAGCCGAATCATGTTCTCAACTATTGCAACCTTTAATTTCTACTATTTCACTCAGTATGGCCATTTCATAACTTTTACAATTTGGTCCTTACATGTATTTTTCATGAAAATCACTTAGAAAAAGATGTTTACCATACATCAAACTTTCATATTCCTCCATAAAACAATAAAATACATGCACGTCACACATAGGTAAATTTTTTAACATGAACCTTAGCTTAAAATATAGCTAGAAATCGTTAAACTGAGCTACGAGGGTTTCAAAAATATGAAGAACATTAAAAACGGGGCTAGGATGCACTTACTATCAAGCTTGGAAGTTGAATAATCCCTAGCTATGGAGAGCTTGAGAATTTTGGCTATGGTGAATAAAATGGACATCAATTTTGGCTCTATTTTCCCTTTTAATTCTTCTATTAACTAAATGACCAAAATGCCCTTAATGGTCCTTTCTTGAGATTTTTCCTTCCCATGTCTATTTTGCCCATCATCAAATATACTGGTCTAATTTCTAAATAAGGACCTTCTAGAATCTCATATTTTCCATTCTTTGCAATTTAGTACTAATGGACAATTTAATCACTAATTAATAAAATTTCTTTATGAGATTTTCACACAATCATGAAATCACCTCATAAACCTTATAGAAATTATAAAACTCATATTTTTACTTCAAATTGTGGTCTCGTACCACTATTCCAACTAGGCCTTAAGTCGAGCTGTTACAATGTCTAGGACATGGCATCGGCATCGAATAAGGAAGGTCCCATATAAGACCATGTCTGGGACATGGCTGCGGAACCAAAGAAAGATCTCGTGTAAGACCATATCTTGGATATGGCATCGACATCTATGTACGATCTCGTATCGGACCATATTTGGGACATGGCATCGACATCGAGTTAAGAGATCCCGTGTAAGACCATATCTGGGATATGGCATCGGCATCAAGAGGTGATCCCATGTAAGACCATATGTGGGATATGGCATTGGCATCATGATACATGTATGATGAGATGAGTATCCTCTGATATTCCAAGTAGTTCGAAGGGCGAAGGACTAAGTTTATGCATCAATGACAAAGAGATAAGTTTATCCATCAATGACAAAGAGCTAAGTTTATGCATCAATGAAAAAGAGCTAAATCCATGCTTATGATGTAAGAATATGTGGGAAATGTGGATTGTGATCATGTGTGAGGCTTTTAAGCCAAATTAAATTGAGAAATGAAATGTTCAAGTTTTGTTGTTGATGTGTAAGTTAAATTGGCCAATGAGTGACTTGTAAATATTTGATTATGACTAGATATTGGCATGGCTAACTATGGATGTGCTTTAGTATTATAAGTGTGTAAATGAGAATTAATACAAAGAAAACATGATAGAGTAAAATTAGCAATAAAATAGTTTGGACAGCAGTAGTTGAATCACTTTGAAAATTCACCAAAAATGGTGGAAATTAAAGTAGGAGTTGAATAAGATATGAAATTAAATCTTATTGAGTCTAATTTCACATAAAAAAAGACGGTGTAAGAAAAAGAGTTTCATATTATGAGATATTTGAATTTTTATAAGACAGGGTCAGAATGATTTTGGAATCCCCTGTTCTGAATTTGGAAATTCATTAAAAATTGTAAAAACATAATCAAGGGATAAAATTTATATGCTTGAATTTATTAACTAGTCTATTTTCAAGATAAACAAACAACAACATCTTTCAAGTTCTTTGAAATGAGAAAATAATTTTTTAGTGAAGATGGGTCAAAACTATCGGACAACAAAACAAGGGAAATTTAAAGAAAAAATTGTACTGATTGGCTAAACTAAAAATTCTAGAAATTTTATGGTAAGAAGATATGTGAGTCTAGATTCAAGTAAAATTAGAGGATCTTAATTTGGAGTTTCATAGCTCCGGATAAAAATAATTTAGTGACTATAACTTGAGTAGATAGCTCAAGATGAACATAAGTGAATTGAGAAATTTTATGCAATAATGACGGTATTATCTTGAGAACTCAAAATAAGGATTTTTTAAAGAATGGTAATAAATTTTTTATTATTTACATACCTACTTACTAAGCTTTATAGCTTACTCGCCTTCCTTTCTCATATCATGTAAGGTTTTTTAGTAGCTCGGATTGGAGATCGCCGGAGATGCTATCACACTATCAAGATATCATGTTGGGTATACGTGAATAAAAAACCTTTTGAGTCTATGGCATGTATAGGGACTCATTCAATTGTGTATGTGTCATTTGATTTGGCCAAATGTGTTAGTTCATATTGGTTAATGAGTAGTAATGCCTATTTATACATGTGTGCTTATACTAAAGGTTTTATGTGATGTGGTTATGTGTGTTTGGAATGGATGGATTGAAGATGTGTTTAAGTATGTGCAAATGAGGGTGCCAAATGATCTAGAAAATAGCCATTTTCTTGGTCACACGGGCAGAGACACGGCCGTGTGTCTCAACCGTGTAGAGAACACGATCCTGAGACATGGGCGTGTGCCCAGGGCGTGTGAAGTCTGCATTTACTTTTAGAATTTAATTCGTCATACGGCCTAAGCACACGTGCGTGTGACATGGCCATGTGACCTAATTTTGTTGATGACATCATAAACAGAGAGTCACAAGGGCTAAGAACATGGGTGTGTGTGACCACACGGCCTACCCACATGGGCGTGTCCCAAGCCACACGGACATGTGACCCCTATTTTGATGAAAAATTTTCTAAGTCTTCTTAAAGTTTCCTAAGTTCTTGACTTAGTCTCGAATAGTTCTCAATGTATGTTTTGGGCCTTGTGGACCCATATAAGGGGCGATTTGCATGTGAATGAGGAATGTTAAATTGAATGAAATTTTATAGCCGATTTTGTATAAAGGTTTTTGTTTAAGCTCTGTAATGCCTCGTATCCTGTCCTGGCGTCGGACACGGTAAGGGGTGTTACAACACTTGGGTTTAATACTCATCATCATATACATAATCTTCTTATATCAACATATTAAAGGTAAACACATATTTATATGTCACTTTTCAATATATATTAAATAAATATCATTCCCATGTCACATTTCAATATATATCAAGTAAATATCATTTTCCAAGACACGTTTCAGTATATATCAATTATATATCAATATCGAGTATTTTAGATATAATTTCATAAATATACCATTCATAACACTTTTAATTCTCATATCGTACTATTTGAATCTCATAATTTCTATTCAATAGCTTTTCTCATTAGGATACTGGAATGCCCCAAAAATTTAAGTCTTTAATTTTTGCATGATATGACATAAGTTGCTTATTTGATTTAATGGCTTAGTGATTTGGGTGTGTATGGGAGTATTTGAGAAGCCTGGGTTCAAGTCTTGGCTTTTGCAGAATTTTTAGTTTTCTCTTAAACGAATCTGGACATTGGCATATAGGCCTTATCAATAATAGTGCTTGTTTTATGACACAAAAAGAGCTTGTGGTCTAGTGGCAAGGTGGCGTGTTGTGTAACTGTGAGGTCTGAGGTTCAAGTTCTGGGTTGCACAATGGAGTATTTATTTTGCTGTATGAGTTGTGTAGGTAGTGGAGTTGGACTGAAACACAGCTAAAGGGAGTTTGAATAGAAGTTGAATGGAGTTGTTGGGGGAGTTGAGGAGAAATTGGTGGAGTAATTCAAGGAGGGATAATGGAGAGATACTAGGAGAAAACCAAGGAGTTTGATTGAGAGGAAGTTTTTGTGTCAAATTTACTCACTAGGCACTCAGATAATCGATTTTGGGGTTAGCATCTGTCGAATTCTCCTTTTCTTTTCTTTCATTTATTAGCTTTTGGTTCTTTTCAGTTTCTATCCTAGCTGATTCACTCTTCTCCCTTGTTTTCATTTTCTCTTCTCAAATCTGGCCGAATAGTATATCCCTCATTCCTTTCTCTATTTTTCTTTTGGTGTTTTTTTTTTTTTTGTTTTTGGCCGACTGTTCCCATACTCTACTGTGGTGTTGTGGTTTCGATCTTGCAAGAGTTCTGACGAATCCGTAGGTACTCATAAGTTCCTCATTTGATTCTTTGTTATTTCTTTATATGTTCAAATTCGTTTTCTTCTATCTTTTTTGAAAGTCGAATGCTTCTTCTTACGTATTCTAATTGTGATTCTTGTCTTTTCCTTGTGATGTGGTGGTTTGTTGGGTGCTAGGTATTTCAGTGGAATGAAGGAATGCAAGTGACTGAAGCAATCAAAACCTTTTTTGTTCATCGTTCAGTTAAGGTAAAAGTATTATCTTGGCTTTTTTGAGGATAGGCTGAATATCCCTATGTTTCTGCAAGTATGATATTAATGGATTTAAGCCACTTGTGAATGATTCTACCTGATGAGATCCATTGTTATTGCAGTAAGTCGACAAGTAGCGTTCGATCCTTTTAGTCAGTGATCTAAGAGGAGTAAATCGCATATTACTCAGTCAAGGTTGGGTGCTTGAGAAACTTAGTGTGGTTGCGTAAATAGGTGTGTATTCACACTGTTTTGACTGTAGAACGGAAAATGTCAAAAAGCTAAAAAGCAAAAAGATTGGGCTTAGAGGTCACATGGGCGTGTAAAGGCCTCCATGAGCATTTTCATGGGCTTAGGCCGTAATGGGCCACGTTGGGCTGAAAAGGGGTCATGTGGGCCCAAAGGGGTCATGTGGGCCCAATGGGCTCATGGGCAAATACTGGATTGGGCTATATAGGTCTCATAGCCGTGGCAAAATTTGGGCTGAACGGGACGTACGAGCGTATGGGCCCATTTGGGTCGAGTAATGGGCCTTGGGCCCATTTACACTGTTATGACCATTTAGGTTACCAAAGTCGCTCGAGGCAACTGCGGACCTTCCGAGAGGTCGATATCTACACCGAGACCCCAAAGTAGGTAAAATGACCAAAATACCCCTAAAGGGTGAAATGACTATTTTACCCTTAATAGATGGAAATAACTGTTACACCCCTAAAGGTAGGGGGACTGATGTGTTCATGATTTGTATATGACTGTTACTGCATATGACATTCTGCATATACGTATGATTTATGACATGACATACTGCATGGGGTTGGGATACTGTTATGGAAGAAGTGTCTTTATCTTGGTGGTTTTGCCACATATCTTTATTCTTGGCGACCTTGTTGCAATCTGATTCTTGGCGACTTTGCTCTGATACTATTACTATCAGCTTTGCTACGATATTGGTGTGTTGGCTGGATGGGTCAATTTTATCCCCACATGGTGTGTTGGCGGTACGAAGTGGTGTGTTGGCTGGATTGGGGATGGGTTGCATTATTGCACTGTACTTATATGGTATTCGGCTAAGGCCCACACTGTATTGCTACTGAATAGGGCTCGGGCCCAGACTGTTACTGCATGTTGTATTCTGACTGACTAATAAGGGATTACGCACTGAGTTTTTCGTAAACTCACCCTCTCCTTTTAACTGTACAGGTAATCCTCAGCCATAGGCGATTTGGTGCTGTGAAGGGCTCGGAGGTGGCCATACAACTGCAGCTGTCCTACACTTGCTTTTATTTAAATTTAAAGTTTGTGTTGGGTTTTGTTTATGTAATAAGGCCATGTACGTTTGTTTAAATTTTTAATTGGGCTTTTGATTACTTATTTTAAACTGCTAGTTTAGGAGAAGACGAATTTTCAAAATAAACAATGTTTTCAAAGACACGAAATTTAAACATTAGAGTTTTCAAAAGCTTCCGTGATTTTAAATCAACCTACAATAGCAGATAATAAGGCAAACGCTTTGACTAGATATTTTTTAAGTAATAATAAAAGGGGTTTTTAAACGTAGAAATGAGTTTTTACTGACAAGTCCAATTTTCAAAAGACACTTCAATGTGACACGCTAGATTCAACCATAACATCAAGGCCGGGTTTGGGGTGTTACAGATACACAATTCAATTTCAATATCAATATCCATTTCATGAATCCATGATTCATTCAATTTCATGCATTTCAATTGCATATTTCATTTTATTGTTCATTCCAATCCATATTCAATATCACTCAATATTAATCAATTGGCCAAATCATTTCTTTACCCCTATTAACCTGACTCGGACTCAGATGGATACACGGATCCAATCAAAACACACCAGTACGGCACTCAGTGCCTCATCGGCCATGTCGAAGTAAAACATTACGGTACTAAGTACCTCATCGTATTTATCCGAAGTATTAATAATACGACACATAGTGCCTCATCGACTCGAAGTCGAAGTATCCCTAAACACTTCCAATCCTATGGCATACCAACTATATCCGACTTAGCCCGATACAGTTAATAGGGTTTCCAAATCACTTTTCAGTTTCCAATCAATACACATTTCAATTAATTAAATATATTCATAATTCAATACAATTCAATTCACTTTTCAATAACAATCAATATTTATTTCAATTCGATTAGATCAATATAATCAACATATATATACACCAACTCAATCAATATAATTTCAATAAATTCATCACTTATTAAATCTATCCATTTCAATATATCCAATATTCAAATATCACTATTCCACATACATTCAATTCAATAACAATCAATATTCCATGTCTAGTTATTCTCATGAATTTCAGTATGTATTTATTTAGTTAACCATTCATATTTATAAATTTTCCATGTTTTTAACATATAATATAAATAAATACATAATATCATACATCAATTCAATATAAATATAAAATTTCGATCATACGAACTTACCTAGGCCTATTTGTAGAATATGTAGAAATTCGAGGACTAGTCTGTTAATTTCTATTTTCCCCGTTTATCTTCGGTTTCTTCATCTATAATATAAAATTACTCATTCATTAGCATCTATTCCACTTCTAATTCACTTTACCATTTATACCCTTTAATTTTTTGAAATTATACTTTTACGCTAAATTTTACAGTTTTTACAATTTAGTCCATGTGCAATTAACCCATCAATTGAGCTAATTTTTCTCAATTGAAAATTTACCTAATTATTTTAGGCTACCATACATCCATTAAAATTTAGAATTTTAATATCAAACCCTAATTCTTAACTTTTTCACAATTAGGTTCAAAAATCAATTTCTATTGAAATTTAATAAAATCATCGTATAACAAAATTAAAACTTCAATTCCATGTTAATTCATCATAAACATCCAGCACTCATCAATGTTAACTTCCAAGATTACCCATAAAATAAAAAACTAATGAATTAGATACTCAGACCTAATCGCAAAAGTCTTAAAAACACAAAAATTACAAGAAAAGAACAAGAAATAAACTCACATGGTGCCAAAACTATGAGAAACCAGCTTCTTGGAGACCTCCCATAGCATTTTGCTGAAGAAAAATGAAGAAAATATCTAGATTTCTCATGAAAATTCAATTATTAATTTTATTTGTTTTCTAATTTTGCCCCTTGTTCACATTGTTTCCTTACTTATTTTCTTTGCCCATACCGTCCAGCCCATATATTTTGGGTCTAATTTCCTTTTAAATCCTTCTTTATTAGACACTTAAGCTATTTAATCACTCTAACAAGTTTTTGCACCTTTTACAATTTAGCCCTTTTTAATTAATTAACTATCAAAACGTTAAGTTCTAACGAAACTTTAATACTAACTCAATGACACTCCATAAATATTTCTAAAAATATTTATGGCTCAGTTTATAAATTCGAGGTCTCAATTCTTTATTTTTGGCCCAATTTACCTAATAAATTCTTTTAAATCACAAAATTCACTAATTCAAAAATACTTCTAAAACCACACTTGACTAATACATTAATTTATTAAATTTTTGAACTCACTTTTCGGATTTAGTGATCCCGGATCACTATTTTTGAAACCACTAAAAATTAGGGTGTTACAGACTGTGGCGCGTAGAAGTCCTAAAAAGCCCTAGAAACAAGAAGAATCCACAACCACCTTCAAACTGCTCTAATTTCCCCTCCAAGAAAGAAATAATGCAAAACAAAGTTTGAAGATGATCCCCACAATCTGAAAATATTGTTAAAACTCTTCTAAAAGAAAATTCAAGAAAATTCTTGAAAAGAAAAACTCAATGGGAATTTATTAACTCAAAAGAGAAGTTGTTGAATAATAATCAATTCAATTTTTTTTTTTTTTTTGTCTGTGTACAATGCAAAGCCCTTTATATAGGCTAGCTAAATAAATCTACATAAAACTCTTAAGTATACTAGAACCCTAATTAACATAAATAAGAAGTAGTTTTAAACTAAACTTTCTTGTTGACATAAAACTCTAAATAACTTTAACTACATAATAATTATAAAAAATTGAGAATAAAATAATAAGAGTGGATAAATCGATATTTGGCTCAATTATACTAAAATTAAGCCTAAAATCTGAACCTAATACAATTTAAACTTGAAATAAAAGCCCAAAACTCGTAATTCTCGTCATAATCCTATCCAGAAATTCTACTCATGTAACACCCCTTGCCCGTATTCGACACCGAAATAGGGTACGAGGCATTATCAGACTTAAACGCAAGCAAACATACAAAACCGAGACGTAATTTCCATCCAAATTTAAAACCTTTCACATACGTTCATATCGTCCCTAATACGAGCCTATGAAGCTCAATATATACATTGGAAGTAGTTCAGGACTAAACCAAAAACTTTAGAAAATCATACAACACTTAGAAAATTTTTCATTAAAAACAGGGGTCATACGCCCGTGTGGTCCAAGGGACACGCCCATGTGACCCTTAGACACGCCCGTGCTACAGGCCGTGTTCAAAATAGGGAGCTCTCTGACTTGTGACACACGGCTGTGCCATACGCCCGCGTGCTAGGCCGTGTGATCGATTTATTTTTCATGATTTTTCATAAATTAGGTGCAGACTTCACAAGGTCAGGGCACACGCTCGTGTTCGAGGCCGTGCCGTCCACACGGCTAAGACGCACGCCGTGTCTCTTCCTGTGTGCTATGTTCTGGATACTCTATTTTGCAACAATTAGGTTGCAAGGGACACATGATTGGAACACAAGCCCATGGGGCAAGCCGTGTGTCACACACGGCCTAGATACATGCCCGTGTGTCTACCCGTGTGGACAAAAATTGGCTATTTACCAAGCAATTTTGTCACCCTTCCATGCACAAACCTACACAACAAACATAGAACCATACCAAGCATATACATACAGCCAAATCAGCTACAAGCAAGATATCAATACATCATTCACATGCTATCATTTATCACATACAACCACCACATACTTATCAACTCAAACCATGCAAATTTCCCACATCCATGAAAAGCATCATCATATGCATATATATATATATATATATACGTAAACCAATGTTAGCCAATTTCAATGGCCATTTACAAAATGAATTATCAACCAACATAAGCCAACACATTTGGCTAAATCAAATATAATACATAACAAAATAACCAAGTACCTATACATGCCATAACTCAAAATATTAGAATCAATGGTACCCAATATATTAAGTTGATAGTGTGAAGGGATCTCCGATAATTTTTGATCCCCGAGTGGCTTGGTGACACTATAAGACAAGGGAAAAGAAAGAGGAGTAAGCTGTAAGAGCCTGGTTTTGACCCTAAACGAAACAGTAGTTTTGGGACCACAAATCTGAGGTCAAAATAATATTTTAATATTATTTTTTGTTTTTATAGTATGTGATTAGCATGTGTGAAAATTCTATGCGAAAATTTTATCGATTGTGTATCGAATTATGAAAAAGGACTTAATCGCATAAAATGTAAAAGTTGTGTGCTAATTGTTAAAGTGCTTAATTGGCATGAATTATTAAATGAAAGGTACTTAAGCTGTAATTATACTTTTTATAGTGGAGATGGACAAAAATGGGCTTATATTAGTTGAATTTAAATGAAATAATAAAAGGGTAAAATGGTAAAAAGTATATTAATGTTATTATAATTAAAACAAAAAGAAATTAAAGGCCATTCTCATCATATTTGGAAAAACTTAGCAAGAAAAGAAAAGAAAAAGAGAGTTAGGGATTCGGCACTTGTGAGCTTCAATTGGTATGTGTTTTTAACTCAGTTTTTGATGATTTCTATGTTTTTGTGATCGCTGCTTAGTGTTTTAGCTAGCCCATGCTTTAATTTTAAAATTTGATGAAGATCTTGAGATGTGCCATTGGTGAATATGTGATAGTTGTGTTGATAGTTGGAGAAATATGAAAGATATATGATAGATTAACATATTTGGTCTTTGAATTTTTGATGGAATTAGCTATTTTGGGCTAAATTGCGAAAATATGAAATTGAATGACTAAAATATAAAATAAATTAAATATGTGGGCTTGTATGAACACAAGGAAAATTTGGCTAGGCATGTGCAAAAATAAATTATGTGAATTTGATGATTTTATGAAATAGGGACTAAAGTGTCGAAATGTGAAATTATGAGGGTTATTTTGTAAAATGCCCTAAATATGTGTGTTTGGACTAAATTGAATAAATTGGTGGTTGAATGAGTTAAATTTTAATACTTATAGATCAAGAGAAGAGGGATTTGTATCGAGATCGAGGCCAAGATAAAGTGCTCGATTAATCGACTCGTTTTGTTACTTCGACGTCCGAGGTAAGTTCGTGTATAATACGAACCGTTTAAATTCATATATATGTGTTATGAAATGAAAGAATATGTGGTTATTGAATTAGAAATGCTATATGTTGAATTGAGAAATGTGGCACTAAGTGTGCGTAATTAGAATGGAGACAGAGGTGAATAGCACTGTGAGTGTGAAGTAAAGGAAGCCTCAACTATATCGATTGGCACTGTGTGTGCGATACCGAGTTAAATTTGGTTTAATATAAAGGCACTAAGTGTGCAATGATATTAAAGCTTCGATTAAGAATTTGGCACTAAGTGTGCGAATAAATCTAACGAATAACGAAGATTTATTAAAAGGTCGTATTGAGCATTGAGTAGCAAGAATGATTATTAACTAAGTGTTGGCAAAGGTATGTTCGAACCTATGTGGTTGATGATATTATTTATGGACACATGGTTAGTTGTGTAAGCATATGGCTCAGGATGATATTGTGTATCATTATGAATATATTTAAGTGATGGTTTATTTTGTATATTGATATTGTATTATTGAGTTATATGTATTATATAATGAACTTAATAAGGTTTTAAGCTTACTGTGTGAAGTGTTTCTCTATTTTACAGTGTCTTTAAAGCTAGCTCAGATCCAGGGATCGCCAGTGACTCAATCACACTATTGGCTATATATTTTGGTATTTTTTTTTGGAAAGGTGTATATATTTGAATATGGCATGTGTAGGCTAATAGATATGGCATGTTATGAAGTGAATAAGATTTGCCATGTGATATAGCTTGGGAGTTGAATGATGTTGGTTCATATGAGTGGGTTATGTGAATCATAAATATGGTATAAGTTAGTGAAAATGGATATGTATGTTTCATGGTTAAATTGGTTGATGAGTATTGTGGTTCAAATGTGAAATTATGATATGAATTGCATGATGTTTGACTTGTATGATTTGGGATGTGAAATTGGTATTTTAGATGGACTTATTTGAGTTGAAATTGAGTAAGGAAATAGATGGTGTGGATGGTGATTAATTGGTGCATATATTAGTATGTTTTGGTTGCCATTTGAGATATAAATGTATATGGTTTGATGCTTGTAGGTGATCCTAAGTGTGGGTACGTAGCAAGTTTGTCCTTGCAAATGGCCTATAATTGCCCACACGGTTGAACATAAGGGCGTGTGGCTCGACCCTGTCATTTGAATTTGCAAATTGAATCAAGTCAAGCTCATACACGGGCTAGACACCGGGCATGTGACTAGCAATGTGAAACAAGTCATTTTTGACCACGGGCTGGACACAGGCGTGTGACTGGCCGTGTGGTGCAAGTCAGTGTCGACCACGTGTGTGGTACACGGACGTGTCTCAGGCCATGTGGACAAGTCAGTATGTATGCCCTGTTTTGCCATGGCTTGGACACATGGTCATGTTCGAGGCCGTGTGAGGTACATGGCCTACCCATATGAGCATGTGACCTCTGTAGCTTTGAAAAATGTTTGATTTTGCAGAAAATTTTGTATGTTTTCGGTTTAGACCCGACCCCTTTCTATCACGTGTTTAAGGTATCGTATACCTCATTAAGGGACTATATGCATATATTTTGATATGTTTTGATGATGATAGACTTTGTGTTGTAAAATAATTGTAAATGTTTCGGTATGATCGGTAATGCTTTTATCCCTATTCCAGTGACGGTTACGGGTTAGGGGTGTTACATAAGCTATATAGCTTAGTAAGTTCCTATGCAAATAATAAGTATTATAATCACACAAGGATCATACAAAAAAACATGATAAACTTGGCATAAATAGTATCAAGATCTTCTAATCTTAACTTACTCCTTCATGACTTACCGAGGGATCCATCACATATTGAGCTCATTAGTAAATGAGTTTTATGTACGTGCCTATACCAAGTTGCAACATAATCATAATCTTTCACAACTTTGACATACTCATTGAATTTCCCGTTGAACCACTTGGAATACTAAAGGATACTCGGGAATCTTGCACACACAATACTGTACCAACACCATATCCCAGATATGTTCTTACATGGGATCTCTTTTCGATGCCAATAGCCCAGCTATGGTCTTACATGAAATCTCATATTGATGCCATATCCCAAATATGGTCTAACACGAAATCTCAAATAACCCTAATGTCATGACGTTTGTATCCTAACTATTCTTAAGGTTCAATCGGGATTTCTCGCTTGTTGAACTTTGTCGATTACATTCGAAGAGTAAATCACAATTCATAAAATATTAAAGTAATTAAAGCATAAATAACAATGCATTATTTACATACGAACTTACCTCGGTACAAAAATAGTAGAAACAGGACCTAATCGTCAAATACTTTATTTTTCCCCTGATCTATGTCCGAACCTCGTTTCTTTTGATCTATAATAGAAAATTTAAATCATTTATTATTCACATTATTCGATTCAGTCCAAAAATCTTATTATGGCAAAACTATATTTTTGCACCTAAACTTTGACATATTTACATTTTGGTCCTTAGGCTTGTACAATGAAACGTTTTCAATTTCTTTAATGTACAAGCCTAGCCGAACCATTTTTATAACTATAACAGCCCACAATTTTCATTAAAACACACCTTTACTACATATTTTATAACTTTTACAAATAGGTCCTTTTAAGCATTTTCATAAAAAATCACTTAGTAAAAGTTATTTATCTAACACCAAACATTTATTTCCTACCATTAGACATCAAAATACACAAATTTCTAACATGGGTCAAACCTTAGACCTTGATTATTCCTTAAATTAATGGTAGAAATAGATAGATCGAGTGATAACAACTTTAAAAATGTAAAGAGCATTAAAAAGGGGGCAAGAGCATACTTACAATCGAGCTTGAAAGTTGGCCAAACCCTAGCTATGTATTCCTTCTAATTTTAGGCACAAGGGGGAGACAATGGACAAGATTTTGGCTTGATTTTCCCTTTTTATTCATTTATTTACCAAATAACCAAAATGCCCTTCACTTAAAACTTTGAAATTTTATCCCACCATGTTCATTGTTGTCCACTAATTTATCCAATGGTCTAATTACTAACTATGGACCTCAAATTTAAAATTTCATAGCAATTAGACACCTCTAGCATGTAGAACTCAACTTTTTCACTTTTTATAATTTAGTCCTTTTTACTAAATTGAGTGCCCAAACGTCAAAATTTTTGAAAGAAATTTTCACGAAATCATTCCATAAAATTTTAGACCATAGAAATGTAATAAAAATGAATTTTACTACATTAGATTTGTGGTCCTAAAATCATTGTTCGACTAGGCCGAAAATCGGGCTGTTACAACTCTCCCCTCTAGGGATTTCGTCCCCGAAAATCTTACCAGAAAATAGGTTTGGGTACTATTTTCACATAGCTTCCTCAGGTTCCCACGTAGCCTCCTAAATGCCATGTCTTTTCCATAAAACTTTCACTAGGGCTATACTTTTATTTCTCAACTGTTTAACTTCCGAGCTAAGATCTTAATTGGCTCTTCACCATGCGTCATACCCGATCGAATCTCAATCTCTGATGGAGAAATCACATGTGAAGGATCGAAATGATATCATCGCATCATCGACACATGAAATAGATTATGAATTCTATCCAACTCTGCCAATAAATCTAACCGATATGCCACTGGCCCTATTTTCTCAATAACTTCATATAGCCATATGAAATGCGGACTCAACTTGCCTTTACTGCCAAATCTCAGAATTTTCTTCCATAGAGATACTTTCAAAAATACTTTATCACCAATTTGAAATTCGATCTCTTTTCTTTTCAAATCTGCTTACGACTTTTGCCGATCTGAAGCTGCTTTCAAGTAATCGTGGATTACCTTTACCTTTTCTTTTGTTTCCCTAACCAAATCAACCCCGTGAATCTATTTCTCACTAAGCTTGGTCCAATACAAAGGTGTTCGACACTTACGGCCATACAATGCCTCATAAGGCGCCATTTTTCTACTCGATTGTAAACTGTTGTTATAGGCAAATTCGACCAATGGTAGATATTTTTCCCAACTACCCTCAAATTCTAAAACACAACAATGAAGCATATCTTTAAGAACTTGAATCGTTCTCCCTGAT
Organism: Gossypium rotundifolium; assembly: GCA_025506655.1. NCBI lineage: Eukaryota > Viridiplantae > Streptophyta > Magnoliopsida > Malvales > Malvaceae > Gossypium > Gossypium rotundifolium. Next base: position 43,564,920 of record CP106723.1, read on the forward strand.
TGGTCGTCGGTTTGCTGATGAAAAGCGGTACTAAATTTCAACTTTGTACCCAAAGCTTCTTGAATCGTTTTCCAAAAACACGAAGTAAACCTCAGATCTCGATCCAAAATAATAGAAATAGGCACCCCGTGCAATCTCACGATCTCAGCAGTGTACAATTCAGCTAGCTTTTCAAGTGAGTAATCGATATGTATCGGAATAAAATGAGTCGATTTCGTCAATCTATCAACAACAACCCAAACGGCATCTTTCTTTTTCGAAGTCAAAGGTAAACCCGTCACGAAGCTCATCATAATTCTATCTCATTTCCACTCGGGTACCATCACTGGCTAAAGTAAACCTGAAGGTACTTGATGTTCGACCTTTACTTGTTAACAAACTAAGCATCTCGAAACAAACTCCAAAATATCTCGTTTCATACCTGACCACCAATATAGTTTCTTCAAATCATTATACATTTTTGTACTACCCGGATGCATAAATAAACAACCATTATGCTCCTCATGAAGAATTTTCTGAATAAGTTCATCATTTTTCGGTACACAAATTCTACCTTGGAACATCAAACAATCATCGAATCCGATATGAAAATCTGAATCATTACCAGATTCACACTGAGCTCTTTTAGCTTATAATTCACTGTCATATTTTTGAGCTTTGCAAATTTTTTGAAGGAATAACGGTCTAGCCCTCAATTCAACTAGGATTGAACCATTATTGGACAGATTTAACCGTTTATTCATTGCACTCAAAGCAAACAAAGTCTTTTTACTTGACACATCTGTGACTATATTTGCCTTACCCGGGTGATAGTAAATCACTAGCTCATAATCCATCAATAAATAAAGCCATCTTCATTGTCGCAAGTTCAAATCCTTTTGAGTCATCAAATACTTCAAACTATTATGATCAGAAAAGACATGACACTTCTCACGGTATAAATGGTGTCTCTAAATTTTCAAAGAAAACATAATGGCGGCTAATTCTAAATCGTGCATCGAATAATTCTTTCCGTGTGGTTTCAACTGTCTCGAAGCATATGCTATCACTTTGCCCTCTTGCATCAACACACATCCTAATCCATTCAGCGACACGTCACTATAAATCACAAATTTTTTCCCGATTCAGGTTGTACTAAAACCGGTGCCTCAGTCAATAATGTTTTCAACTTCTCAAAGCTTTGTTGACATTTCTCTGACCATTCGAACTTAACATCCTTTTGCAACAAGCTTAGTCATAGGATTAGCAATCATCGAAAATCCTTTGATAAAACGTCAGTAGTAACTGACTAAGCCCAAAAAGCTTCTGACTTCAAACACATTTCTTGGCGGTTTCCAATCAACAATTGCTGAAATCTTACTGGGATCAACCTGAATGCCATCACCTAAAATGATATGTGCCAAGAATCCAACTTCTCAAAGCCAAAACTCACTTTTACTAAATTTAGCAAACAACTTCTTATCCCTCAAAACCTGTAATACAGTTCTCAAGTGCTCGGCATGTTCGACCTTGTCTCGGAATAAATTAGAATGTCATCAATAAACACAACTACAAATTTGTCCAAATACGGTCAAAAAATTCTATTCATCAAGTCCATAAAAATAGTAGGTGTGTTTTTTAATCCAAAAGGCATAACAAGGAATTCATAGTGCCCGTACCTTGTTCTGAAAGCTATTTTTGGAAAATCTAACTCTTTAACTCTCAACTGGTAGTAGCCAAATCTCAAGTCAATCTTTGAAAATATTGTTGCCCCTTTCAACTGATCAAACAAGTCGTCTATCCTCGGTAGAGGATACTTGTTCTTTATAGTCACCTTGTTGAGCTGTCGGTAATCAATACAAAGTCTCATGGAGCCATCTTTCTTCTTGACAAATAACACCGATGCACTCCTTTTCTGTCAACTATTGCAACTGAGCTTCCAATTCATTCAATTTAGTCGGAGCCATCCTATATGGAGCAATCGATATCTGTGAAGTCCCTGGTATTAAGTCAATTCTAAACTCAACTTCTCTAACCGGTGGCAACCCTGGGAACTCTTCCGGGAACACATCCGGATATTCACAAACTATCAACACTGATTTAATTTTCAACTCAAACACTTTTGTATTCAACACATAAGCTAGATAAGCTTCATAACCCATTCTCACATATCTTTTGCAAACATCGAAGAAATCACAACAGGTAACTCACCTGACTCATCTAAGTCAATCTGAAGAATTTCACCATTTTCACATTTCAGATCAATAATCTTTCATTTACAGTTTACTACGGCATCATGCAGTGTCAACCAATCATACCCAAAATAACATCGAATTCATCAGATGGAAACAATATAACAGTCTGATTTAAGGTCTAGTTGGAATATTGGTTATGAGACCATAAATTTGAGGTAGAAATATGTGTTTTATGATTGTTATGAGGCCTAAAGCATGTTTGCATAATTTTGTGAAAAATTCATGAAGAAATTTAATAAATTAGTGAACAATTTGTCTATTAGAACTAAATTGCAAAGATTGGAAAATATGATATTCTAGAAGATTTAAGTATGAAATAGAATTATAAAAATTATTAGAAGTCCTTATTTAGAAATTAGACCAATATATGTCAAGATGGACAAAAATAGACATGAGAAGGAAAAATCTCAAGAAATGGGCCTTAAGGGCATTTTTGTCATTTGGTTAATAAAAGAATTAAAAGGAAAAATAAGTTAAAAATCTTGTCCATCTTCATCCTCCATAGCCGAAAATTAAAAGGACTCCATAGCTAGGGTTTCTTCAATTTTCAAGCTTGACTATCAAGAAACATGAAGCCTAAACCGAAACTGAAGCAAGAACAAGGTTGTGGACTAAATCGAACAACTATACCTATTTTGAGTACCGAGGTAAGTTTGTGTGAAATTAAAGCTACATAATGTTATTATGTTTTTATTTACTTTATATTATGAGTAATGTATATTATTTCCTTGAAGTTGATTAATGATACCTAGATGAAATTATAATGAGATCATGTTAAGTTGAAGTCCCGGTTGAACATTCGGAATAGTGAGGATACCTGTGTCACGACATGAAATAAGGAAGGTTCCGTATAAGACCATGTTTGGGACATGGCATCGGCACCAAATAAGGAAGGTCCCGTATAAGACCATGTCTGAGACATGGCATAGGCACCAAATAAGGAAGGTCCCATATAAGACCATGTCTGGGACATGGCCTCGGCACCAAAAGAAGATCTCGTGTAAGACTATGTCTGAGACATGGCATCGACATCTATATACGATCTCGTGTAAGACCATATCTAGGATATGGCATCGACATTAAGATGTGATCCCATGTAAGACCATATCTAGTATATGGCATTGGCATCATGATACATGTATGATGAGATTGAGTATCCTTCGATATTCCGAGAGCTAAGCTTATGTACACACAAAAAAGAGCTAAGTCTATGTTTAAGAGAATAAAAGTGCTAAAGTTGTGGGATAAAGTGATACAGGTACCTATGAGTAAGTTACGAGATATAAATGCAAAATGTAATGTGTGATTTGGTAAGATTGCCCATGAGTAAGATATGTTGATGTGTTTGAGAATTTGTGTTGTTATTATTCAATGAGATGAATGGATATTATCATAAGTCTTTATGTTGCTATTTATTTCATGCAAACTTACTAAGCTTTATGCTTACCTTTCTCTTCTCCCTTTTCCTTGTAGTATCGCCAAGCTAACTCGGGGATCGTAGAACGTCGGAGTTCAGATCACACTATCAACTATTCTTTTGGTATAGTAAAGTTGATTTATTTTGAGTATGGCATGTATAAGAACTTAGTCATTTTGTTATGTCATATTTGTTAGCCAAAGTGTTGGCTATTACTATTAATCATTCATTTTGTAAAGGGCCATTTTGAATTGGCCAATACTTGTTAAGTATATATATATATATATATCCAATGATGATGATATTCATGAAGTGCAAGTTCATGTAATTGATCGAGAAAGATGTGAAGTGTATGCATAATGAATTAGTGATTTTTCATAGTGTATTATTGCTATGTTATGTGTTGCTTGTGGTGGTATAAGTGTGTTTGTTTTTCAAGGTGTCAATTGGCTTGGTAAATAGCCTAGACACACGAGAGTGTGTCTAGGCCGTGTATGACACACAGTCAGCCTCATAAGTGTGTTGATAGGCCGTGTGTCCCCTGCATTAAATTTGCAAAAATTTAGTTCGTCACACGGGCCAGCACACGGGCGTGTGACTAGGCCGTGTGTGACTAGGCCGTGTGCCCCTAAGTGTTTGCTGACATCATAAACAAAATACTAAGGTTTTCACACACGGGTGAGGGCACGGGCGTGTCTTGGCTGTGTAAAGGATACGGGCCATAGACACGAGTGTGTGCCAGGCTATGTAAAAACCCATGTAGGTTCGAAATGAAAAAAAATCCAATGATTTAGGAACATGGGCGTGTTCCTTTCCACGCGGGCATGTAGCCCTATTTTGCGTAAAAATTTTCTAAGTGTGCAAAAGTTTTCAATTTAGTCTCGAACCATTCCGTATGTATGTTTAGGGTCTCGTGAACCCATAATAGGGACGTTATGAATATGAATGAAAAAGTTTTAAGTTGAAAAGAGTTTTATGGCTCGATGTTATATGTTTGGGCAAGTTAAGTTCGATAATACCTCGTATCCTATTCTAGCATTGAATACGGGTAAGGGGTGTTACATTTAGTGGTATCAGAGCTACGGTTTAGTCAACTATCGGATTAACGTAGCGTATGCATGAGTCTAGATATACATGCCATACTTATGAGTATTTACCTAGTGATAGTGTGACAACTCCTGACGATTTAAATTGTATTTTTATATAGTAAGTGGATCCCGGTAGAGCTATGGCGGATGATGTAGAAAGTAATGCGCCGGCCCCCGCTCAAAGGATGGTGCTGACTGAGAATGAGAATAGACCAGCGACTATAAGTCAGAGAGGAGGAAAAGAGGCTAGGGAAGCCTTTCTCCACATGATGAATACATGGTATCTGAGTTCGTTAAATGCACGAACCCAAATCATAACCCTCCACCCCACCTATTCCTCAGCCTACCCCTGTAGCTCCCCAAGTGGTAGATGTAGTAAGGAGAGAAAAGCCTCCAGTTGATAGAATTCAAAAACAAGGAGCCGAGGAATTTCGAGCTAGTAAAGATGACAATCCAAAGAGGGTAGAATTTTGGCTTGAAAATACCATCAGGGTATTTGATGAATTATCTTGCACACCTGAATAGTGCATGGAATGTGTGGTGACTCTCTTGAGAAATTCGGCATACTAGTGGTGGAACACCCTTGTGTCGGTAGTACCAAGGGAGAAGGTTAATTAGGAGTTTTTCCAAGAAGAGTTCCGGAATAGCCAAAGGTTTATCGACTAGAAAAGAAAGGAATTTCTTGAATTAAAATAGGGTCGGATGAAAGTAACCAAGTATGAGCATGAGTTCGTAAGGCTCAGCAAATACGCTCGACAATGTGTATCCACTGAAGCCATTATTTGTAAAAGGTTTGAAGACAAATTAAATGAAGATATCCGATTATTTGTTGGTGTCCTAAAATTGAAGGAATTTGTTGTGCTAGTGGACAGGGCTTGCAAAGTCGAGGAGTTGGTTAAAGAGAAAAGAAAAGCTGAAATAGAGTCTCGTGACTCAAGAAAGAGACAACTAAACAAGCCATTTCAATCCTCATCCAAGAAGTCAAGAGATTTCACTACTCGATTCACTACTTCAGCTGGGTTTCCAAGTAGAAGTAAGGGTAAACAGTATTCGGGGTCTAAAGCTCAGACCACTTCAGTTGCTAGTGTTGGGAACGCTCGAACAAATAGACCAAAATGTTCACAGTGTGGCAACATCACCCCGGTAAGTGCCGAGCACATGAGAGAGCCTGTTTTAAGTGTGGTTCCCAAGATCATTTTATTAGGGAATGCCCCGAGATAGTTGAAAAAGGGAAAATTTAGAGTACAAGATCAAGAAGTACTACTAGAGGGAGACAATAGAGAAACTCGAGAAGTGGAACGGGTAGTAAGAGTACACCTAGAGAGTAGACCGTAAGATCTGAGGGTAGAGCTTCTGTAAGGACTTATGTCATTCGTGCTCGCGAAGAGGCGTCATCCCTTAATGTAATTACGGGTACATTTTCTCTCTATGATACTAATGTTATTGCTTTAATTGATTCGGGATCTGCCCACTCATATATTTGCATGAAATTAGTATCTAGTATGAGTATGCATGTAGAGTCTACAGAATTCGTGATAAAAGTGTCCAATCCATTAGGCAAATGTGTATTAGTTGATAAGGCATGCAAATATTACCCATTGATGATTAGAGGTCATTATTTTAAGGTGAATCTCATGCTATTTCCATTTGATGAATTCGATATAATTCTTGGTATGGACTGGTTAACTGCTCATGATGTAACAGTAAATTATGGAAAGAAATACATTGAATTGAAATGTGAAAATGGGGACACTCTTCTTGTTGAATCAAATGAACATGACAAATCGTCTGTAATGATTTCTAATATGTCTGCTCAGAAATATGTAAGAAATGGATACGAAGCTTATCTTGCCTTTATGATGAATGCCAAAGAAACTAAGTTAAGAAATGAATTAGTGCCAATAGTATGTGAGTATCCAGATGTATTCCCAGAAGAATTGCCAGGGTTACCTCCGGTTAGAGAGATTGAATTTAGCATTGAGTTAGTCCCTGGTACTGCACCTATATCAATTGCTCCATACAAAATGGCTCCTATCAATTGCTCCATACGGAATGGCTCCAACTGAGTTGAAAGAATTAAAGGCATGGTTACAAGAGTTGACGGATAAAGGCTTTACAAGACTGAGTTATTATCCGTGGAATGCTCCCATATTATTTGTGAAAAAGAAATATGGTTCCATGAGATTATGTATAGATTATCGGTAGCTTAATAAGGTAATTGTGAAGAACAAGTACCCATTGCCAAGGATCGATGACTTGTTTGATCAGTTAAGGGAGCCACAGTATTTTCCAAGATAGACTTGAGGTCTAGATATTATCAGTTAAGAGTCAAAGACTTAGATGTGCAGAAAACTGCATTTCAGACAAGGTATGAGCACTATGAATTTTTAGTCATACCTTTCAGTTTAACAAATGCCCCTGCTCTATTTATGGATTTAATGAACCGCATCTTCCGACCATATTTGGATAAATTTGTTGTGGTTTTTATTGATGATATACTGATTTATTCCCATGATGAGAATGAGCACACTAAGCACTTGAGGACGGTTTTGCAAATTTTGATAATTGGTTATATGCCAAGTTTAGTAAAAGTGAATTTTGGCTTAAAGAAGTTGGGTTTTTGGGGCACATTGTCTTGGGAGATGGGATCCGAGTTGACCCAAGTAAGATTTCAGCTATTGTTGATTGGAAGCCACTAAAGAATGTATCCGAGGTTAGAAGTTTTCTAGGCCTAGCTGTCTATTACAGACGATTTGTCAATGGATTTTCCATGATAATGAGTCTAATGACAAGGTTGTTACAAAAATATGTGAACTTTGAATGGACAAAAAAAATACCAACAAAGTTTTGAGAAACTAAAGTCAATGTTGACTGTGGCTCCAGTTCTGGTACAACCTGAACCGGGAAAAGAATTTATGGTTTATAGTGATGCATCCTTGAATGGATTGGGTTGTGTGCTTATGCAAGAGGGGAAGGTGATAGGATATGCTTCTAGACAGTTAAAGTCGCACAAGAAGAATTACTCGACACATGATTTAGAGTTGGCTGCTATTATGTTTGCATTGAAGATACGGAGACACCATTTGTATGGTGAAAAATGTCGGATACTTACCGATCATAAAGCCTAAAGTACTTGATGACTCAAAAGGAATTGAACTTAAGGCAACAAAGATGGTTAGAGTTGATAAAGGATTATGAGCTAGTGATTGACTACCACCCAGGAAAGGCGAAGTAGTCACTGACGCTTTGAGTAGAAAATACTTGTTTGCATTGAGAGCCATGAATACAAGGATGACTTTGTCAGAGGATGGTTCTATCCTAGCTGAATTGAAAGCTAGACCGATGTTTCTCCAAGAGATTTGTGAAGCTCAGAAAGGTGATAGCGACTTGCAAGCCAAAAGAGCTCAGTGTGAGTCGGGTGTTGAATCATATTTTCGAATTAATTCTGTTGGATGTTTGATTTTCCAAGACAAAGTCTGTGTACTAAGAGATGTTGAGCTCATTCAGAAAATTTTACACGAGGCACATAGTGGATGTTTATCTGTACATCCGAGCTGCACAAAAATGTATAGTGACTTGAAGAAATGGTATTGATGGTCGAGTATGAAGAAAGATATTTCTGAGTTTGTATCAAAATGCTTGATTTGTCAGCAAGTGAAGGCTGAACATCAAGTACCTTCGGGTTTACTTCAACCTATTATGGTTCTCGAGTGGAAATGGGACTAGGTTACTATGGACTTTGTAACGGGTTTGCCGTTGACACCGAGTAAGAAAGATGCCGTATGGGTTGTGGTAGATAGACTTACGAAGTCAGCCCATTTCATACCTGTACGTGTTGATTATTCACTTGATAAGTTGGTAGACTTGTATGTTTCAAAAATTGTATGACTCCATGGAGTACCATTGTCGATTATTTCAGATAGAGATCCGAGATTTATATCACGGTTTTGGAAAAATTTGCAAGAAGCTTTGGGCACAAAATTGAGTTTTCATACAGCTTTCCATCCACAAACTGACAAACAGTCGGAGAGATTAATACAGATATTAGAAGATATGCTTCGGTGCTGTGTTCTTGAGTTTCACAGTAGTTGGGAAAAGTATTTACTGTTGGTAGAGTTTGCCTATAATAACAGCTTCCAGTCGAGTTTGAAAATGGCACCTTATGAGGCATTGTATGGGCGGAAGTGTCGAACACCATTATATTGGACTGAACTCAAAGAAAATTAGATTCACAGGGTCGATCTGGTTAGAGAAATCAAAGATAAGGTAAAAATAATTCATGATTGTTTAAAAGTTACTTCGGATAGACAAAAGTCATACTCAGACTTGAAATGAAAAGAGATTAAATTTCAAGTTGGTGATAAGGTATTCTTGAAAGTGTCACCATGGAAGAAAGTTCTCAGATTTGGCTGGAAAGGCAAATTGGGTCCGCGTTTTATTGGACCATATGAGATTACCGAGAGAATAGGACCAGTAGCTTATCGATTGGCTTTGCCATCTAAGCTGGAAAAGATTCATGATGTGTTCCACGTGTCTATGTTACGTCATTACCGATCAGATCCTTCGCATGTGATAACTCCGACAGAGGTTGAAATTCAACCTGATATGACTTATGGCGAAGAGCTGGTTAAGATTTTGGAACGGGAAGTCAAACAGTTAAGTAATAAAAGTATATCTCTTGTGAAAGTATTGTGGCAAAGACATAGGGTAGAAGAGGCTACATGGGAGCCTGAAGTGGCTATGAGAAACCAATATCCAAACCTTTTTACCGGTAAGATTTTTTAGGATGAAAATCCCTAACGGGGGAGAATTGTAACAGCCCGATTTAGGGCCTAGTCAGAATAGTGGTTGGGAGACCACAAATCCGTAGAAATATGTGTTTTATGACTGTTATGAGGCCAAAAGCATGTTTGCATTATTGTGTGAAAAATTCATAAAGAAATTTGATAAATTAATGAACAATTTTTCTATTAAAACTAAATTGCAAAGATTGGAAATATGAGATTCTAGAAGATTTAAGTATGAAATAGCATTATAAAAATTATTAAAAGTCCTTATTTAGCAATTAGACCAATATATGTCACGATGAACAAAAATAGACATGGGAAGGAAAAATCTCAAGAAAGGGGCCTTAAGGGCATTTTTGTCATTTGATTAATAAAAGAATTAAAGGGGAAAATAAGTTAAAAATCATGTCCATCTTAATCCTCCATAGCCGAAAATTACAAGGACTTCATAGCCAGGGTTTCTTCAATTTTCAAGCTTGATTATCAAGAAACACGAAGCCCAGACTGAAACCGAGGCAAGAACAAGGTTGTGGACTAAATCAAACAACTATTCGTATTTTGAGTACGGAGGTAAGTTTGTGTGAAATTAAAGCTACAAAATGTTATTATGTTTTTATTTACTTTATATTATGAGTAATGTATATTATTTCCATGAAGTTGATTAATGATACCTCGATGAAATTATAATGAGATCATGTTAAGTTGAAGTCCCGGTTGAACATTCGAAATAGCAAGGATACCTGTGTCACAACATGAAATAAGGAAGGTCCCGTATAAGACCATGTCTAGGAAAAATAAGAAAGGTCCTGTATAAGACCATGTCTGGGACATGGCATCGACACCAAATAAGGAAGGTCCCGTATAAGACCATGTCTGGGACATGGCATTGGCACCAAATAAGGAAGGACCCATATAAGATCATGTCTGGGACATGGCCTCAGCACCAAAGGAAGATCTCGTGTAAGACCATGTCTAGGAAATGGCATCGACATCTATATACAATCTCGTGTAAGACCATATCTGGGATATGGCATCGGCATCAAGATGTGATCCCATGTAAGACCATATCTGGGATATGGTATTAGCATCATGATACATGTATAATGAGATTGAATATCCTTCGATATTCCAAGTAGTTCAATGGGAAAAGAGCTAAATTTATGTACACATAACAAAGAGCTAAGTCTATGTTTAAGAGAATAAAAGTGCTAAAGTTCTGGGATGAAGTGATACAGGTACCCATGAGTAAGTTACGAGATATAAATGCAAAATGTGATGTGTGATTTGGTAAGATTGTGCATGAGTAAGTTATGTTGATGTGTTTGAGAACTTGTGTTGCTATTATTCAATGAGATGAATGTATGTTATCATAAGTCTTTATGTTTCTATTTATTTCATGCAAACTTACTAAGTTTTATGCTTTCCTTTCTCTTCTCCCTTTTCCTTGTAGTATCGCCAAGCTAACTCAGGGATCGTAGAACGTCGGAGTTTGGATCACACTATCAACTATTCTTTTGGTATAGTAAAGTTGATTTATTTTAAGTATGGCATGTATAGGAACTTGGTCATTTTGTTATATCATATTTGTTAGCCAAAGTGTTGGCTATTATTGTTACTCATTCATTTTTAAAGGGCCATTTTGAATTGGCCAATACTTGTTAAGTTTTTTATATATGTCCAATATGAAGTGCAAGTTTGTGTAATTGATCGAGAAAGATGTGAAGTGTATGCATGATGAATTATTGATTCTTCATAGTGTATTATTGCTATGTTATGTGTTGCTTGTGGTGGTATAAGTGTGTTCGTTTTTCAAGGTGTCAATTGGCTTGGTAAATAGCCTTCTAATTGTCCACATAGGTAGACACACGAGCGTGCGTCTAGGCCGTGTGTGACACACGGTCAACCTCATGAGTGTGTTGATAGGCCGTGTGTCCCCTGCATTAAATTTGCAAAAATTCAGTTTGCCACATGGGCTAGCACACGGGCGTGTGACTAGGCCGTGTGTGACTAGACCGTGTACCCCTAAGTGTTTGCTGACGTCATAAATAGAATACTAAGGTTTACACACCCGGGTGAGGGCACGGGCGTGTCTTCGCCGTGTGAAGGACATGGGCCATAGACACGGGCTTGTGTCAGGCCATGTTAAAATGCCTATAGGTTCGAAATGAAAAATAAAATCCACACGTGTAACACCCCTTAATCGTATTCAACACCGAAACTAGGTACAAGGTATTATTGGACTTATCTCACTTGAACATGCAACTTTGGGCTATAAAATTTCATTCCAACCTGAAACTTTCCATTCACCTTCAAAACATCCTTATTATAGGCCTACGAGGTCTTAATCATGCAAGAGGAGGGTCTAGGAGTCAAACCCGAAACTTTTGTACACTTAAAATTTTTTGCTAAACAGGGGCCACACGCCTGTGTGGGCAGGTTGTGCGGTCACACACGCCCATGTCCTTAATCCATGTGGAATTTATTTTCTAATTCGAACCTACAGGGGTTTTCACACGATCGAGGACACGCCTGTGTCCTTGGCCCGTGTCCTATACGGCCTTGACACGCCCGTGTCCTAACTTGTGTGCCAAAACCATGGCATTCTGTTTATGACGTCATCACCTCACTATGGTCACATGGCCAAGGCACACGCCCGTGTCCTTAAACCGTGTGTCAAATTAACTTCCAAATATTTGGTGCAGACTTCACACGGCCTAGGCACACGCCCATGTCTATGGTCGTGCCTCCCACATTTGTTGAGACACACGCAGTAGTGTATCGCCCGTGTTTTCTGATCGAGCATCTTGACTTGCAAGCCAAGCATGCAAGGGGACACACGGCCGATAAACACGCCCATGAGGCTAACCGTGTGTCACACATGCCCGTGTGTCTATCCGTGTGGACATTTAAAAAGGCTATATTCTTAGCCAATGCCACCCTACATAACAATCATACTTATACCAATTCATTTCAACATAACTCATGAGCCTAAGGCACTTCTAGGAACTCAATTCAAAGCATCCACACAAGCATAAACTTCATAATTACATCTTCATTGAAAATAAATAAACTTGTCATGTATTGCCCAATTCCAAAAACCATTTACAAAATGACTTTGATAACATAAATACCCAACATTTTGGCTATCAATATGACATAACAAAATACCCAAGTCCTATACATGCCATACTCAAAATAAGCCTAACTTGTTATACTGAAGAGATGTCGATGGTGTGATTTCTGAACTCCGACGTCCCACGATGCTCGAGTTATCTTGGTAATACTACAAGGAAAAAGGAAATGAGAGGGGTAAGCATAAGCTTAGTAAGTTTGCATGAAAATAAATAGCAACGATAAGTTCATAACAATATCCATCCATGGCATTAGATAACTACACACAAAGTCATAGGCTCTTTGCCATAACTTACTCGTACTTGCCCTTATGTATCACATACCATGCTACATATCGTAAATGTTCCTCGTGAATTACTCACAGATACCTGTATTCACTCAGTTACATAGCTTTAATACAAATCTCATTTCTATTTCCAAGCTGGTCTATTTATCCCATTAAATCACTAGGGATACTTAAGGATGTATATTCATTATCATTGATATAAACACGAAGTCAATGTCACATCCTAAATGTGGACTTACATGGGATTACCTCTGAATACTGATTCCATATCCTGGATATGTTCTTATACGGAACCTCACATCAAGTATCGATGCCACATCCCGGATATGGTCTTATACGATTCTCACATTCAATACCGGAGCCATATCCCAGATTTGGTCTTATACGGGATTTCAATTCGGTGCCAAGGCCATGTCCCCGACATGATCTTACACGGGACCTTATCCATCTCAACTTTTCTCATCTTTCTCATTTAACACCAAATACTCAATTTCATAAAATATCATGTATCATTATAATATCAAACATTCTCAAACGTGCTACCAAAAATGTTAACTTTATTACATAAAAACTTACCTCGATTTCAAAATAGGCTAGACTGTCGATCTAGTCTGATCTTTTTAATTATCACATTAATAATTTCATTTCAATAATCATGCTTCGGCAAAATTACTATTTTGCCCTTAGACTTTTGCAAAAATGACCATTTTACCCCTAGGCTCGATAATCGATTCTAATCAAATTTTTACCTTTAACGAGCCTAGGTGAACATTTATTTCTCTTATGGCTATCATCAAAACCATTTCACACATTTATAACAAATTTTACAACATTTACAAAAAGGTCTATTTAGGTGTTTTTATGGTAGCACCTTTCACAAAAGTTGTTTATTAAACATATATGACTCATTTTCTTCCATAAAAATGCAGCAAACAACTTACAAGCTCACATGGCAAATCCCTAAACCTTTCACCATATTGCAAGATAGTCCTCTCGTTAGAAAGCTTAAGCTTTAGGGGTTTCAAAAGTACAATTTTTATCAAGAAATGATCACTAATGCACTTACTTGCAATGAGAGAAGCTTGCTAAAATTTTGAGCTCTCAAACCCCTTAGTTTGCTCCCAATTTTCAGTGGTGAAGGAAAGAAGAAAAGGTGATACTTTTCTTTTCTTTATTTTCTCTTATTTTATTCATTAATCACCTAACACCACCAAAACATTGACTAATTTAACCATCTTGTCTCCCTATGGCTGGCTATGACCTTTAGAAAGGCCTAATTTCACTTTAAGGGCCTCTAATTAAGATTCCATAGCTAATTGGTACCTCTAGCTTGTAAAATAGAACTATCGCTCTGTATGAGATTTAGCCCTTTTTTTCGCGATTAAGCATGCAATCACTAAAATTAAAGCATTAAAATTTTCATGCACCTATATAATCATACTCTAACTCATAAAATAACATAAAAATAATTTTCTCCGACCCCGGATTAGTGATTCTAAAACCACTATTCTAACTAGCCCCTAAATCGGGCTGTTACAATTCTCCCCCTTAAGGATTTTCGTCCCTGAGAATCTTACCGGTAAAAAGGTGGGATATTGGTTTCTCATAACCTCCTCGGGCTCCCATGTAGCCTCTTCTATTCCATTTCTTTGCCATAGTACTTTAACAAGGGCTATACTTTTGTTTCTCAGCTATTTGACCTTTTGTGCCAAAATCTTAACCGGCTCTTCGCCATAAGTCAAGTTCGGTTGAATCTCTACCTCTATTGGTATTATCACATGGGAAGGGTCTGAACGGTATCGGCGTAACATGGACACGTGGAAGACATGAATCTTCTCCAATTCAGATGGCAAGGCCAGACGATAAGCTTTTTATCCTATCTTCTCGGTAACTTCATAAGGTCCTGTAAAACGTGGACTCAATTTTCCTTTCCGGCCAAATCTGAGGACTTTTCTCCATGGTGATACTTTCAGAAACACTTTATCACCTACTTGAAACTCAATCTCTTTCCTCTCCAAATTCAAATAGGACTTTCGTCTATCTGAGGCCGCTTTCAGACATTCATGTATCACATTTACTTCCTCTTCAGTTTCCCTGACCAAATCAACCCCGTGAATCTGATTCTCTTTAAGTTCTGTCCAATACAAGGGCATTTGGCACTTACGCCCGTACAATGCATCATAAGGCACCATCTTCAAACTTGACTGAAAACTGTTGTTGTAGACGAATTCTACCAATGATAAGTATTTTTCCCAATTGCTTAAGAATTCAAAAACACATCATCGTAGCATGTCTTCAAGTATTTGTATTACTCTTTTCGACTGCTCGTCGGTTTACGGATGGAAAGCTGTACTGAAGCTCAATTTTGTACGTAAGGCCTCTTGCAACTTTTTCCAAAATTGTGATGTAAACCTCGGATCTCTATCCGAAATAATCAATAACGGTACTCCATGAAGTCTTACTATCTCTTACACGTACAAATCAGCCAACTTATTAAGTGAATAATCGACTCGTACTGGTATGAAATGGGCTGACTTCGTGAGTCTATCCACTACAACCCACACGGTATCTTTCTTTTTTGGCGTCAACGGTAAACCCACCAAGAAGTCTATGGTAATACGGTTCCACTTCCACTCAGGAACCATAATGGGCTAAAGTAGACCCGACGGAACTTGGTGTTCAGCCTTCACTTGTTGACAAATTAGGCACCTCGACACAAACTCGGGTATATCTTTCTTCATACTCGGCCACCAATACCACTTCCTCAAGTCATTGTACATCTTCGTGCTCCCTGGGTGCACAGTTAAACATCCACTATGTGCTTCATGTAAAATCTTACGAATAAGTTCATTTCTGGGTACACAGACCCTATCTCGAAACATCATACATCCATCAGGACTTACCCAAAAGTCTGACTCAACATTTGACACACATAGAACTCTTTTGGCTTGTAAGTTGCTGTCCTCTTTCTGAGCTTCACAAATCTCTTGGAGAAATAATGGTCTAGCCCTCAGCTCGGCTAGAATAGAACCATCATCTAACAAAGCCATCCGTGTATTCATGGCTCTTAGCACAAATAATGATTTTCTGCTCAAAGCATCGGCGACCACATTCACCTTTCTCGGATGGTAGTCAATTACTAAGTCATAATCCTTGATCAACTCTAACCATCTTCATTGCCTTAAATTCAATTCCTTTTGGGTCATCAAGTTTTTAGGCTTTTGTGGTCGGTGAATGTCCGACACCTTTCACCATATAAATAGTGTCTCTAAATCTTTAATGCAAACACAATGACAGCCAACTCTAAGTCATAAGTCAGATAATTCTTCTCATGCAGCTTTAACTGTCTAGAAGCATATGCTATCACCTTGCCCTCTTGCATAAGTACACAACCCAATCCATTCATGGATGCATCACTATAGACCACAAATTCTCTGCCCGGCTTAGGTTGCACCAAAATAGGAGCCTCAGTCAACAACTCCTTTAGTTTCTCAAAACTCTGTTGGCACATCTCTGCCCATTTAAACTTCACATCTTTTTGCAATAGCCTTGTCATTGGAGTAGCTATCATGGAAATCCCCTTAACAAAATGCCTATAATAGCCGGCTAGGCCTAGAAAACTCCTTACTTCAGTTACGCTCCATGGCGGTTTCCATTCAACAATTGCTGAAATCTTACTCGGGTCGACTCTAGTCCCATCTCCCGAAACAATATGTCCCAAAAATCCAACTTTCTTGAGCCAAAATTCACTTTTACTAAACTTGGCATATAATTCTTTATCCCTCAAAATTTTCAAAACCTTTCTCAAATGCTCGGTATGTTCGTTTTCATCTCGAGAGTAGATCAGTATATCATTGATGAAGACCACGACAAAGTTATCCAAGTATGGCTGAAAAATGCTATTCATCAGGTCCATGAAAATGGTAGGGGCATTAGTTAAACCAAAAGGCATGACCAAAAATTCATAGTGGCCATACCTCATCCGAAACGCAGTTTTCGACACATTCGAGTCCTTGACTCTCAATTGATAGTACCCAGACCTTAAGTCTATCTTGGAAAATATCGTGGCTCCTTTCAATTGATCAAACAGATCATCGATTCTCGGCAATGGGTACTTGTTCTTTACAGTTACCTTGTTGAGCTATCGATTATATATGTATAATCTTATGGAACCATTTTTCTTCTTCACAAATAATACGGGAACACCCCATGAAGAATAACTCGGTCTTGCGAAAACTTTATCCCTAGTTATTACAACTGTGCTTTCAATTCTATTGGCTCGGTTGGAGCCATTCTATATGGAGCAATAGAAATGGGGGCGATACGTAAAGTTAATTCAATCTCCCTAATTAGAGGTAACCCTGGCAATTCCTCTGGAAAAACATCAGGATACTCGCATACTATAGGTACCGACTCAATTTTCAACTCAGTCTCTTTAGTATTCATCACAATGGCAAGGTAAGCTTTGTACCCCTTTCTTAAATACTTCTGAGTCAATAGGGATGATATCATTACTGGTGATCTGTCTTGCTTATCTGATTCAACACGAATAAGATTCCCACTTTCACATTTTAACTCAATAAACTTTTTTCTGCAATTCATAATCATGTCATGAGTAGTTAACCAATCCATCCCAAGGATGACATCGAACTCATCAAACGGTAATAATATGAGATTTGCAAGAAAACAATGTCCCCTAATCATCAAAGGGCAACTTTTACATACTCTATGAACCAACACAGATTTGCCTAGGGGCTTAGCCACTCTTATTACAAATTCAGTAGACTCTATAGGCATGCTCATGCTAGAGACTAATTTTATGCAAATATATTAGTGGGTAGATCCCGGATCAATTAAAGCTATAACACGAGTATCATAGAGAGAAAATGTACCCATAATTATGTCATGGGAGGACGCCTCTTTGCGAGCACGAATGGCATAAGTTCTCGCCGGTGTTCTACCCTCAACTCTTGATGTCTACTCTCTAGATGAATTCTTGATACTCATCTCATTTCCCGGGTTTCTCTGTGGTCTTTCTCTAGCAGTACTTCCTGGTCTTGCATTCTGAGACTCATCTTTCTCGCCCACCTTTGGGCAATCTCTGATAAATGGTCTAAAGACCCACATCTGAAACAAGCCTTCTCGTTTTCTCGGCATCACCAGAATGATGCCTGCCACACTGCGGGCATTCGGTCTACTCGGTCGGGCATTGCCAACACTAGCAACCGAAGTAGTCTGAGCCTTAGACCCCGAGAATTGTTTACCCTTACTTCAGTTTGAAAACCTGGATGAAGTGGCTGATCGAGTAGCAAAATCCCTTGATTTCTTAGATGAGGATTAGTATGACTTACTCAGTTGCCTTTTTCTCGAGTCACGGGACTCAATCTTAGCTCTTCTTTTCTCTTTAGCCAACTCTTCAGCCTTACAGGCTCTATCTACCAAACTATAAATTCTTTTAGTTCGAGAACTCCGACATATAAATGGATATCCCCATTTAACCCATCCTCGAACCTCTTGCACAAGATAGCCTCGGTAGACATGCACTCCCAAGGATACTTACTAAGCCTTACGAATTCACATTCGTATTCAGTCACCGTCATTCGCCCTTGCTTTATCTCTAAGAACTCTGTTCTCTTCTGGTCAATGAATCTTTGACTAATATACTTCTTTCGAAATTCCTCTTGGAAGAATTCCCAGCTAACTCTCTCCCTTGGTACCATCGACACAAGGGTGTTCCACGGCTGATAGGCCAAATCTCTCAAGAGAGATACCGCACATTTTATGCACTCTTCAGGCGTGCATGACAGCTCATCAAATACCCTGATGGTATTTCCAAGCCAGAACTCTACCCATTCCGAATCATCATCCTTACTAGCCCAGAATTCATCGGCTCTTTATTTTCAGATCTTATCGACCGGAGGCCTTTCTCTTCTCACTACCTCAACCACCTGAGGAGCTACAGGAGCGGGTTGAGGAATATGTGGGGTTGGAAGGGGTTGAGCATTAGGATTTGCTCGAATGTACTCAGTGTACCAATTTCTCATCATATGGAGAAAGGCTTCTCGGGCCTCTTCTCCCTGACCCAAGGTCTTGGGTCTACTATCTACTTGCGCGGACCCTTCCGCGAGAGCTGGCGTATTACTTGCCACATCATCGACTACAGTTCGATCAGGATCATGATCTACTTACTATATAAAAACACAATTTAAAACGTTAGGAGCCATCACACTATCATTACAAATTTACTCTTACGTATGGCATATATAGCTAGACTCATACTTATGCTACTTTAGTCCTAAAATTGACTAAATCGTAGCTCTGATACCACTTAATGTAACACCCCTTAACCATATTCAACATCAAACTGGGTACGAGGCATTATAGTACTTATCTCACTTAAACATGCAACTTTGGGCTATAAAATTTCGTTCCAACCTTCAACTTTCCATTCACCATCAAAACATCCTTATTATGGGCCTACGAGTCCTTAAACATGCAAGAGGAGGGTCTCAAAATCAAACTCGAAACTTTTGTACACTTAAATTTTTTCTAAATAAGGGCCACACGTCGTGTGAAATGTGACACGCCCGTGTGGGTAGGCCATGTGATCACACATGCCTACGTCCGTGTGAAATGCGACATTTAAAAAGGCTATATTCTAAGACAATGCCACCCTACATAACAACCATACTTATACCAATTCATTTCAACATAACTCATGACCCTAAGGCACTTTTAGGAACTCAATTCAAAGCATCCACACAAGCATAAACTTCATAATTTCATCTTCATTGAAAATAAATAAACTTTTCATGTATTAGCCCAATTCCAAAAACCATTTACAAAATGACTTTAATAACATAAATACCCAACATTTTGGCTATCAATATGACATAACAAAATACCCAAGTCCTATACATGCCATACTCAAAATAAGTCTAACTTGTTATACTAAAGAGATGTCGATAGTGTGATTTTTGAACTCCGACGTCCCACGATCCTCGAGTTATCTTGGTAATACTACAAGGAAAAGGGAAATGAGAGGGGTAAGCATAAAGCTTAGTAAGTTTGCATGAAAATAAATAGCAACCATAAGTTTATAACAATATCCATCCATGGCATTAGATAACCACACACAAAGTCATAGGCTCTTTGCCATAACTTACTCGTACTTACCGTTATCTAGCACAACCATGCCACATATCGTAAATGTTCCTCGTGAATTACTCACGGATACCTATATTCACTCAGTCACATAGCTTTAATACAAATCTCATTTCTATTTCCAAGCTGGTCTATTTATCCCATTAAATCACTAGGGATACTTAAGGATGTATATTTATTATCATTGATATAAACATGAAGTCAATGCCACATCCCAGATGTGGTCTTACATGGGATTACCTCCTAATAATGATGCCATATCCCGGATATGGTCTTATACGGAACCTCACATCAAGTATCGATGCCACATCCCGGATATGGTCTTATACGATTTCACGTTCAATACCGGAGCGATATCCCAGATATGGTCTTATACGAGATTTTAATTCGATGTCGAGGCCATGTCCCCGACATGGTCTTGCACGGGACCTTATCCATCTAACTTTTCTCATCTTTCTCATTTAACACCAAATACTCAATTTCACAGAATATCATGTATCATTATAATATCAAACATTCTCAAACGTGCTAGCAAAAAAGTTAAATTTATCACATACAAACTTACCTCGATTTCAAAATAGGCTAGATTGTCGATCTAGTCTGATATTTTATTCTTTCCCCGATCGAGGTTGATTCTTGGTTCTTCTTACTCTATAATAGCAAATTAGCTCATTTTAATTATCACATTAATAATTTCATTTCAATAATCATGGTTTCGCAAAAATTACTATTTTACCCTTAGACTTTTGCAAAAATAACCATTTTACCCTTAAGCTTGGTAATCGGTTCTAATCAATTGTCTACGTTTAACGAGCCTAGGTGAACATTTATTTCTCTTATTGCTATCATCAAAACCCAACATTTCACACATTTATAATAAATTTTACAACATTTACAAAAAGGTCCATTTAGGTGTTTTCATGGTAACACCTTTCACAAAAGTTGTTTATTAAACATATATGACTCATTTTCTTCCATAAAAATGCAGAAAACAACTTAAAATCTCACATAGAAAATCCCTAAACTTTTCACCATATTGCAAGATAGTCCCCTCTTTAGAAATCTTAAGCTTTAGGGGTTTCAAAAGTACAATTTTTATCAAGAAATTATCACTAATGCACTTACTTGCAAGGAGAGAAGCTTGCTGAAATTGTAAGTTCTCAAACCCCTTAATTTGCTGCCAATTTTCAGTGGTGAAGGAAAGAAGAAAAGATTATACTTTTCTTTTCTTTATTTTCTCTTATTTTATTCATTAATCACCTAACACCACCAAAACATTGACTAATTTAATCATCTTGTCTCCCTATGGCCGGCTATGACCTTTAGAAAGGACTAATTTCACTTTAAGGGCCTTCAATTAAGATTCCATAGCTAATTGGTACCTCTCGCTTGTAAAATAGAACTTTCACTCTTTTTACGATTTAGTCCTTTTTTCCCGATTAAGCATGCAATTGCTAAAATTAAAGTATCAAAATTTTCATGCACCTACATAATCATACTCTAACTCATAAAATAACATAAAATAATTTTCTCTGACCTCAGATTAGTGATTCTGAAACCACTGTTCCAACTAGCCCCTAGATCGGGCTGTTACAACACGGGTTAGGAACATGGGTGTGTGTGACCACACGAGCGTGTTCCTTTCCACAGGGACGTGTAGCTTTGTTTTTAGTAAAAAAATTTCTAAGTGTTTGAAATTTTCCAGTTTAGTCCTGAACCATTCCATATGTATGTTTAAGGTCTCGTAGACCCATAATAGGGACATTATGAATATGAATGAAAAAGTTTTAAGTTGAAACGAGATTTTATGGCCCGATGTTATATGTTTGGGCAAGTTAAGTTTGGTAATGCCTCGTATCCAGTTTTGATGTTGAATAGGATAAGGGGTGTTACAAACAACATTAAATCATCTAGAAAACAGTGACTTCGAATCATCAAGGGACAATTCTTACAAACTCTATCAACTAATACATGTTTGCCTAAGGGGTTTGACACTCCAACCACAAACTCAGTAAACTCAATTGGCAAGCTCTTACTAGCAACTAAATTCACACAAACATAAGAATGAGTCGATCCAGGATCGATCAATGCAATAACATTAGTATCATAGAGAGAAAAGGTACCAGTGATAACATCGGGAGATGTCGCATCTTCGCGAGCATGGATGGCATAGGCTCTAGCAAGTCCTCAAGCTTCAGATCTCACAGCTGTATCTTTCGTCACACCTTTACTACTAGTTCCATTCCAGGACAATCTCGGATAAAATGCTCTTGAGAACCACACTTAAAGTAATCCGGTCATTAATTCTACACTTGTCGGGATGTCTTCTTCCATAGTGTTGACATCTAGGCCTATTAGACTTTACATTACCCAGACTTGCCATTGAAGTAGCTTGAGATTTAAAACTCAAATGTTGCTTCCCACAATCTCTGTGGGAATACCCCGCTGAAACATTCGAATGGGAATACATTTCTTTAGATTTCTTTGACTGAGATGGAAATGACTTACTCATTGGTCTTTTCCTCGAATCTCTAGACTCAAGATCAGCTTTCTTCTTCTCTTTATTCAACACTTCGGCCTTATAAGCCCGTTCAACCAATACCACAAATCCTTTCAGCTCGAAGATCCTGATCGTTGTTTTGTCGAGTTTTAAAATTTATAATGAATGAGATCGAACCTGGAAACTAACTCTGACAGTGATTAAAGGCAAGTCTACCTATCGAACAGTAGTATACCTTAGGCAATACTGGATTGTCGAACCCAAAGGAACTAAAAGTACTAATACTCACTTTTTTTTATTATTTAGCCTAAAATATGGAGTGATTGGTTGATTTAATCTAATTTAACGACTACTAAGCTAAAGACACAAAGACAAAAAGAACAAACTAGGAAATAACTTCATGAAAAACTCAGTTGATCACGACGATACCCTCGGAAGAATCCACCTAAACTTCACTTGTTATTTGACACTGAACCATACGATTTATTCACTTAGTTTGATCCGTAAGACTCCCTAACATATATTAAACCCTCTCTCGAGGCGAATAACGTCTAACCCTAGGTTAATTAGTGGAACTCTTGTTCTCTTGTAATAACCCCCTAGAATAGCAGTAAATTGATCTATGGACTCCCATATTAGGTTTCACCCTAATCCGACAAAATCTCATCACCCTATCTCTAGGCGTGCGATCAACTCTGCTTAATTATGCTAGATCTACTCTTAAGTAGGGTCTATTCCTCCTCCACCTAAGCACATCAGATTTGGATTAAGCATGCACAATTAAGAACAAACTAAATATTTATCATATAATTTAAAAAACAATAACAAGATTCATCTAGGTTTCATCCCCTTCAAGTATCTGAAGGGTTTAGTTCATAATGAATAAAGAAAACATCACAAGAGAAAAGATAAAACAAAACATAAGAAATCCCTAAAACCCCCTAAAGGAATTGAAGGAGAAATCCACCGTCTTGAGTATAATTCTAGCTTCTTGGGGTGGATCAACTGGCTATCTTCGAGTAATTCTCACAACTCTGGCCTTCTGGCTCGGCTCCTTGGCCCAGCTAACCTCCCCCCTTCAGGATACACTTAGGGTGTTTATATAGACTTTTAGAATGCTTTACTTGGTCCCTAAGTGTCCTAATTTAAGTATACTTCCTATTCAGTGCTTGAATAAGCTTTGGAAAGTGTTTCTTTGCCTCAAAGTATCCAAATCCGAGTGAAATTACTTTCTCCCGCGGTAGAGGCACGACCAGGCCACACGCCCGTGTAAATCGTGGTTGGACCATGTTTCGATTCTGTTGTTTGAGGCACGGCCGTGTAAATCGGGGGTCAGGTCGTGTGAAGTATTTTGACAATGCACGACCGTGTGGCTTGATGTCCAGGCCGTGTCGATTTCCTCTTTGGACCAAATTGGCCCGTTTTAAGCCCATTTCTTGTTCTTTTCATTCTCGGGTGCTTTCCTGAGAATAAACATGAAAAAAAAGGATTAAAATCACCTTTTTTACATAAATTAAGGGCTAAATCATCCAAAAGCATACTAAATGCGGGTCTAAAATATGTTACTTTTACGGTTTATCAAATACCCCCACACTTAAGCTTTTGCTTGTCCTCAAGCAGAATTCTCAACTTATAATTAAAATGAACTTTCCATATTTCACAATTCCTATCAACAATGCCTCATCATAATTCACAGATAATTTATACATGGATAATTTAACTCAAAGACTCTTAAAGGCTCAAACAATTCTAAGTCATAAATTTGTAGCATAAAAACATAGGCGCCTCCCCCTAAATAATTACCTTTAATTCAAAACCGACAAGGATTGACATCCGCACTAAAGATTCACTCAAAGCACTCGAAGTTTTGAAGTTTCAAGAAAAAGCACTCATAAGTCGAACCTGAAAAGTTAATCCCATAGGCTTGCTTGAAAATCAAATCTCCACCACTGTAATATGAGAAGATACACAAATCCAAAGGTCTTTGACAGGGTTGTAACGGGGCTTAGGCTAAAGGTGTGGATAAAGGCTGAATTAGAAGGTTGAAAAATGAGATTGACCTAATAAATTACCTACTAAGAATAATGAACTAGAAAAAAATGATTGCTTTGAAACTAGTAATACTACTATTGATAATACTTTTAATACGAGCTCTTCTTCAACAATTGGAATTTAAGCGCATAAGCTCCTTTAATCATATACTAATACTTGAATATACTTTGTTGTTGTTTTTTTAAGAACAAACTAAAAACATAATAAAGAAAACTTTATCAATTGAGATAACATAATTTGGTAACTGATCAAATCAATTCTCGATAAAAGGGTAGTCAAAAGAATGGTGATAAAACCTAATTTGGTAACTGATCAAATCAATTCTTGATAGAAGGGTAGTCAAAAGAATGGTGATAACAAATACAAAGGGTTTTAGGTTAAAATTTAGCGGTTAAAAAAAAGTTGTTAGGATCAAATGGGTTTACTAAGGGTTAATTTGTGAAGGTAGTCTTTTTAGTGGAGTGAATGGGTTAAAACCTAGGTGCCTTTATCATCTCAGTATATCAAATCATTAATGTGGTCTCGATATGTATAATCAAGGCAAGTTCTAAACTCTAACAATTCAGTGTTGACACACTCATAATTAATAAAGTGAGCACGTAAAAGAATATATGCTCTACAAGGCTCAAAATTCACAAAAATTTTGCGTATTTGACATCAATCCCTGTAAATTTCAAACTTCAAAGTAATATTCAAATTCAGTTCAACAACGTAAAAAATTTTTTATTCTTGAAAAATAGACTTATCATGCTTAATTGTCTAGTATTCTTCAAGTATAAATCATCAATGCACAATTATCAATGACTTACTCAAAAACATATTAATAAAAATCATAAATCATTAGAAATTTCACCTTAATTAATAATATGAGAAAATTACTTAGGAACAAGACTAAAATTCAAGATTTTGGAATAATGCAAAAAGTTAGGTACTTTTACCCCCCACACTTAAGATGTACATTGCGCTTAATGTAAAAAGATAGATAATCATAATGTAATCAAAAGAGAAGGGGAGGAGTGACATTTCCTAAATTTTGGATGATTCCAGAAGTTGGCAGAGGTCATGGTAGAAGGTGGGTGAAAGAGGCGGTGGTGGCGTTTTCTATGGGCTTGGTGGGGTGTCTACCGATGAGCTTTGTACTAGATAAAGAAATTGGGTATCCTGCAAAGATGTAGCCAAGAAATCTAAAGAAACATTAATAATATACTAATACTATAATTAAAAACAAAAAAATTAAAGAGAAGGGGACTAAGAAGAAAACTGAAATTAAAAGAAAAGACTAATGGACTAAGGAGTACTTATTGTTGGATGGTTCGCGAGGTGGGTGTGACCTCTAAGGCTGTGGTGCGTGATTCCCAAGCATCTTTTAGAACCTAAAACAAAGAAACTAAAACCAAATAAACTAGATTAAGCATAAAAGAGTCAAAGGGAAAGAAATTGTAGCAAAAGAGAAAAGAAAAATAAAACCGAAAAGGTCTCAAAGACCTTTAGCTTGGTATTTGAATGAAGCAGCCGGCATGAACTTATGTGTAGTGTCTCCCTTGAGGAGACTGTGATTGGAATCTTTCGCTTCTTCGGCATTTTCTTGGTGTAGCTCAAGAGTCTGGACACTTTTCTTAAAGGAATAAGAGAAATTTTTGAGAGAAAAGGAAGAAAGAAAGAATGAGAGGAGAAGGAGAAGGAGAAGGGCTATGGGGAATGAGGGTTGGTGAGAAGGGGAAGAGTGGGTTTAAATAGAATTTTGATTTTGACACCTTCCCACGCCCGTGTATTCAAGGCGTGTTGTTTTACACGACCACCTCGCACGGCCGTGTTTAATAGTGTGTTGTGTTTTAAATACCCGTGTTCGTATTGCCACGCCCGTGGACGATAAGTTAATGTCTTCACACGGTCATATCGTATGGCCGCATCGAACGGCCGTGTGCTGGGCGTGTTGGTATGCCACGCCCGTTCCTCCATTGCCACGCTTGTTCCTAAAATGGCAGTATCGGCCCATGGCCACCACGCACGGCCGTGGTGGGGTAGGTAGGCCCGTGACTTTTGAAAGTTGGTTGGGGTAGGATTTGTACCGTCTCTACTATGTCAGTAAGGTAATTTGGAGTACCCACACGATCACGGCCATGGCCGTGTGCTAGGCCGTTTGGTCTGGGAATCTGCACTTTCAATTTATTAAAATACTAAAAGAGAAAATAAAGGAAAACAAAAACCACAAAATAAAAATTTATGTTAGTGTTCGGGTTACCTCCCGAGAAGCACTCGTTTAAAGTCTTAAGCTAGACTTTTCTTGACATTTGAAAAAGACTAGGGAGGTTTAAAGGTTTGAACATCTTCCCTCATGCTTATAGTTTTATTTTATTGACAAAGTTCAAGTCGAGAAGCTTTTACCTTAGAGGTGTCGAATGTTGGGTTGCTTACCTCGACTGTTCCGTGTGGGAAGATATTGTGTACCTTAAAAAGGATTTCTCCCTTTGGCTTCAGGTCTATTGCGATGATGTGCAGATCTGCTTTGTCTAACAGTACCTGGTCTCCTATTTTGTAGTGATTAGATGTTCCTACGAGCTCTTCTAGATGCTCCTTCAGTTCTACTTCGTGTAGTTTTCCTTTGATGTGTGTCTTCTGTTCTTCTAGTCTGTCGACCTTAAGGTTTTGATCCTTCTCTTTGTCAGTTTGGGTTCTATGGGTTGACTCAGGTTTGCCTTCATGTAGTGTTTCCTGTGATGAAAGTTGTACAAATTGATTATCAACTGAATTGTCTTTCTTACCTTCATCG
Organism: Gossypium rotundifolium; assembly: GCA_025506655.1. Lineage (NCBI taxonomy): Eukaryota > Viridiplantae > Streptophyta > Magnoliopsida > Malvales > Malvaceae > Gossypium > Gossypium rotundifolium. The sequence goes on from CP106723.1 coordinate 43,592,350, forward strand.
ATTGTTGTCCTAGCCGAGTTAAGAGCTTGAAGACTGATTGATTCGTCACCTACACAAAGTATGAGTTCTCTTGTGGCAACATCAATTTTAGTCTTGGCAGTTGCTAAGAAGGGTCTTCCTAAAATTAAGGGGATTGTATTATCCTCATCCATATCTAAGACAACAAATCTACTGGGAAAACAAATTTATTGATTTTAACAAGAACATCTTCAATAATGCCCCTAGGAATTCTAACAGTTTTATCAACTAATTGTATATTCATCCTAGTTTATTTGGGTTTCCCTAGACCTAGTCGTTTAAATAATGTATACGGCATGACATTTATGCTTGCCCCTAAATCAGCTAACACGTTATCAATATTTAGACTACCAATTAAACATGGAATTGTAAAACTCCCTGGACCTTTTAGCTTTTGTGGTAGTCTTTTCTATAACATTACTGAGCATGCTGCGTTCAATTCCACGTGGTGCTCTTCGTCTAATTGCATTTGTTAGTCAAGAGCTATCTTAAAAATTTCCTCGAGTCTGGCATCTGAAAAAGTGCTTCAAGAAGAGGTAAGTTAATATGTAATTTCTTTAAGAGTTCAAGAAACTTACCGAACTGTTCCTCTAAATCATCTCTTTTCATCGCTTCGGGATAAGGTATGCGAGGTTGGTACTCCTTGATTACTGGTTTTGGCTTTTCTCGTGTTATCTCTATCTTACCTTTATCTCTCTCATTTTCTTATACTGAGTTGGATCCATCCTTTCTTTTATTGTCATCAGCTGTGATGGCTTGGATTTGTTCTTTTGGGTTAATCTCAGTGTCACTTGGTAGTCATCCTTGCAGTTGTTCTGACATTAGCTTTGCGAGTTGTTCGACTGCATTAGTAGCTGCCTTGACTTACTTAGTAAGTTCCCCGATTCGGCTCTCGTTGCTTTTAATTATTATCTCAGTTTCTTGGAAACGATTTTTTGTGTTTGCCATAAATTTTGTCAGCATCTCTTCGAGGTTTGGCTTCTTCTCTTGCGGATATGGCTGATTTTGGAAATTTGGAGGAGGTTGTTGTCTTTGATTCCCTTTAATTCCTTGGCCTCCCCATGAAAAATTTGGGTGGTTCCTCCAACCTGACTTATAGTTGTTACTATAAGGATTATTATTGGATCTGAAATTATTACCTATATAGTTCATCTGTTCGCTCTCTGCGTCCGGTTGGTAGGGTGGGTACTCAGGATTCACCATAGTTCCACTAGTGTTGCACTGCATGACTGGATGTACCTACGAAGAACACAAACTATCAAGCTTTTTATTCATCATCTCTACCTGTGTTGATAGCATGGTCACTACATCGAGGTTGTAAACTCCGGTTGATTTTGTCAGTTTTGTCATTGTAACTTGCCACTGATAGTTATTCAGTGACATCTCTTCAATGAACTCGTAGGCTACTTCAGGAGTTTTGTTGTTCAGGGTTCCACCGGCGGCTGAGTCGATTAGTTGCCTCGTTGAGGAGTTTACACCGTCATAGAAAGTTTGGACTTGTAGCCACAAGGGAAGACCATGGTGTGGACACCTCCTCAAGAGATCCTTATATCTCTCTCATGCATCGTATAATGTTTCTAAATCCATCTACACAAAAGAAGAGATATCATTCCATAATTTGGCCGTTTTGGCCAGTGGAAAATATTTTAATAAAATTTTTTTGTTCATCTGCTCTCATGTAGTGATTGATCCTCGTGGTAACAAGTTTAACCACTGTTTGGCTTTATTCCTTAATGAAAAGGGAAATTACCGAAGACGTATGGCATCATCAGAAACGCCATTTATTTTAAACGTATCACAGAATTCTAAGAAATTAGCTATATGAGTGTTTGGACTTCGTCCTGTAAACCATCAAATTGAACAAACTGTTGAATCATTTGTATGTGTTAGGCTTTAATTCAAAATTATTAGCGGCTATAGTAGGCCTAACAATACTCGATTCCGCTCCTGTCAAATGCGGTTTAGCATAATCAAACATTGTGCATGGAGCATTATTTTCTCGTACATCAGGTGCTAGTGGGTTATTCTTGTCCATCCCTTCAGTAGGATTGGACCTGTCTTCTTGATCTTCCTCTGTGTAATTTATGGCTCGTTTGATTTCTCTGCGATTCCTACGTACGGTAGCTTCAATATCACTATTGTATACTAGTGGTCCCCTCGGGTTCCTTCTAGTCATAAACCAGAGGTACCTTCTGGAAAAGAAAGAAAGAAATTTTAGTAAGTAAAATAAATTGCAAAATTTAAAATAAAAATAATGGCTAAAGTAATAAAAATAGAGTTTTCTTAATATATTAGTTCCCCGGCAACGACGCCAAAAACTTGATCATTGTTTTGTCGAGTTTTAAAATTTATAATGAATGAGATCGAACACGAAACTAACTCGACAGCGATTAAAGGCGGTGTACCTATCGAGCAAGAGTATAGCTTAGGCAAGACCGGATTGTCAAACCCAAAGGAACTAAAAGTACTAATACTCACTTTCTTTTTATTATTTAGCCTAAAATATGGAGTGATTGGTTGATTTAATCTAATTTAACGTCTACTAAGCTAAAGACACAAAGACAAAAAGAACAAACTGGGAAATAAATTGATGAAAAACCCAGTTGATCACGATGATACCCTCAGGAAGAATCCACCTAGGCTTCACTTGCTATTTAACACTGAACCATACGATTTATTCACTTAGTTTGATCCGTAAGACTCCCTAACGTATATTAAACCCTCTCTCAAGGTGAATAATGTCTAACCCTAGGTTAATTAGTGGAACTTTCGTTCTCTTATAATAACCACCTATAATAGCAATAAATCGATCTACGGACTCCCATATTAGGTTTCACCCTAATTCGACAAAATCTCGTCACCCTATCTCTAGGCATGCGATCAACTCCGCTTAATTATGCTAGAACTACTCTCACGCAAGGTCTATTCCTCCTCCACCTAAGCACATCAGATTTGGATTAAGCATGCACAATTAAGAACAAACTAAGTATTTATCATATAATTCAAAAAACAATAACAAGATTCATCTAGGTTTCATCCCTTCAGTTATCTGAAGGGTTTAGTTCATAATGAATAAAGAAAACATCTCAAGAGAAAAGATGAAACAAAACATAAGAAATCCCTAAAACCCCTTGAAGGAATTGAAGGAGAAATATGTCGTCATGAGTAGAATTCCAGCTTCTTGGGATGGATCAACTGGCTATCTTCGAGTAATTCTCACAACTCTGGCCTTCTGGCTCGGCTCCTTGGCCTAGCTAACCGCCCCCTTTAGAATACACTTAGGGTGTTTATATAGACTTTTAGAATGCTTTACTTGGTCCCTAAGTGTCCTAATTTAAGTATACTTCCTACTTGGTGTTTGAATAAGCTTTGGAAAGTTTTTCTTTGCCTCAAAGTACCCAAATCCGAGTGAAATTGCTTTCTCCCACAGCAGAGGCACGGCCAGGGCACACGCCCGTATAAATCGTGGTTGGGCCGTGTTTCAATTCTGTTGTTTGGAACGGCCGTGTAAATCAGGGGTCAGGCCGATTAAAGTATTTTGACAATGCACGGTCGTGTAGCTTGATGTCCAGGTCATGTCAATTTTCTCTTTGGCCCAAATTGGCCCGTTTTAAGCCCGTTTCTTGTTTTTTTCGTTCTCAGGTGCTTTCTTGAGTATAAACATAAAAAGAAAGGATTAAAAGCACCTTTTTACATAAATTAAGGGCTAAATCATCCAAAAGCATACTAAATGAGGGTCTAAAATATGTTACTTTTACGGTTTATCAGATCCCAACTAACACACGAATATCCTCATTCAATCCATCCTCAAATCTCTTGCACATGATAGCCTCGGTGGAGACACACTCCCAAGCATATTTATTAAGTCTGACGAATTCTCTCTCATACTCAATAACTATCATCTGGCCTTGCTTCAGCTCAAGAAATTCCTTACGTTTCTGATCAATGAACCGTTGACTAATGTATTTCTTTCGAAACTCCTCTTGAAAGAATTCCCATGGAACCCTCTCTCTTGGTACCACCGATTCCAGTGTATTCCACCAGTGATATGCAGAATCTCTCAGAAGTGAGATGGCACACTTTAAACACTCATCCGATGTGCATGACAACTCATCAAATACCCTGATAGATTTTTCGAGCCAAAACTCGGCTCTCTCAGGATCATCATCCACAATAGCTCTAAAATCTTCAGCCCTGTGCTTTCAGATCTTATCAACTGGGGGCTTATTCATTCTTACAAATTCCATACTTTGTGGAGCTACAGGAACCAGTCGAGGAATAGGTAGGGGTAGAGGATGTTGGGCATTCGAATTTGTTCAAACAAATTTCGTATACCACTCAATCATCATGTGGAGAAAGGCTTCCCTACCCCCTTCTCCCTGACTAACCGTAGGGGGTCTACTATCAAACGACGCTTCCCCTTGAGCGGGAACCGGTGCATTACTTTCAACTTCATCAACCTCATCTCAATTGGGATCCATTTATTATATGAAAACACAATTTAAAATTGTCAAGAGTCATCACACTATCACAGTTCATTTATGGCATGTATAGCTAGACTCTTATACACGGTACGTTACTCTGTGAATCGACTAAATCATAGCTCTGATACTACTAAATGTAACACCCATTACCCGTAGTAGATGCCGAAATAGGGTACGAGGCATTACTAGACTAAAACGTAAGCAAACATACAAAATCGAGATGTAATTTCTATCCAAATTTAAAACCTTTTCACATACGTTCATATCATCCCTAATACAAGCCTACGAGGCTCAATACATACATTGGAAGTAATTTGGGACTAAACTAAAAACTTTAGAAAATCATACAACACTTAGAAATTTTTTCATTACAAACAGGGGTCACACGCCCGTGTGCTCCAAGGGACACGCCCGTGTGACCCTTAGACACACCCGTGCTATAGGCCGTGTTCAAAATAAGGAGCTCTCTGACTTGTGCCACATGATCGTGCCACACGCCCGTGTGCTAGTCCGTGTGGTTGATTTAATTTTCATGATTTTTCATAAATTAGGTGCAGACTTCACACGACCAGTGCGCATGCCCATGTTTGAGGCCATGTCGTCCACACTGCTGAGACGTCTCTTCCCGTGTGCTAAATTCTAGACATTCTGCTTTGCAACAATTAAGGTGCATGGAACACACAACCAGAACACACGCCCATGGGGCAAGCCGTGTGTCACACACGGCCTAGACACACGCCCGTGTGTCTACTCGTGTGGAAAAAATTAAGGCAATTTATCAAGCCATTTTGTCACCCTTCCATGCACAAACCTACACAACAAACATAGAACCATACCAAGAATATACATACAACTAAATCAGCCACAAACAAGATATCAATGCATCATTCACATGCTATCATTTATCACATACAACCACCACATACTTATAAACTCAAACCATGAAAATTTCCCACATCCATGAAAAGCATCATCATATGCATGTATATATACTTAAACCAATGTTAGCAAATTTCAATGGCCATTTACAAAATGAATTATCAACCAACATAAGCCAACACATTTGGCTATATCAATTATAACACATAACAAAATGATCAAGTCCCTAATCACGCCATAACTCAAAATATTAGAATCAAGGGTACCCAAAATATTAAGTTGATAGTGTGAACGGATCTCCGATAGTTTTCTATCCCCGAGCTGGCTTGGTGACACTATAAGACAAGGGAAAAGAAATGGGTGTAAGCTATATAGCTTCGTAAGTTCCTATGCAAATAATAAGCATTATAACCACACAAGTATCATACAAATAAAGATGAGAAACTTGGCATGAATAGTATCAAGATCTTCTAATCTTAACTTACTCCTTCATGACCTTACCGAGGGATTCATCACATATCGAGCTCCTTAGTAAATGAGTTTTAAGTATGTACCTGTACAAACTTGCAACATAATCATAATCTTTCACAACTTTTACATACTCATTAAATTTCCCGCTGAACCACTTGGAATACTAAAGGATACTCGGGAATCTGGCGCACACAATATTGTACCAACGCCATATCCCAAATACGGTCTTACATGGGATCTCTTTTCGATGCCAATAGCCCAGCTATAGTCTTACACGAAATCTCACATTGATTCCATATCCCAGATATGGTCTTACATGAAATCTTAAATAACCCTAATGTCATTACATTTGTATCCTAACTATTCCTAAGGTTCAATTGGGATTTCACGCTGGTTGAACTTTGTCGATTACGTTCGAAGAGTAAATCACAATTCATAAAATATTAAAGTAATTAAATCATAAATAACAATGCATTATTTACATACGAACTTACCCTGGTACAAAAATAGTAGAAATGGGACCTAATCGTCAAATACTTTCTTTTTCCCCCGATCTAGGTTCGAACCTCATTTCTCTTAATCTATAATAGAAATTTTAACTCATTTATCATTCACATTATTCAATTCAGTCCAAAAATCCTATTATGGAAAAATTACATTTTTGCCCCTAAACTTTAACATATTTACATTTTGGTCCCTAGGCTCGTAAAATGAAACGTGTTTAATTTTTTTAATGTACGACCCTAGCCGAACCATTTTTATAACTATAACAGCCCATAATTTCCATTAAAATACACTTTTACTACATATTTTATAACTTTTACAAATAGCTACTTTTAAACATTTTCATCAAAAATCACTTAGTAAAAGTTGTTTATCTAACACCAAACATTTATTTCCTACCATTAGACATCAAAATACATAAATTTATAACATGATTCAAACCCTAGAACTTGATTATTCCTTAACTTAATGGTAGAAATAGATAGATCGAGTGATAACGACTTCAAAAATGTAAAGAGCATTAAAAACGGGGCAAGAACGGACTTACAATCGAGCTTGAAAGTTGCCCAAACCCTAGCTATGTCTTCCTTCAAATTTTTTGCCCAAGGGGAGATGGACAAGATTTTGGCTTGATTTTCCCTTTTTCTTCATTCATTTACCAAATGACCAAAATGCCCTTCACTTAAAACTTTGAAATTTTATCCCACCATGCCCATTTTGTCCACTAATTTATCCAATGGTCTAATTACTAACTAAGGACCTCAAATTTAAAATTTCATAGCAATTAGAAACCTCTAGCATGTAAAACTTAACTTTTTTACTTTTTACAATTTAATCCTTTTTACTAAATTGAGTGCCCAAACGTCAAAATTCGAACGAAATTTACGCGAAATCATTTAGTAAAATTGTATACCATAGAAATGTATTAAAAATAAATTTTACTACGTTGGATTTCTGGTCCCGAAACCACTGTTCCGACTAAGCCCAAAATTGGGTTGTTACAACTCATGCATTCTTCACTAAAACGGTCATAACTTAAGTTCTCGAGCTCAAAATTATGTGATTTAAAGTGCATTTAGAATCTAAGAGGTAGATATTTGAAACCTATGCAGACATATTAATCCATAAATGTCTAGATCCCATACAAATATTTGTCGCAAGTTGAATAATCTTTTGAGCTTGAAAATTAACAGCATGGTTGAATTGACTTTAATACATTTTACCCATTCCATGTATGTATCATTACCCATTCCTCAAAAAGATTCATCCTTGCATACTGGCTTTGATCGAATCTTGGTTTGATTTTCTTGACCTTCGACCTTGTTGTTGGGCCTTGAGGGAGTGCAAGCCCATCGCATCCATTTGCCTGAAGCTAGGCCTTGACACTCGTATCACAACCCTTGTATCAATTTGTAAAACTGTTAAAGTTGTTAAAAGTTTCTATAGATGATTTTTTGATGAAATTGGTGTTGAATGGTTAGATTTTATGTAATAGCCCGTTTTTAGTCAAATCAAAATAGTGGTTTTGAGACCACAAATTTGTGGTCAAAATAATTATTTTATTATTATTTTAATTTCTACAGCATGATAGTAAGATTTTTTGAAAATTTCGTTAAGAAATTTTATAGTTTGAATGTTCAATTTGATAAAAGGACTAAATCGCATAAAGTGTAAAACTTGTGTTCTATTAGCTAAAGGTATCTAATAGCTAAGAAATATCAAATTGAAGGCCCTTATGTGGTAATTAGCCCATTTATAAAGTTAGTGGACATTCTTGGACATGTATTAAGTGATTTTAATGAATTATAACTAGGGTTAAATAGGTAAAATATTAAACAAACTTAAGTTAAATAATAAAAATAAGGATATCATCTTTATAATTAGCTATCACCATTGAAAATTAAAATGAATAACATCTATGGGAGCTTTCTAAGGTTCGGCCCTTACATTGCTTAATTGGTGAGTGATTTTTGTCCCGTTTTTAATGATTTATATGTTTTTGAAATCTTTGCAGCTTAATCTAGCTAGCCCAGGGACTAAATTTCAAAATTTTTAAAGTTTTAGGGTTTTCCCTTTGATGGATATAGGTGTATTTTGATGTTTGATGATAGAAAATTTATGTTTGTTGTTAGATAAACAACATTTGTAAAGTGATTTTTAGTAAAATTGTCAATTAGGGATTAAATTGAGAAATGTGGAAATTTTGTGGTTAATTTATGAAATAAGTGAAAAATATGCACTGCTATGGGTCTATATGAAATTCGGCTAGCATAGGTAGGGACTTAATTGCATGAATTTGTATTTTTATAAGTTAAAGACTAAATTATAAAAATGTTGAAATATTAGGGGAAAAATGTAAAGTTACCATAATATGCAATTTGGGCTAAATTGAATAGAATGATAATTAAATAAGCTAAATTTGATTACATATAGATCAAGAAAAGCAAAGTTTGGATTTAGATCGCGGGAAAAACAAAGTGTTGGACTAATCGACTCATTTCATCGTTTTTGCATTCGAGGTAAGTTCATATGTTAATAAGCATTAATATAATTGTGTTTTAAATGATTTATTATTGAATTATTTGTGAATATGAAATTGCGGATATGTTCAACGATGATTTGGAAAATGTGAAATCCCGGTTGAACCTTAGGAATAGATTAGGATACAAATGACATATCATTAGGGGTTATATGATTTGGGTCTTTGGTGCAGACGCCCTACCCTGGATGGTGAGTTATCTGACATGTGTTATGGATTCTCATCAGCTTGTGTGAGCAGCACCATGTAGATACGTCATGACCGTCAGCTTGTGTGAGCAGACCCATTGATAGCTCGAGAGTGAGCATTATATGTGATGTGAGATTGAGATAGCTTCGGCTATGTATTGGCACTTAGGGTGCGAAATTCTTGAGTATCCGATAGTATTCCAAATGGTTCAACGGGTATGTCAAAGATATGAATGAGTATGAGATTAATACGAGATGGTACAGGTATATACATGAACCGTATAAGCTTTAAATTGAAGAAATTTGTAAATTTCACATCTAACCTTGTAAATGATCTTGTGATAGGTTTGTGGATTAATATGAGTTGTATATTGTTATATTCGATTGTGTGAATTGTGTATTTATGGCATGTAACACCCCTAGCCCAAAATCTTTACCGAAATAGGGTTAAAGGGCATTACCGAATAATCGAATCATTTCACATCCCATTTACGACATAAAGTCAATCATCATCATCACACATCAAGACATAATCAAATAGTCCCTTATTAAGGCCTACAATACCTTAAACACATGCTAGAGAGGGATCGGGACTAAACCGAACACTTACAAAAGTTTTAGAAATTTTAAACATTCAATGAATCTGTTGAGGCCACATGCCTGTGCCATCAGGCCATGTGCCTCATACGGTCACCAGACACCCCCATGTGTCCAGGCCGTGCCAAAACAGAGCAAGATTCTGACTTCTGCACATGGCTATTAGGCACGCCCGTGTACCATGGTCGTGTGTCCTCAAGCTAGCTACTGACTTAGCCCCACGGTCACTAGGCACGCCTGTGTGCCACAACCATGTGACAAAATAAGCCATATGCAAGGCCAATTTGCCAGCCATATAAGGGTCAAACCTACAAGCACATTTTAGCATGATTACATACACAATTTGGCAACCAAATTCATGTCAAGTGATCAATATATCATCTCATACAATCTCATTCACAACCATGTTAACTAATAGACTAAATTGCACCACTTGAACATATTCAATACCAATATGATTCATTTCCAAATTCTCTATTTCATACTAGCATCATATCAACACAAAGTTTACCATTCATAAATCATTTTCTTTACTCATAAACCCTACCAAAACATGCATCATATAGCAATAGCATTCATGCTTAAAACTAACACATATCTAGCCACATCACATGGCTATTTCCACAGCTCAAACATAATTCAAATAACTAGCCTATACATGCCATATTTCAACTAAGTACATCTTTCTAAAAGTACCCAAAATAGATTGCCGATAGTGTGATTGAGATGCTGGCGATCCCTAGATCTGAGCTAGCTTTACTGACACTGTAAAATAGAGAGACAATCACACAGTAAGCTTTCAAAAGCTTAGTAAGTTCAAAATACAATACTTCTTACCCAAATATTCCACATTAGTACATAAGTAAACTATGATATAGATAAATGCACTATTATCAAACTCAACCATATGCTCAAGTATCCATTCATTCAACTTCTAAGATTATCAGCAACCACATAGGTTCAACATTCCTTGATCAACACATAGTTACTCACCATTTAAGCTACTCCATAGCTCAATATTACATCACATCCAACCTTTGCTATTCCTTTGAGATATTTGCACACTTAGTGCTAAATTACATAACCGAAACATAGTCTTTTCCACACACTTAGTGCTAAATTATATAACTGAAACATATATCGATATTGCACACACAGTGCCAATTCATTAAACCGATGCTTTTATCATTTCACACACACAATGCCAACCATCTTTATCCCATATCTAATTTCGCACACTTAGTGCCTTTTAGTTCAATTCTGCACTTAGCATTTCGAATCTCATAGTTATATAGATATTCATTCAATTCACATCACATAGAACATAATTTAACAACATGTATTATATTCGAACTTACCTCGGACGTTAAGCTATTGAAACGGTGGATTAATCGAGCACCTTTTTTTGCCTCGATTTCGATCCGAACCTCTCCTTTCTTGGTCTATACACATTCAAATTCAATCTATTCAATCACCAATTCATTCAATTTAATCCATACATACATATTTAGGGTATTTTACAAAATAGCCCTCACATTTTCACAGTTCGACACTTTAGTCCCTAATTCACAAAAATCATCAAATACACAAAATCTCAAAACACATATGCTTAGCCAAATTCTTCCCATGCTAATACAAGCTCACACATTTCATTTATTTCAGAATTTAACCCTTCAATTTCTCATTTTCTCAACTAAGTCCAAAATACTCAATTTCACTAAAAATTCCAATACAAACTATGTTAATCCAACACCAAGTTTCCATATTTCACTATCAACTAACACATAGCTCAAGTATTCATCAATGGCTCATCTTAACAACATCATCAATTCATAAAATTTCAACATGGATTAGTTAGAGCACGAAGCAACGATTACGAAAACGTAAAAATTATCAAAAATCGAGCTCAAACATAACTTGAATCAAGCTTAAATGTTGGCCAAAAATACCAAAGCTTAAAACCCCTCTTTTTCTTTCTCAAATCGATGGAAGAAGATGAATGCTTCCACTATCAATTTTCTTTTGTTTTATTATAAATATTTTAATACATAAATTACTATTTTAATCTTACTAATTTAATTAGAAAATCATATCACCTAAGCCCTTAATCGTCCATGCTATAGGCAATTGGCCAAATTTCCTTTTAAGGCCTTCCTATTAAAAGAACATGGCAATTTAACAATTAAACAATCAACACTCAGCTTTTTCACTTTACACGATTAAGTCCTTTCTCTTAATTTGCACGCAATCAATAAAATTATTACACAGAATTTTCACACAGACTATGTCACATAGAATCAACACCAAAGATAACATTAAATTATTATTTTGACCTCAAATTGGTGGTCTCGAAACCACTGTTCCGACTAGGGTCTAAACCAGGTTGTTACTATACGAACTTACTAAGCTTTATAGCTTACTCTGTTTACTTTTCTGTATTTTTTAGTGAATATCAAAGCTAGCTTGGATTGGAAGTTGTTAGAGATTGCATCACACTATCGAGCTTCTACTTTGGTACTTTTGAGCTTAGGTATTTGGTTATATGGCATGTATAGGAATTATGGTCCTTTTGGTATTTAGTTTGGTAATGAATTTAACCATTAGAGTTGGCTTGTAAATGTTAAGTGTTTGGTTTTGTGTATAGCCATGAGAGTTGGCTTATTTTGGTATATTTGGTGATTTATATATTTGTGCAAATAGCCTTTATTATATTGTGTAATATTGCCATTTATATGCTTGTTGTGAATTGGCATTTTGGAGTATCACATGGTTGAAATTTGAAGATTTGGTATGCATGTGATTAGAGGTAAGAAAATGCATATATGAAGTTAACTAGTTAAATGAATTGAGAATGTGAATTTGGTATGAAATTGAATAGCATATTATGGTATTTGTGTGCCTTGTAGTTGATGGTATTGAAATGGAATGAATTATGCTTGGTTGAGATTGGTTTAAATGTCCATTGATGCTATGCTATATGTCAATTGATGATTTTTTTTTTAGGTGGTTGCATTTTGGGTAAGAAAGATGGCTTGGTAAATAGCCTACTTTTGTCCACACGGGCAAAGACACAGGCGTGTGTCTCAGTTGTGTGTGACACACGGTCAGGTGACAAGGCCATGTTCCCCGGTGTTTAATTAGAATTCAAGTCAGTATGCTCTACACAGCCCAGCACACGAGCTTGTGACTTGGTCATGCGGCATTAGTCAGTATACCCTACAGGTTTGGCACGGCCTAGCACACAGGCGCGTGGTTGGCGTGTGACCAAAGTCAGAGAGTTACATGGGGTCAGACGCAGGCTAGGACACAGCCATGTGATCCCATTTCGAATTTCCACACGGCCTGTGACACGGGCATGTGTCCCCTGTATATTGAAAAATTTTCTAAGTTTTTTGAAAATTTCCTGAGATATCGATTTAGTCCCAAACCACTTCTAAAGCATGTTTTGGGCCTTGTAAGCTCGCATTAGGGACTTGATGAATGATTATGAAGGACTTGTATTTAAATTTGATAATTGTATGAGAAATGTATGTTCAATTATGTAATAAGTTCGATAATGCTCCGTAACCCTATTCCAGCAACGGATACGGGCGAGGGGTGTTACATTTTAAACTTAAAAGTGAAAAATGACTAGTTTGTAAGGTTCAATTGTTAGTTTTTGAACATAAGGACTAAAGTGTATAAATTTCGAAATTGGTGTAACTTTTCTATAATTATTGATAGTAGAAAGTCTTAAAAGGATTTAATTTAGATCAATTTTGAAATCGAAGCTCAAGTTTGAAATATATTCCAAATTCGATTTTAGAGACTAAATTGAATAAAATGCAAAAATTTAGTGGAATTTGAAAATTGAAAATTGAATTGATTCATACTTATAATTAGATGTTATAAAATTTTGGAATTGATAAATTGAATTGAATAATTGTTTATATAAAAATTGGACCAAATCGAAATAATCGAGGAAAAGAAAAAAATTGTTGAATAGTCCTTGAAGTTCCAACTTAATTGTTTATTTTTTTCGGTAAGTTCATATGGTATGATTTTATTTAAATTTTTATATTTGAATTATGATTTGTGTATGTTTGATCGTAATTTGCAATTTGATACAAAAGGTGAGATCTGAACTAAATCGTAAAAATGATAAATTGATTGATAAATTAAATATAATGAACTAAAATTTGAGATATTTAATGAATTAATAATTGATTATGACTGATCAATCATATTGGTATGAATTTGATTGATTATCGAGATAGAAGATTAAATTGAATAAAATTGAAAATAGTGTAACTTTGTGAAATTATGAAATTTCCTTGGAATTGTGACGAATCATGCTAAGCTATGTATGAAATGGCATTTTGATTGATGTATTGATGATATTGATATCGTTGGAATGGGATTCAAACTTATAATGAAATTGGATTATTTGTTACCCTATTAATTGCTTAGGTAGAGTCAGATATAGTTAGCATGCCATAGGATAGACAGAGTACGATTTACTTCTTCTACGTGTCAATGAGTGTTGGGCACAACTTTTACTTCGGTTATATTGATAAACATTAGGCGCAAACTAATTACTTTGGGATTGTCCAACGAGGCACTAGGTGTCAAATTGGTGTGTTGGTTGGATTTGTGTCTTTGTTCGAGTCTGAATCAAATTAATAGGGGTATAAAATGTAAAGATTATAATGGTATATCAATTGATTTAATATTGTAAAATAATGTAACACCCCATACCCGAGTCCGATGCTAAGACTGGATACGAGACATTACCATGCTTGAACTCACTTAAAACATGTACTTACAGGCTATAAAATTTTGTTCCGAATTAAAAACTTCTCTTGCTTAGTCAAATCATTCCTTTCATGGGCCTACGAGGCATTAAACACGTATCTGAAAACTTTCGGAACTCAAATAAAACTTTTCCTTAAAACAGGGGTCACACGCCCATGTGACTTGGGACACACCTGTGTACCCCTAACACATGCCCGTGTCTTCCACCCGTGGTCGACACTGACTAATTACACACGGCCTTGACACGCCCGTGGACGTAAACCGTGTACTATACCTTGATATACTGACTTATTTCACACGGCCTGGGGCACACGCCCAGGTTCTAACCGTGTGTCATACACGACTTAAACAAACAGCCGTGGGATTTGCCCGTGGCCTATCCTGACTTCAATTTTAAAGGTGCAGGGTACGCACGGCCTAGACACATGCCCGTGTGCCTATCCATGTGGGCACTTGAATGTTATTTACCAAATCAATTGCCACCCTGAAATCAAGATCAAACTCATTCTCAATTCAACAACTCAAGTTACTACATCTTTCATGAATAATACTACATGCTTCATTTATAACATTGAACATACATGCTTAGTCAACTTTGGCCAATCACTTAGCCATATACAAAAGAATAATAAACTTAATAGCCTATACATTGGCCCTTATTAAAACATATACTCAAATGAAGTGTTTTCTATACATGCCATACTTAACATAAACAACTTGGCTATACCAAAATAGTGATTGATAGTGTGCTCCAAGCTTCGATGACGATGATCCACAAGATTAGCTTGGCGGGACTACAAGGAAAGAAAGAAATAAGGACGTAAGCATTTAGCTTAGTAAGTTTGCATATAATACACATAGCAACATGCTTGATTAATATAAACCATTTGACATAAATAATGGTATCATAAATTTCAGCTATAAAGCTTACTTACTCATACTAGTTCTTCCATATCTCATTATACTTACTAGTCTCATACTTGTGAGATAAATAAGGTACCTGTATCACTTGATCACATTGATACTTTAACATGATAATCATAATCTTTCATTCATCATTCATAACATGGCAATACTCATTTCCAACTTAACGGTAATTTTACTTACTTAGCTTTCTTATTATCTCATTTGAGCTTTACTCATTTGCCCGATGAAGTTCTGTGAATAACCGAGGATACTAGATCTCGACCCACATATGACTTGATGTCAAAGCCATATCCTAGATACGGTCTTACATGGAATTTCTCATCTTGGTGTCGAGGCCATGTATTGACATGGACTTATACGAAGTCTTTCTCGTGTGTTCCCTTGGGAATTTACCATTGCCATGTCTTGGCATGGTCTTATTTGGTATCTTTACTCATGAACTGGTCAATGCCGAGCCTTGGCTTGGACTTACATAAAATCTTCCTAGATACTCACCAATGTCATGCCTTGGCTTGGACTTATATGGGATCTCTATCTCATGATAGCTTTTCAATGCCAAGACTTGTATTGGACTTACATGACATCTTTGCTTGGAGACTCACCAATGCCATGCCTTGGCTTGGGCTTATAAGGGTCTTCATCTCATAATAACTCTTCAAAGCCAAGACTTGTCTTGGTCTTACATGATAACTTGCTTGATTGCCGATGCCATGCCTTGGCTTGGTCTTATACGGACTTTCTCATTTCATGTGGTAGATCGAGTATCCTAGGTAATTCATCTTCAATTGGGACTTTCTCATGCTTAATCTCATTGATTTCTTTGTTTAACATAACATTAAACATTTTCATGATACTATTTTACATTACACTAAGCATTTCAATGATATAAATTATAAAGCTTAGAAATCATACAAACTTACCTCAATATACAAAATGTACATAGATATGCAATTTAGTCATCGACTTTGTTCTTGCCTCGGTTTCGATCCGGGCTTCATTTTTCTTGATCTATAATAATAATTTAACACATTGAATACTTACAATAACTAAATGGACTCATAAATCCTACTATGGAAAAATTACCATTTTGCCCCTAAACTTTCTCATAATTACACTTTTGCCCTAAGGCTCGTAAAATGATTCTCATTCAACTTTCTTAAACTTCATGCTTAGCTGATTCTTTATCTCAACTATAGCAATAACAAATTCTCACTATTTCTACCATGTATGACAAATTTCCATAAAAGTTACAAACTAGTCCCAACTAGCATTTTTCATGAAATTCACTTAGAAAAAAATTGTTTATCTAACATCAAACTCTCATAAACTTCCTTAAAATATCATTTTACAAGCATATCATTCATGGGTAGATTTTTGAACATGCATCTTAGCTCATTTTATAGCTAAAAATAGCTAATTCATAATACGAGAACTTCAAAAATACGAAGAATATTAAAAATGAGGCTCAGATGAACTTACTAGCAAGCTTGAGAAATGAACAAACCCTAGCTATGGGGTTCTTCAAATTTTCGGCACCAAGGAAGAAGATGAATGAGATTTTTATCATCTGTTTCCTATTTTAATCATTTAATTAATAAATGACCAAAATGCCCTTCTCTTAAAAATTTTCACATTTTACTAACTCATGTCCATTTTTGTCCAAAAATTATAATTTGGGAAAATTGGTATTTAAAGACTTCTAATTAATATTCTAAATCTATTTCATACAAAAAGCTTCTATAAACTCATATTTTGCAACTTTTGCAATTTAGTCCTAATGGACCATTCAACCTCAATTTAACAAAATTGCTTCATGAAACTTTCACACTAGCATGCAAACATGGCATAATCTTTTAAAAAAACTCATAAATTTACCTCGGATTCATGGCCTCGCACCACTATTCTGACTAGGCCCTAAATCGGGCTGTTACAAATAATGCTTAAAAGAAGAGTTATAATATATGAATTTCAATAGTATACAAAAGATTATGCAAACTGGATACAAGTCCTCTTTTTCTGATATGAGAATGTGACAAATAAATTGATTCAATTCTGAAAATGATAGGAATATGATATTGAATTGATTAAAGGTTGATTATAAGTGAACTAGAATGTTATATGTTTGAATTACTATATGATACGGTTATATGTTGAACTCACCTTGTTGATATGTGATTGTCATGTTTAGGCAAACTTGTCAAGCTAGTAACTTATCGTATTAAATTGTAAATAGAGATAAGTTGTTGTTTAATATCTATGTACTTACTAAGCATTCAATATGCTTACCATGTTGTTTTACCTTTCCCTATAAATTGCCAACTTGTGAAACGTGTCAAGCGGATTATCGAGAAGTTAACAATATCATGTTATCAATTCAGTTGTCTTTTAATCATTTTGAAGCTCAATTTTGTGCCATATATATAGGTCTTATACTTTTTTAACTTAGAAGTTGATATGGTTGAATCTTTTATAATGTTTGATCTTTGATAAGGTTGATGCCTATTACACATGAATGTTATGGTAACATTTCAAGCTATATGTGTGGCACTTGAAATGACATAGTTGAGTATGAATTTACATGGTTAAGATCAAGGTATTGAATGGCTATATGCACATTTGATTGGTTTGTGATTCAAGAAGTTGAATTGATATGATTTGGTACCAAATTGAGGTATATTGGATTGGTTGATTGGGAAATGGTTGAATGCAATGTTGGGAATGTGTTTCAATATGTTTTTATGCAGTAGAGGTTGTGCAAATATGCATCAATTAGTAGGTTTGAATGATGGCTAGGATATAGGTACCAAATGATCTAAGTTGTATCAAGAACAAAGTTCACATAACGATGTCGAGCGATGGTCGTCTTGACGAGCTGTAGACTTCAGGTCATGGCGTGACAAGGAACCTTTTCATCACAACGAGGCCAAGACAGCATGTCACATCGCGACGTCCATCTGAAATTTTGAAACTTTACAATTTGGTCCTATTTTATGCTCGGGCCAACAAAAGACTTTCGTAAGCTCGATTGAGACTCGAAAAAGATTGTATATCATAATGTGAATGTTTTTATGTTATGGTTGGATGTTTGAATGATTTGTTTGCTGAATATTTGATGGTAGTTGCTCCAGCAACAGATGTCACATTTTATAACTCGAACCCAGCAATCGAGTTAGGTTGGGGGTGTTACACTTTGCTAGTTAAGTGCAAGGATGTCTTCGCTTGGTTTGTTGCTGACATGGTGATCATACACCCCCTCCATTAATCAACACTCCTTGGGAGTGTATCCTAATTCCCACCCAGTGAAACAAAAGAAAATGTGATTCTCTTTAGAGACAATGGCAGTGGTAAGAAAAGAAGTAAGTTGTTGGCTACAGGGTTTGTCTGCAATGTTACTTATCCAAATTGGGTCTCAAATGTGGTGATGGTTCCCAAATATGGGAATAAGTGGCGAATGTGTGTAGATTTCACAAATCTGAACAGGGCCTACCCGAAGGATAGTTCCCATTTCCCTTGATTGATCGATTGGTTAACGTCTTAGCAGGGCAAGAATTCATGAGTTTTATGGATGCTTTCTTCGGGCACAATCAAATTTTCATGGAGCTAGACAATTAAGAAAAGACAGCATTCATTACAAAAGACAAACTATTCTACTATACAATTATGCCTTTCGAACTAAAGAACATTGGGATAGTGATAACTCCCCATTCTTTTTTTTAAGAAAAAACTAGTAGTTTTTAGCACTAAACATAGTAATATAGTGACCACTTTTCACCGTCCCGAACGTTAGAAACCTTTAATATAAATACATTAGTTTTTTAATAACCAATTTAGTATTAAAAAAGCAAACATATACTTCAGCATGCTCAAATCCATGTATTTTTAGTTGTTGTAATAACAATAGTGCCAACTAAGCTAAAAACTCAATTGACACGGTGTGCTTGCCACCAATATTTTTGTAAGCTCTTGAAAGATACAGGTTCAAAATCAAATTAACTTAGGCTATGTTTGTTTCACTAAAAACAGTTTTTAAAAAAATAATTTCTAGAAAATAGATTGATTTTCCGAAAAAGCTTACATTTTCGGTATTTGGATAATTTTGTGTAAAATATTTTCTTTTATTTGCTAAATTTTCATGAAATCATTTTTAAAAATTGTTTTTAGTGAAACAAGCACAACATAAATTTATTTGTTACAAAATATTATAGAAACATTTTCTTTTGAAAATCAAAATTTCTTTTATAAATAATATTTTATAATAAATAATGTTTAATTAAAACTTAATTTACATTACATATTATATATATTACATATATGAAGTGGATAGCAGCACATTGGTGTAGGAAGGTGTAAATAAAGCTAAGCATGATTTAAACATTCATATTTATATTATTAAAATTTTCATATTTTATAATATAAAACATTTATTATTAAATATTTATAAATTGTAATATATATTTATTATCAAAATATTAACATAAATTTCTTTAATAATATATTAAGAATATTATTTAAAATTTAAAATTATTGTTAATGTAAATTTATTATTTATATAAAATTGTAATATTAAATAATTTATTGAAATAATAAATTATATTAATAATTTATTATATTATTAAATATAAATAATTAAATATTTATGTTTAATGGTATTGAATATTATAATATTTGATATAATATTTTAATATATTTAAATTTTAAATTTTAAAATTTATTATTAATATAATAATATCATACTTGATTCAAATTATTTTTATTTATAAATTAAGTTATTCACGAAGGAGCTCATTTTGGAAAAATTATTTATGCTTTTCAAAAGGGTAAATTAATTTCCCAAAAGGATGACTTATTTTCTATTGACTTGTAAGTTAATTTCCATTTACCATGTTATTTTTCACGAAACAAAAATAGAAAAATTCAGAAAGCCTTTTCCATGAAACAAACGCCCCCTTGATTGCATAAAAGTGTTTGAGGCAAAGTAGTCAATACCCTACCAATAGGCGTACCGTTTTAGTCTTGATATTGATACGTACCAATATCAGCAAATTTTGATGTACCGCTTTAGGTTTATCGATGCTTTTAAATATTTTTCACATATATATTTATAGTCTTATTTTTAGTTTCTTAATAAATTATATATTATTTTGGTATAAATAAATAAATTATATATTACATATACATACAAATATATCTTAATTACATTCATATAAATATATTTATATGTAAATATATGTTTTAGAATTAATAATTAGGTTCAATAATTTTATTTACTAACTATAATTGTAGAAAAATAAAATGGTTAGGAATAAATTTTAAAAGTTGGTTTAAAATATCAAAATATTGTACCAACAGGTACAGGTTGGTACAAGTCAATATTGATCAAAACACATCAAAAATTTAACCAAAACATAACATATAAAACTTGGTATCAGTTTAAGATCAAAACGGTACGTATCATTTGGTATGGTACTAACTACCATGGTTCGAAGGCTTAGAGTAAGTTAAAAATGGCTAAACTACATTCGTAGTCACCAAACTATGAAAATTCACAAATTGACATTCAACTATTAGTATTTTTTTTTTTTTAGTTACCTAACTATGAAAAATTACAAAATAATTATTCAAATATTCAATTGTCTTTTTAGTCAAACAACTATCTTGAATTTTGGGTAATTTTATCTCCACGTAGATCAACTGATGGCCATAAAATACAAAAATTAAATAATTAGATAATTATTTTGTAACTTTTATAGTTAAATGACAAAAAATAAATAAATTTATTAATAGTTAAATGATTATTTTGTAAATTTTAAAAATTTACTATAAAAAAGAAAAAGAAAACTATAATCGGTTAACCTCTACCATAGTATACCCATTGAAAATATATAAAAATTATCTAATAACTCTTTAAATGAATATTCAATTCCAACTTTTCCTTCCATGATTAGTTGAGTGGTGGCTTTAGAATCAGTAGTCTGCCTCCCCCTCTCCTTGGGCCACTAGAGGTGTTCATGGGCCGGGCGGCCCGGCCTGGCACAAAGGCTCGATCGAAATTTGAGAGGGTTTAGACAAAAATATAAGCCTGAAAAATGGGCTTAGACAAAAAAATAAAGCCTGTTTTAAAAATGGGTCAGGCCTCCAGTAAGGTATTTTTGACCCGAGCCTGGCGTAAGCCAGCCCGAATTCACTAAATGATAAAAAAATCTACTATTTTTTTATTTTTAAATGTTATTTTCTTATTGTTTGCTCCTTATTTTGCTACTATATTACTATTATGTTGTTACTATTTTGTTGTTATTGATTGAATATTGTATAAAACTTATTTTATTGTTAATTTTGTTATTATTTTAAAGGCATTTGTTAATTTTATTATTATTTTAGATATATTTACTTGTCAACTTACATCTATTTTAGTATTATTTAAGTCTACATATTTTTTTAAAATTTATTTTCAATTTGTTAGAAAATATTTATTTTGATTTTTTAGTATTTTTTATGTATTATATATATTTCAAAATTATATAAAATAATATAAAAATTTAATACAAGTGGGCCAAATCGAGCCGAACCCGAATTTTAACATTTTTATATGGGTCAGACTTAAGCAAAATTTTAGACCTATTTTTTAAGCCTGGTCCAGCCCGAGCCCGATAAATGAAACTAAATTTTTAGTTAAACCCAGCCCATAAACACCTCTAGGCTGCACTACCTCCCTCTCCCTTTTCTTTTTCTTTTTTTCTTTTGTCATCCTTTGTCAGCCATGGGTTGGTGTGACTGCCGACGCACCGCTTCTCACCTGACCCTCCTCCCACTTTCTACAGGACACCAGTGTTAAGAATTTCAACACTTCCCTTTCAACTGGTGACAGTGCTACCGACGCTCGTTTTCTTCTTGATATGTTTGTTTGCTCTTTTGACCCCTTAGTTTATCTTGCTTGCGAATGAAACTTCTTATTTGAAAATATACGGTTAAAATTGTCAAATTATCATATTTGAACTTTATATATTACACGTAAGGCTTCTTAAAAAAATATTTGTTTATGGTAGCATTCTTTTTCAGAATATATCCTAAAATGCTTAAATATATCGTATCTTATCTTATTTTCGATAATTTGGATGATAATCAAGTCTTTAGACCAAAGGTTTTCATGCCTTCTTAAATTGCAGCAAACGGGTTGCCGAAAAATTGCATTCCAAGTCATTGATGAAAGGAGCTCAATGTCGCAATACATAAAGATGAAACAAATATAAGATAACATCCTTATAATCTAAAGTCAGAAAACCAAAACAGCATTATAACACTATGAAACAAGAGATACCATACCGATCATTCTTCTTCAGCGATCCTGCCCTTCTCGCTAACATAGATACCATCAAGGAACTTTCTAATATCCTTGTTCTTCACATGGCATTTCTGCTCCAATCAAAACTCACATTCATCAACATAAATACCAAATATCAATCATCTCCAGCTTCAATCTCAGTTTTTAAAAGGGATCGACACAGGGCCTACCTGGTTTATCAAAGCTGCTGAGCGTGACACAAGTTCGATATCGTTACCATCCAACACGATCTCGTCTTTAACCTTCTCTGATCGAACAATGGATACCCCTTCCAACATATCCACCTTTCGCACCTGATGTTCACCGGTGCAAACGTTAACATAATGTCATTGGAATACAAGGAACTTATCAAACTCTTGAACATGTTTCATATTTGGTTACTTGAACCCTAAAACATGAACAATTCGGTTCAAGATGTAAAAACAATGCCTACCCATTTCTCTACATCAGTCAATGCAACCAGAACTCCAGAAAATATAAGAATTTTAGGTTTACATCAAGTCCTAAGGGTGTTGACATTAAACAAACAAAATATATGAATCAACGTATGCTCTTAATGTAGCATTTCAACAGCACCGTACGCTTGAATAGGCCAAAAAGAAAATGAAACAAAAAAGGCCCTAATATATGATAAAAACAATAATAAATGCCTTATTCAAACAAAAAAAAAACAAATAAAGGGAATTAAATCAACAGTGACAAAGTGATTTCGATTCAATAAGTGATTAAAAAAACGGAGAGAGAGAGAGAGAGCGAGCGAAGACCTTCTTCTCGCCAAGGAAATTACGGATCTCGATGGACTTGTTGCCGTTAGTGATGGAGGCGTTGATCGGAAAATGAGCATAAACAAACCTCATCTTGTAACGGTAACCCTTGGTGACGCCGGTGATGAGATTCTCAACGTGGCTGAGAGCAGTACGGATGGCGGCGCTAGTCTTTCTGGAGCCAAACCAAGCCTCGATCCTGAGCTTGCGCTTGCCGCTCTCCTCGTCCTTGATGAGGTGAAAATCGAGGTTGAGGTGCTTGAAGTTACGGATGAGCTTACCCCTGGGACCTTCAACCTCGATCATCTTGGCCTTCACCTTAATAGCAACCCCATCAGGGATGTCCATTGTCTCTGAAGAAAGAATGGTCTTCATTTTGCTTGCCCTCTGCTTCCTTTCTCGGTGCGGCTTCGATGGAGGGACTAAGCAGAGTATAAAAACCCTATAACTTAAAAGGCTGTAATGATATATAATTTATTAGTATAAATGGTATCGTAGGATTCAGTTTTGGGCCGGCTTTAGGGTTAAGAGAAGAAAATAGAGGAGAAAAATAGATTGCTGTGAGAGTCCGGCCGAATTAAAAAGCTTATTTTTCGAGATAATAAGCAATAAATTGAATTAATGTAAACTTGTGTATTTATCAAAAGTTAATTAATTCACCTTTTTTAATCACCAAATTGTCTAAACCAAAATTTACTAGAACAAGTAATAACTCTTTAGGAATGTCTTCAAACACCTACATATCTGTACTCTTTTTTGTAGTTAGTTGCTTTTTTTTAATCACATGTAATTTATTATTTCATTTTATTATATTTTTAATTGTGAATAATGACCAACCGATTGAGTCTTAACTTGATTGTCATGAATATTGTTGCCAATACAATAGGACATATGTTCGAGTATATTAAAATGCATTATTCTCTTGTTTATAGATTGGGAAGGGACTACGGATAATTTTAAGCAATATGTCAAGTATATATGATCAGAATTTATAATGAAATTATTTAAAAAATAATAAAAATTATGAATAATGACCAAAATGTCTAATAATTTAAGTGTGCAAGGGATAATTTGGCCCGTGCAATTCTCATGTAATTAGGACATGTTCTTCTGTGCTTAAAAAAAAGTACTTTTGGAAGAAAAGTTATGCAGAACAAACTGCTTTTGGGGGGAATTTTTAGCTTCTAAAGAGGAGAAGCTAAAATTTTTAGCTTTTCCTCTCTTATAGCACTTTTAGTGCTTAATTACTTTTTGACCCCTCCAATGACATAGTTCTTGTCCTTTTTTTTTTCTTGGTGCTTAATTACAAATGTATTAAAATCATTAATTAAAAATAAAAAATATTTTTTAAAATATTAATTACAAATATTTAATGGTTATGTTTAAATATTTAAAATGTAGTTTATATATTCTAATTAAATTTTATAATTAATATTTATTACTTAAAATATTTAAAATTTATATTTTATATATTAAATTATTAACAAGTTATAGTAAATTTTTATATTCTTCCTAAAATATAATAATATTAACTAATTTAAATTTTATTTAAATGCATATTTGTTACTTGATAATAACATGTCTAAAATGGATATTTTATTTCTCAAAACACTTTTTGACAGCAATGCTAAACACTCAAATTTTAAACTAAACTTTTCAAAAGTACATTTCTACAACACTTTTTAAAAGTACTTTTCAAAGCATTGCTAAACTAACCATTAGTAGCCTTAGAGTAGCATAGCCTTGCCTCCACCCCAAAAATGGTAAAATTACCTTGTAATGCCTTCAAAATTTTAAAAATTACAAATTAGTATAATGATAAATTTTCTCTTCACTTTCTCTCTCCTAAAAAAAATTATGATTTATCTTTGTCCAAAAGTACTTTTCTAGTTTTGCCCTTGGTCTTACCGTTATTCACTTATTCTGAAAAAAAAAAAAAAATCCATTTTTTTCATTTTTTTTATTATCTCTTCTTATTTAAGCATTAGACAACATTTCGAAGCATAAACCCCCTTGTAGATTTCTTTTTGTCTTATAGGTTTCTTTGCACATCCAACGTAAGATATAATATATGCCTAGCCTCCTTCTAAAGAAAATATTATTTGGCATATGCAAAGAATCTAATAATGATTGAGTGTTTCTCAAAGTTGTATTTAAATTTATCGTCATTTGAAGCTGCAGGTGTGCAGATGTTGTTTAGTTATAACACAATAGATACTTGGATGAAAGTATTCTAATAATCGAATAAAAGAAAATAATTTACTTCAAATTTAGGTTTTGAATACTTATAATTATTAACCTAATGAATTACTAATCTAATTAAATTCATGATTATGAACACGACCGACTTAAACTAATTACTAAAAAGCAATATTGTTTAAACTACTGAACTAAAACAATCTCAATTAAAAACTTTCCTTCCAAGTGTAAAAATGTAGTGGTTGATTAGTTTAATTAGAAACTAATGATTAGGCTTTGTCAAATTTATCAGGAATTATCTATTGTTAACTTTAGATCCTCACGATCTCTCGACTCACCTCGGATTCAAAAATTTGCCACCAAACCTCAACTCTTGCATATTAGCCAATTGCTTATAGGGTCTCTCAAATGCTTCTACGTGTTACCTATAATAATTGGTATCACACGTACAATTATAAAATCATAAGGTAATCACTTATTCATTTTTTTTTTTATTTTGATGACTTACATAGCTTTATATAAATATACCAAAATCGTTGATCTCCATTTATATGATTGATTGAGAATTAACTCACAATGAGAGATAAATTAAATGAATTATTTTATTGACATTTTTTTTACATCGGCACACTTTTTATTAACTAGAGGATGTAAACTCTAGCATGTGAAAGAATCTCATTTTGAGTTACATTTTGTGGACTACGTTAAAGCGCCTCCTACACCAAGTAAATTTTTAATCGATTTCCTATCGTAATTAGCCGCCAATTACTCGAACTAGCTTGTGAAAACCCTAAACTTAGCTGTTTTTTTTATATATATATAGATCGAACCTGATTGCAGGATAGACAAATGAAGAAATCCTAACCTGATAGAAATGAAGAAAAAAATATTGTTGTATGAGAACCACACAATTACTCGAATCTATATTTATTTCGATAATCATAAATTTATGGAACCATTAAATAAAAGAATGTAATTGTTTAAACTATAAATAATTTATTTTGATAGGAAAATAATAAATTGAATTCAGGGTCCGTTTGTTTACATGTAAAATATTGTACGAAAAATATTTTTTGTATTCTCCTGTGTTTGTTTCATAGAAAACAGTTTGGTCAATAGAAAATGACTTATAAGTGAAGATAAAATAAGCCATTTTTTCTGTAAAATAATTTGTCATTTTGAAAAACATAAATTATTTTTAGAAAAAGTTTTTCTATAGATAATTTTATTTTTTATATAAAAATTAACTTAAATCAAACTTAATATTATTATATTGATAATAAATTTTATTTTATTTTAAAATATTTAAAATATTTTATTTTTCAATATTATTTAACATTATATTTAAAATATTTTATTTTTCAATATTATTTAACATACATATTTAATTATTTATATTTAGTCATATAATAAATTATTAATATAATAAATATAAATTATTATTTTAATAAATTATTTAATATTTCAATTTTATTTTAATAATAAATTATAAAAATAATAAATTTAAATAATATTATTCACATATTATTGAAAATATTCAATTTTAATATTTTAATAATAAATATTTATTACAACTATAAATATATTAATAATAAATGTTTTGTAGTATAAAAGTTAAAATATATTATAAGTTTATGTACACTTCATAGATTTGTAATTTAGTCTTTGTACTTTTATTTTCAAGAATTTAGTCTCTTTACTTTTTAAATTTGAAAATCAAATTCAATTGTTCACATCGTTAATTTTTTTGTCCATTTTGTTGATGTCACATTTTAAATAAAATACTCATTTAGTAATCATGTAATTAAAAATAACATTATAATGAATCAATTTAATATAATATTTTAAATATATACAAAAACAATGTAAAATATAAAATTATAGATAAAAATAAATTTAATTAAACAATAAAAAATAAGAATATCTCAAATGTGAGTTTGTTTCGTTGAAAACAACTTTTATGAGATATTTTAAGAAATCTACTAAATAATAGAGAATATTTTACATGATTCATCCAAACACCAAGAAAATATTAACTTTTCAGAAAAATATACCATTTTCCAGGAATTATTTTTCAAAAGTCATTTTCAATTAAACAAATGAAACCTTAATTAAAACTTAATGTTTTAAAATTAATTGAGAATTATTCCCGTTATATTTATTTTGAACCATTAATAATTTATACAATACAAATAAGATGCAATTTTGATTGAATTTGTCTAATAATAAGCAAACAAGTAAAAGCACTAACAACTCGGCGGTAATATATCGAATGAGTTTGAGAAAAATAATGAATGTTGATTTAATTAAATGATTAACAGGAAATCAAATTATCTAATAAAGTTGAATACAAGCCCCAACAACATTCTCAAGTGTTTTTGGTTTTTTAATCTTCAGATTATGGATTTCTTTGTACTAAAAAATAAATAAAAGCAAGAAAGAGAAAAGGCAACAATTCATGCATTTACGACAATTTGGCAATTTTTGTACAATTAAAAACCACCCATCGTGAGGACACAAAACACAAGGAACAGCACAAACTCCTTTCAACGCTTAGCATCAAGGAAACACAGTCCCTATCTTCTTAAAACTCAGGTCAGCTATCTGCAACACCCCACATTTTGACATCGTCTTCATCTTCCAACTTATACCTGCTGAAGTGATTAACCGTGAATTTCCACTCTCCTTTGATGGGATCATAGGAAATAAATTCAGCTCCTTGGTCCTTGGCTTTCCTTCTAAGCATTTCCTTATATTTCTCGATTTTTGGACCATCTGTATACTGCTGTCCTGTCTTTTTATCAAAACACTTGATGTTAAGAAGTGTTACCTCTGCAGGCTTATTGAGACCTTGTCCAACAGGAGGTTTCTTGCTATCATCCATGTAAACTATTACCTCGCGGTTGTTGAACTGCACAAGGGACTCCAAATCAAGACGTCTCACATCTGTCTCACCCAGGAACTTGATGCTTCCGTAACCGTGCTGTCCAACCACAAAATCCTTGACATGCCGACAGTACCCTGGTTCAGCCCTTTCCTTTGCAGCCAGTTCTTGGATTCGAGGTTCTGTATAGTAATCAGACCGCCTAAGCTTTGGCATTAAAGCCTCAATGTCTGCCCCGTGCTCGTAGACAATAGCAGCCTCACCAGCTCTGTGGCCATTGAGGGTCATGTATGACTCTTTCTGAGCAGAATGATCGTCATGGACTCCATTAGCTTTCTGGTTACCTTTGACTGGGTGAATTCGCTCCTTCCCATGGTCATTTTCGGCTGGATTTTCTACACAATCATATTAATCAAAAGACATTAAACAGCAGCAAAAGCAATTTATAATGACCCTAAATTTATCTGATAGTTATAATCAGATAAGCACACTCAATCTTTATGACAAAAGAATTAACATGCCAACATGCAGAATATATATATAGAGAGAGAGACAACAGGTTACCATGTTGAATATCAGAAGACAACAGGCAGAACAAATATATATCTTTAATGCTTTGCTTTGTCCCAACTGAATATCAGAAACTCCAAAGCAAAGGAATAGACAACAGGCTACCATATTCCTGATACGAAAGTCTAGTAGACGAGAGTTATAAAAGGAAACCTTGAGGAGCAACAAATATTTCCTAAATCAAGCCATTCAATGGAAGAAAGATTACAAGCCATGGAAGTTTCACATGATAAAACACTAAATTAATGAAGCAATACTGGTGATATAAATTAATAAAACTTGAACAAGTCCTCACTCCGCTTTAAAAAAAAAAATTAAGATTTTGATGTGATATTGATATTTAATCATGTGTGTGATTAATCATTAATGTAACGTTTCAATTTTAAGTAAATAAATTTAAATTTAAAATTGAATTACCATAACAAATTCTGCAAAATCTGAAATAATTTTAGACATTTACCAAAGAAAATAATTAAAACATGTGACATCAAGAAAAATAACGTATAAATTATATAAATACCCAAACATGTTAAAACATATAAAAAACCAAACTATTAACATGTAACATTTTATATAAATTTAAAATACTTTCCACACGCGAAAAAAATGCAAACACATTTTTCTAGAAACTGAATCACTATGACAAATTAGGTAAAACCTGAGATAAACTGTGACACAACAAAATAAAATTATTCCTCTAAATTGTATCACCATGACAAACTTCATAAAATATATCAAAATACAAAAAAATGCATTAACACGACAGATATTGATGAATGTATCAAATTCTACATAAAATGAATTATTAACGTTAACAAAAAATATACAATTTATATTACATAACACAAATGAACAAGAAGAGAAAATGAAAATAATTAAAGTACATAATATCATGAAAAATAACATGAACATAACACAAATATAAACTTACAATACTTTAAATTTTAAATATATGGACTCCATATATAACAAAATTAACCTTCCAAATTTTAATTAACCCGTTGCTTTGTTGTCAATTAACTAGACATGTTCCAAGACTGAGATACCTACCCAGGCCTAAAGTCCCGCCCGAAGTTTGAGCAAAAATATTACGCTAAAAAAATGAACTTGGACAAAAAATTAAGCCCATCTAAAATATTAGACAAACACAAGCTCAAACGTTCAAGGCTCGAGCCTAGCCCAACCCATTTCTAACATATACAAATTAAATCTATAGCAATATAATACCATAATATAAACATTAAAAAATATGATAAATTTCCTATATTTAAAATTTAAAATAAATGAAAAATATATAAAATTATTAAATACTAAATTAAAAATAATATAAATATTCAAAATTTTAAAAATATGGGCAGGCCTAAAATAGGCTTGAATTAGCCATTTACAAATATGAACAGGCCAAGATTTGAGCAAGCATAAAGTATGTTAATATCATTATTAAGCCTGGCCAAAACCCAGCCCAACCCATGGGCACCTCTACAATCAAGTACATTTTCACAACCCTTAATTCAACCTCCACGTTGATTTGGGGGACAGCTTTTATATTAGGGTATAGATGGCATGACAGAAAATTAAAGGTGATTACAATTTCATGCAAAAGATGCTACTTACCATTTTTATCCTCAGCATTGGAGCTACCATCAGAAATTTTGCCTAGATGAAAAAGATGCTCCGAATAGTCAGCCAGGAATAGCAAAAACTCAGTGTAATCAGAGCATTGAAAGAAAATAAATAAGCTTAAATTGATAAAACTAGAAACTAAATCATAGCATTCTCAATTGAAAAAGAATATTGTGATGGCACCAAGAGAGACTTCTCACAATCAAAGGCATTACCTTTTTTTTTTTTTTTACTTTTTTTCTCTAGGCCACTTGGCGACTATCACTTGGTTAGATAATCAGTCTGACTATAATCCAAGATGCTTGTTTGGAAGTGTGTGGGAGAAAGAAAGAAAATAGAAATGCAAAACACTACAAAGAGGAATCAATTACATACACAAAAAAAGGACTCTCACTCTCTAACTTCTCAGAGATTATATGCTATTAACAGGGACTCAGGCAAAAATAGCATTTTGAGACAACTGTTGAGAAACTTATAATGTCAATTGGTGGCAGGTAGGTAACACATGTAAAGAAGAAACAAAGCCTGCAAAGAGTTTTTTTTTTTTTTTTTTTTTGGTATACGATCAAGTGGTTAATATCTAATAGGGAAGCCTGCAAAGAGTTGAATGCTTAAAAACAATCACTTCCACCATTAGCTATAAGCTTTGGTTCTATTCCTAACTTACTCACTTGGTCCAGCCAATGGAATGCAGATGAGCTTGAATGAATCTTACCATTCTCATGCACAGCAGCGGATGTAACCTTCAATGGAGATGCCTTCTCAGCAGAAGCTCTTGAAGGCCAACTTTCTGTGGGACGAATGATCAAAGCCCTTGGATTTTCCCTAGGGATAAAAACAGCATCAGCCTTAGGTGTGTTGGGTGTCTCTTCATCATCATTGAAAAATGGAACCTGCAGATATTGATTAACAAATAAAATAAACAAATGTTAGAATTGTAACCTCATATATTAAACAATCTAATCATAGTTTAACTCAGAAAATCAGAGCTACTAATTTCATAAGAAGTAGGACGCTCACCTTTGGACCATTATTATTAGGATGATACTTCCTTGCAGGCAACCTAATCCGCCTTTGGGAAAGGTACCGAGAAGTCAATAAAGGCGATATTCTAGCAGGAGCAGGTTTGTCCACCACCTGATAAAATCATTAGCAGTCAATCAATTGATACTATCATATCTTAATTGAAAACAAGAATATTGGTATCTTGAAGAGAGAAAGAATGATCTATAACAGCAGGCAAGCGACTCAAACTAGAAAAACCTAAGCAAAGTCAGAAAGTTACAGGCATGCTGGAAATTCCATACTGAACAGACGGTGCAGTCCCAGCCTGACCAATTGACATTTGAGGCATTGCAGGGAGTGTTCCATAGGGGTTTATAATAGTCCCTGGTTGTACTACAGCAGCAGTCTGTGTAGCAGACCTGTCAAACAGAACATGCAGGATTAAGCTCCACATGAAAATCGCATAACTAATTGGATGACGGTGGAGAAAACATATTCAGGCACCCTTTTGCACAGACATGTGCAAAGGTGCAAGAAAGAATTATGCTAGTAATAACAATGCATATGCATGTAGGCAGGCATATATATATGCCAGTGAAAACAGAAGAAAAATCTAAAGGATTACACATACGATAGGCCAATATTACTCTGACCAAAAATGCCTGATCCGCCACCTATAATGTCAGCAACATCATTATAGTCAGAATCATCAATTAAAGCTCAAACTTCAATGAGAATATTCAAGATAAAACTTCTCCTACCAGGTTGTGTCTGACCAAAATTGCTAAAGCTGAAAGCACCACTGGTCTGAGCTGGTTGAAAAGGTGAAGCAAAAGAGGGCTGCACAAACAGGAGTCAAACTACAAACTTAAGGCTCAAAAACAGGTAAGAAAAGCATGCATGGTTATTACATAAAGACTCATGTACAGACCTAGCGAGTACTATAGCAAATTATAATAAGCAAAACACCTAGAGTCTTAAGGCTCATAAAAAATTTAAAAGCTACCCTCATAAAAATATCAACAATGAATCTTCATTCAACAAAAAGATAGGCACCTAAATGCAGAAATTAAATCAGATATCTACTCAACTTATCAATCAATCATACACCACAAGGTTCAAAAGTGGAAAAGTAGTTGGAATTCTTAATCCAATAAAAGAAAGAAGAAAAGGCAGGTAATTCTGTGAGCCGCAGCAGTGTGATGAAAATGTACAGAAAAAGAGAACTTGGTCAAAAAGGGCAACAAACTTTATAGCACCTTTCTGTAACCAAATAACACAAGCTAAGGATCATAAATATGATGAAAACGAAAGATGATTGTAAATAATTCACAAGTGGCTTACAGTTGTTGGGCCGAAGGCCACTGGGTTGCTAGAAGGAGCCAACGATAGTGAGCTTGAAAACATATTCCCACTAAATCCAGTGGAAGGTGTGTTGAAAATGCTTGTTTGACCGAAATTACTAGTATTCTGTCCAAAGGTAGAGGTCATCTGGCCAAAAGCATTGCCTGTCTGTCCAATTGCAGGGGAAGAATTGAACAGAGGTGATGTCTGACTGCTGCCAAAATTTAAGCCTGTGGCAAATGCTGAAGTTGTTGCTGGAGCTGCACCAGTACCAAAAATGGACGGTGAAGATGAAAATGGAGTGACAGATGAGCCAAAAAGAGATGAACCGGTTCCAAATGTAGGAGTAGATGATGAACTAAATAATGAAGTTGAAGAAGCTTGGCCAAAAAGGCTTGATGATGTTGGTTGAAAGGGGTTTGATGTAGTAGTTGAGGTTGCAAAACCTGTACTATTGAAGGATGGAGGTTTTAAACTAAATGGGTTGATACTTGAGCTGGAAAAAGGATTTGCAGATGTTTGGCCAAATGTTGAAGAACCAAAAGGACTTGTAGATACAGTTGACGCACCAAACCCAATCCCTCCAGTAGTCTGAGCAGCTGGCTGCGGTCCACCTGATATTTCAAATTAGTACAGCAAGGTGATGAACGTCAAACAAGAAAAGAATAATTAACTTTCAGGGTTTTACAATATTTTACAAAGGTACCTTTATCTCCTAATTGATAATCCTCCCATCTCAGCTCCTCGTGACTTTTATCTTTATAAACAGGCATTGCTGAAATTGACTCCAACTTTGCACCTGGCTGTCCACTCCCACTATCTGCATCAGTTGTAGGTGTGTAAGGAGCTACTCTACTTCCCCCACGTTGACCTCCAAAAGGAGACTGGCCGAGACTAGTGCTTCCAAATGCTGGGGCAGAAGATTGACTTCCTGCATGAGAAATCAAATTCAATTTTATGTGCACACGCATGCGCAAGAATCAACTTGCACTAACAACATGGAAGGCCTATCAAACTATATATTTTGCCTAAACCATACAAATAATTTCAGTTTTTAGTGGATCATGCAGACTGATTACACACCGAAAGGAGAACTCTGGGCTCCAAATGAGGTTGTTCCAAATGGACTACTACCAAATGCTGGCGTTGATTGGCCAAAAGCTGGGCTAGACCCAAAGCTGAACGATGGAGTAGAAGATGCTCCAAAAGCAGGAGTGCTTGAACCCCCAAAAGCAGAACTTGAAGCTCCAAAAGCAGGAATTGTGGAAGTGCCAAACGCAGGTGAGCTTGATGCCCCAAATGTACCTCCAGTTCCAAAGACTGGGGCATTAGACACACCAAATGCAGTTCCAGTGCTCCCAAATGCTAGACTTCCAGTTGAACCAAATGCAGGGGTGCTTGTGGCACCAAACGTGGGGGTGCTTGTGGCACCAAAGGCAGGGCTACTTGAGGCACCAAACGCAGGGGTGCTTGTGGCACCAAAACCTGGAGTGCTTGAAGCGCCAAATGCAGGGGTGCTTGTCGCACCAAAAGCTGGGCTACTAGTGGAACCAAAGGCAGGACTAGAACCAAACGCTGACAGAGTTGAACCAAAAGGTGTGGAGGAACCAAATATACCACTACCAAATGCAGGTTGTGATTGCTGATTCGTGCTTCCAAAAGGATTTGATTGGGTGGGACTTGACCCAAAGCCAAATGCAGGCTTCTGACCAAAAACAGAAGACCCTATCCAAAACAAAGTCAAAAGACACCAAGTTACCCAAGAGCTAATGATTAAAAAGTCAGACAAATTTAATTAAAAGCTGATTACCATAAATTAACATATGAGGAAATAGAAGTGCCCCTCGTGATCACATTTAAGGGCCTAATGTGCTATGTTTTTTAGAAAGTCTCTTACTAATAAACACTAAATTTTTCTATCTCCATGAAATAAAAGTGCAATTAATTGTAATATTGATACACATACAAATGCATTTATTTGAATAATAATGCCATGATCCACACATATTTGGTATTGGGACGCTACCATTAAAGCATCACAAAATATGAATGATCTACACATTACTCTAAAGTCAGAAGAAAATTTATACAGGTAACTAAACAACCCTAACAAAGTAGACTAATAGTGACTCTTCCTTGAAGATAGTTGAATTTTAGAATTTTTATGTATGACAATCATATTATCAATATATTAACAGAACGAATATGAAATGAACCGAATGAAGGATAACTTAATCATAATAATAGAAAAGAAAAAACATAGTCTCTTACCACCAAAAGATGATGATGAACTGCCAAAAGTGGGAGTAGATGAACCAAAAGCTGGAGATGAAGAGGCACCAAAGGCGGTTGTTGAGGAGAAGGGAGAAGAAGATTGGGCCGCACCAAACACTCCAGTCGAAGTACCTCCAAATACCGAACCCCCTGTTTGGGAACCAAAACGGTTTGGACTACCGGAGCAAGGTTTAGCTGCAAATGGATTGCTACTTGCACTGGTCTGCCCAAAAACAGATTGGGATGCAAATGGGCCACTTGATGATTGCCCAAAAGCTGTTTAAAGAGTTTCTGACAGTTAACTTAATTGTCCAAAAAAATTCATAAGTAATAACAAATTTATTCTAAAAACCGATGAAGTGTAAAGCAGGTTAAAGGTATATATATATATATATATATACACACACATATATATATATATATATAGCAAATAACAGACAATGAATATTGACCGGTAACAGTTACCAAGGAACAGAACACCAACAACATAATGGTAAACACTTTTGATGTGATGAAGTGCAGTAGTATTTTATAATTAAATAAAAAAAGGCACCAATGAAGGAAGAAGAATAAGAAGATAACAATGATCTGTGCATATCACGGATGCAACATGTAAATGCTTCTTGCATAATTAAGCTAATCTTCAATCTGAAAACCAATCAAACTCCTGAATTTCACGATGGCTTTATAAAAGTTAAAAGCACGAGCTTCTACTTTTAAAAAGAAACGGAAGAAATTATGCATTCATCGAAACAACAGCTCAACATGTAAAATCAGAATATGATTTCAACGGGAAAGAGTGAAAGGTAAGAGTAAGTCTCACGATTAGTTGTACCAAACATCTTCGTCTACGTAGTTATTTACTCCACAGGTCCTTGATGTCAAACTGAGAAAAGAAAACAAAGCAGAAAGCTGATTTAAACAAACATGGAAACTAGAACCAGTAATGAATAATTAAATTCAACTAAATCCATGCTGAAACTTGAATTAATATTGCGAAAAATAAATCAAATGCGGCAAACGTGATGCCCCGAACCAAACTCGGGATCCGTTTCTTCGATCAAAAGAATCATTCATTCAGTACCGATTGAAAAGGCGTTTCAACCGTTTGATTTAATTTTATCCCTCCAATTCATTTACTTAAAACTAAATACACAGGCACATATATATAAAAATAAATAGTCAAAGAGGGAAAGAAGATATACCGGGAAAAAAAAGAAGGTGTTCAATAGCTGTTATATGTACTTTCCAATTGTGAAGCCTGTTATTAAAGATGATCAAAAAAAGAAAGAATCAGCATGCATTATAAAGCAGTTTATGCAGTCGAAGTGCGAGTGAGAAAAGATGATAAATTAGGGTTTGGGAGAGGGGGAACCTTTTAGGACGGATCTGAATCGGGAGGTTTGTTTATTGCGTGAGAGAATCAGAATAGAAAGGGTGTGAAGGAAGAAGGGAGAGAAGAAGACCCACGATGGCCAAAACAACCAAACCAAGCGGAAATCATACCGGGAGCAAGGAGAGAAGCTTTGTACATCGGGTGATCCACGTAGCTTTGTTAGTTTGTTTAACCGGAAAAAGACATTATTTAGTGTCTAAATTAGTAAAAACCAAAAATTTTAATTTTCATCCAACTAAAACTCTATTTTGACATATTTATATATTTTAATTTTAATTATATACATTTTATTACTTTTATCAATTATATATTTCTATTAATTTTGTATTTATATATTTGTAATTTCTATACTCAAACTCGTGTGATACGATATCTAATATTAAATTTGTAATTTTTATAATATTAATTTTTGTTTAAAATTTTAAAATATTATTTGATAAATTAAAAAATTAAGTATTGAAAATTTAAATATTGAATTTAAACTATAAAATATTTTGAAATATTACTTAAAATTAATTATGAAATATTATTAAATTATTTAATAAATATATTTTTAAATTATAAAAATAAAATTTTACATTTTAGCCTTAATTTTTAAACATTTCACTTTATTCTAAACAAAATCAAATTTTAAAGCAAAGTTGTTACATAATAATATAGTATTAAAATAAATAAAATAAAATAGAATTAATTGAAAATATTCTCCATTAAATTTTAAATAGTTGTTATTTACTTATTATTTGTCACATTTTTTATATAAAAATTCTATCAAATTTTATTTTGAATTATCATACATGCATTAAATATTAAATTTCAATTGATTTAATTTTTTTCAATGATCTATCAAATAAGGTTTAATTTAGAATCAGTTATTAATGTTATTTAATTTTAAAACATTTAATATTAAAATTATAAAAATTTATTATGATTTCAATATTAATATTAATATATTATAATTTAAATAATAATTATTAATAATTTCTTACAAGTAATTCATTTTATATACATGGATAAATTAATTTATTTTAATGTTAAAATTGTTAAAATTATAATTTTGTATTTATTTTTGCTCTACTTTAATTTGTAATTAACTCTTATTATATTTGAAAAATATAAATTTAATTTGATAAATTTTATTAATATGTGTTTTTTGTAAACTATATTTTAAGGTTAACAATTTAATATTCATTAAATTTAATATTATAACACTTAAAATTAATTCAATTAAGCAAAATCTTAAAATAAAATGATAATTTATTTAAAATCAACTTTATATTTAACATATAAAAATTAGAAACAAAAATTTAAATAAAATGCATGAGTAACTTAAAAGATTAAAAGACGAAGGAGTAATAAAATTAGTTTATCTAATTTGTAAATAAGTGTTTCAAATGGAGAATATTATGTGTTAAAAAATTGTAATGTGAAAATCACTATGTATTTTCTTTTGTAACCCTATATTGTTATGTGTATATATATATGATTAGATAATTTTTAATTTAAATTAAAAATCATATTAATCTCTTAATTTCGTATTTTTATACATGACATTTTGAAATTATAATGTGATATTATTTAGTTTTTTAATA
Source organism: Gossypium rotundifolium (assembly GCA_025506655.1). Classification (NCBI taxonomy): domain Eukaryota; kingdom Viridiplantae; phylum Streptophyta; class Magnoliopsida; order Malvales; family Malvaceae; genus Gossypium; species Gossypium rotundifolium. Next base: position 43,630,738 of record CP106723.1, read on the forward strand.
ACATTTTAAATGGTGTAACATAATATTAAAATGTCACATCACATTAAAATATTAATGAAAAAACTGAAATATTAAATGGAGAAAAAACTCAATTATCTCTGGATAATGTTTTTTTTTTTAGAGTATGTTTGAAAATGAATTTTATTTTAAAATTTGGATGGAGTTTTAAATCTTTTAAAAGTAATTTGGTTTTAATATTTATGTTTGATATATAAGATAAGTTGATTATAATTATGAAGAAATGATACAGATAGAGAAGAATGGATTTAAATTCAAAAATAGTGCGAAGAGTGTGTCCAAAGCCAGAGGTTGGATTTAATAATAAAACCTGGTTCTCTAAATCCTAGCAAAAAAAGAAAAAAGAAAAATGTTTTGGTCCTATCTAAGATGCCTACCAATAAAAACTTTTTTTTATTTTAATTTCTTAGCTCATTGCAATATTATGTCACGTCAAACGAGAAAACAAAGTGCGAGTTGATGTGGATAATTAATATCCAAGGCTAGATGTTGCAAGAGGCGGCTCCTCTTCGGAGTTTGAGGGGCCCTTTCCTAGAAATGTTAATTTATATTACACTCACATAAATTATTTTAAGGGCAAATATCCCAAAATACTAAAAAATATAAAAATTACGAAAGGATAGGTTTCAAAAATATTGACCGGAAAGGCAATTTTCCCAAAAAAGCGTCATTCGTCGCCGTTTTTGGGAAAAGGGCTAAAAGCGGCGTCACGGAGGAGCGCTTTAGGCCACGTCACCTAAAGCGCCCACGAGGAGCGCTTTAGTGACGCTATTCAGCAGCTCCTCCGATGACGCGCTTTTAGGCCAAGAATCAAAAAAAAATGTGACCGTTGGACCCCAACGGTCAAAAACCAACGGGTAAAAAAAAACTATAAATACCCCCAACCCTTCATTTTTTCACACTTCAATCCTTTCTCATTTTCTCTCAATTTTCTCTCAATTTGCTCTCAATTTTCTCTCAAGTTTCTCTCAAAGCCCTTGAAATTTACTCTTAAATTTCAAATAGTCTTCTACCATTTCTGAAAAAGCCCTTTATAATTTTTTAATATATTTATTTTTTGGAAAATTAAAAAATCTTTATCGAGTACAATGGTAGGAGATTTACATCGCTGAGACAAAGAATCACATTGGCGTCCAAAGAATTGAGAATGGTAAGTTTGAATTTTAATTTTCAATATTATTAAATTTTTTAATTATGCAATTTTAATTAATTTTGAATTTTATTATTTTTTAAAAATCGTAGATCGGGTGTTGCAATGTTATATTCGCAACATGCCCGGTCCCCATCACCATTGATCGAGAATTACTTATGGAAGCGGTTTTTGGCACGTGGCCACGATAGGTCGGGGTTCAAGTTGGACCCGTTTTGATAAAGCGTTGATAGAGAGGTGGAGACCGAGACGCACACTTTCCATCGCCATGCGAGAGTGTAGCATCACCTTAGAAGATGTGCGATTCTGATTGGGATTACTGGTGGATCGAATCGGTAGTCACCGGACCGTAACATCTCACGATTGGATGGTCAGATGCTACGAGCTCCAGGTGCCATTCCGGATAAATTGCAAGGAGGTCGGATCGATATGGTTTGGTTCTGAGACATTCCCGCAAATAGAATGAAGATTCGATGAAGATGAAAGAATACGGTATGCACGGCATACATACTTCGAGATAATTGGAGGCTATCGATGTCGGACGCCTCTAGAAACCTCGTCCACGAGATGGCTCCTCAAACTTGTTGATTTCAGAGAAAATTATGAATTCGGTTGGGGTCTGCTGTGCTATCGAGGTTGTATCGGGAGATGTGCTTGCGCGCATCTTGGATAAAGCAAAAATCGGAGGTTGCCTATCACTCCGCAGTCATGGGCATGGTTTCGATTTCCATTTTACGCCCTCGACTCGACCAAACCATATTCATTCCATTGATAACGAGGTAAATTTAATATTATATTTTTCAATTATGTCGTAGATTTATAGTATAATTGCATGCTAAGAGTTTATTTAATTAGGTGGAACCATCCAGAAGTCATGTTGGAATACGACTCGCTTGAGGATATACTGACTCCTATTGGAACAACGGTGGAATCACAAGTAAGTGTCGAATTTCGTTATTATAATTTAGTATTTATGTATATAACTAATATTTTGGTAATATTAATATAGTTTCAATGGACACCGTATGAGGATCCCGAAATTGGGCAAGAATTCCAGAGGAGTTCCTCCAAAATCGAGCAGTTGCACGTTAAGGTCCCGCTAATCACCTACGCGACCGTGGAGATGCACCAGTCCAGATCGGGTTCTGCGGCAATTTGATGTCAACAACCGATTCCGTGGTTCTCGAGGTGCTCGATGATGAGCACATGTGGACTTACTACGACAAAGATACTCTGGATTGGCCAATATTTTGGTCGAACATATCGAGAAGTGGGAGAACCAGATGACTTTTTACCTAACCGGAACCGATCGTAGTTCTGAGTTAGCGTGCGTCTTGGAGTACATGCCATGGTTTAGAATCCATGGCAAGTCAGATCTGTTGTCGGTCAAGAGAGCGGCAACAAATTCGCGGCGAAGGAAACGTCGAGCCCTTTACATCCAAGGAGAAGGGTGATGAGACGGCCCAAAGAATAGCCTACACGATCACGGGCCCATCAACGGCGCCTATCTCGATCACCGGGCCCATCAAAGCGCCTATCTGATCCACGGCCCATCAACGGCGCTTATACAATCACCGGCCTATCGATTCGGTGACAACACCGATAACACAGCGTCCACGGTTTATGCCGGTCGTACCACCGCCTTACATGTATCCTCCTAACCCATATATGTTTCCTTTTCTAGTCCCCCAGTGTTGGAATCCATGGCGGGTTCGAGTCCGTTCTCGACAACTCCTTTTAGCCACCGATCGTGAGGCCGACATCGGTGTGGGATTAGAGGAGGTGCCGTCGAGAGCGATTCTTTCTACCAGACTCCTTCACCAGACGGATGCGCCACCCCGCCGTGGTTTATGCAAACACCTCCGGTCATTATTTTATCAAGGTGGGTCATCATCAACACACCTGAACTGCACCCACCGCCGGGAGGACGGATTCCCACCGAGGTTCCACAACCTCACGGAAGCTAGAAGAAGGAGGAATCAGTAGCAGAATCACGATCGCCGTGTGGCACCGGGTTCCCACCGACATCCGCACTAAACCCTAAACCCCATAATTTGAGTAATTGTAAATTAATTTATAATTTGAGTTTAATTTTTTTGTAATTAAGGTTTAATTTTTGTAATTAAGTTGTAATATATATTATAAAAATTGAGTTTGTTTTTTTGTAATTTAATTTTTTAATTTATTTAATTTTAATAACTTTGACAAAATATGTTTGATTTTTTTTTCTTTTGTAATTAAGTTGTAATATATTTAATACAATTTGAGTTTGTTTTTTTTTTGTAATTTAATTTTTTAATTTATTTAATTTTAATAACTTTGACAAAATATGTTTGGTTTATTTTTTTTTAATTAAGTTGTATTATTTTAATACAATTTGAGTTTGTTTTTTTAATTTAATTTTTTAATTTTTTAATTTTTTTTGTAATTTAATTTTTTGTATTGATCTCGCATTCTCGCCAATATACGTTGTTTTATTATTTGTGTTTGTAATTTAATATTAATTATCTTATATTTAATAAATTGAGTTATTGTACAAAAGTTCACCGTTTTCCTCCAAAAAATGTACATTACATAGCCAAAGAAGAGACAAACAAGCTAAGAACACGGTCAACTAGTCCGATTTGGACACGAGCGAGATGTATGGCCGGGTTCCTACACCACCCGCACCGGCCGACTTTGGTTGGTCGGTTCTGGATATCCATATTGTTGCGTATTCTAGTCGAGGAAGGTCGACCTTTTGGTTTCGTCTCAATTCTCTATCCCACAGCATGCTTATACTTGCAAGCGATACCGATGGCCACTTACGTTCATCTCGGGACTGGTGGGAATACGTGTCTCACACATTGTACATGTTTTCTAATTTGTAGACTTCATCGACATAGCTCATGGGGTCAAGACGAAGATTATGACAAGCCGCAAGTACATGAGCACATGGGTAACAAGTGCATCAAATATCCACATCGCATGTCCTATTTGTCAAGTGTACACGATAATGCCCGCCAACAATACCTTGGCTCGGTCTGTCAAACTCCGTGACACGAAACCATAGGTCGTCGTGATCGTGACAAAGCTGTGTGCATAGTGTTCGCCGTGCCTTCCCACGGTTAATTTCTTGCAAGACCTTCGGCTCCATACATGGCCTCCTTGCATCGCTCGATAACTCGCCGCTCTCTTGAGAAATAGTCCGCTTAAACGAAAATATGTCTCCATAAAACCCATTGTAATCGGCAGATGACGGGTTCCTTTTAGCACAGAATTTATGCATTCGGCCAGGTTTGTGGTCATATGACCATATCGTAGGCCGTCGTCATATGCTTGTGTCCACTGTTCAAAAGGAATATTGCACAGGTAGTCTGCGCCTTGGCGTTATCTTCGTGCAACCGCCAACATCTCGTGAAAAGCGGTCTTTATTGATCTCGTACCGCCAATATACGTTGATATCGAATATTACATACCACTATTCAAATTGCGAATAAATCGAAAATTTCAAAAGAAATTATATTAATAGAAATTTCATACCCATATCGGTCACTTGCCGTTTCATCTTTTAGATCGGTGTTGCCCATAGTAGTTGGATGCCACATGCCTCGTGCAATATCGATGGTGTGTGCGATGCCACATGCTTCCCCTGTCGTTCTATTGCCGCAAGTATTCCAGGCCCCGATCGATATAACGATATGTCGGGTTGAGGCGGACATGCCTCCTTAACCTAGATAGGAAGAAGTCCCGATCATCACCGACTCCGGTGTTATTATGAACGCAATCGGAAGGATTCTCCACGTACCGTCTTGTGCCACACTAGCAATAGCCGATCGTATATCTACCATACATGAAGGTACCATCAATTTGTACCAATGGCTTGCGGTATGTAAAAGCATCTCGGCATTGCTTAAATGTCGAATCAGCGCTGAACACTGCGCATCCACAGAAAGAGCACGATCATTGTAGTCTGTGGGTTCGTTTCAATGTACATTGTCGCTGGGACATATCTCTCAAAGACCTTACACCATCGCCACACTTCATTATATGAAGCGTCCCACCGACCGTGCAACTTTTCCAATGCCTTCGCTTGGCTATCCAAGCCTTTCAGAAGAGGCGTGTACCCCATTTGGCTACGAATATTGCCAATTAAAGTAAAGCCTTTGTAGTTTTGGGATCGGCCTTCACCGTCGGGATTATTAAATCACCAACATGTCGAATCCATCCTCGGATGATCTTGTGTTACACCACAACGGCACGTTAAATAATGCAACATTACATAATATTAGTGTTATTCAAATCATTGAACACATAGTGATCTTGTCTCAGTAAGATATGTATGCGGACCTTTGTACTTCTTCACCTCCCACATCCCGTCCTTTTCCTCAACGACGCCATGATTTTCCATGCACATGTGCCGTCTTGCAAAGACACTTCGCCTGTACCTATCGAGCTTTGATTTAACCATGGTGTAGTTAACCCGTTCACGATCTTTGTATTGTTTCAATGCACCAAGAAAAGTGTTCTTGTTGGAAAGCGGTTACCAACTTCTAATTGGTCCGAATCCAACGAAGAATTTGTACGGTCGCGCGTCCGGTGTGGTAGTTCAGAAACTCCAATGCATCATCTTGAGATAGATCGACATTATGCATGTCTGTTTGAGGCGCAGTATGCCCCTGAATAGCGGATCTTCTTCTTTTTCGTCTGAACCGCCTCAACATCTTGGTACAATTGGAGCGGGCTCCGGTTCGAAAATAGTCCAACTTCGCACCGTCGGCCCACGCTCCCGAGGTGGATCCACATCGGATTCATCGTCCGATCCTCCATAACACGCAACAAACGAGGGCCCTCATTTGGTGGATGCCGTCGGTAATACATCATCCCTCCTTAAACATCTTTCGTAAAGATTCCAATCGTATGTGGATTGCCATCCACTAGAAGTTGATAGACGTCCCCAATGCGTATTTACATCATCCGGCGTCGATTGGCGAATATGCATGTCCCATCCACCAACCGAGTGTAAATGCGGGGTTATGTTTTCCATACTACCACCGCACACGGGCACTTCGTGTTTTGCCTCCCACTTACGAGTGTCGACCCTAGGTCGTGTATTCCCTCGAACGATACTAGATGTTGAGGTCGCAGCGAGATCACTTGGAGATGAAAATTCTACATATAACTCGAGATAGGCGATCCACGACAAAATGATTCTCCACCATTGCCTCAAGGCTCAGGGACCTTTGATGTCGAATGCATCATATCTCACCGGATCGACAAGCGCAAAATCTATACTTAATAGATCGAACTTTCATTGGCGTTGTTCAATATTTTACGCCTAATTCTTTTGCAGTTCCACCAAATCGACGTTTCGATTAAAACTCAATCATGTTGTGTTCTCGATAAGAAAACAACACCATTTTGATGTCACGACTTCACCATCGTAGTAAATAACACTATTAATACGTTCACTCATTTTCGATTTTTTTCTTTTTGCTTGAATGCTTTACAACCGAGAATGCAATTTGGTGATTATAGCCTAATTTTGCATGAACCTTTGTAGCAAAAGTGCGCCCACGTGGAGCGCTTTTCACCGCCTCGGGTAATAGTGCACCTATTTGAAGCGTTTTTATACGGTTTGTTGAAACGCTCTCAAAATAATTTTGCGGAGACCATCGTAGCAAAAAGCGCGTCCACGTGAGGCGTTTTTGCCACGGTTTGTTCAAACGTCTCCTCAAAATTATTTTGCCGGAGACTACTGTCCAAAAATTAATTCATTTTCACATTGCAAGTGGATGGAAAGATTAGCTAAAGCGGCGTCCACGAGAGTGCTTTAGGCCACGTCGACTAAAGCGGCGTCCACGGCGCGCTTTAGGTGACGTGGCCTAAAGCGCTCCGTCGGACGACTTTAAACGATTTCAAAAAGCTACCGACGTGGACGCTTTTTGGGGAAATTGCCCTTCCGGTCAATATTTTGAAACACGTCTTTCCGGTAATTTTGTATTTTTTGGTATTTTGGGATATTTGCCTTATTTTAAAAGTATATTAATTATTGTATTTTTTAATTTTGAATTTGGTGGCATTTTATTTTTTACTTTAGTAGTGATTAAATTTACAAATGGTTAATTAAAGTAGTATTTTTTTGCTCTTGATTACTGCCATTAATAACCAATAAAACAGCTAAACGAGTCTTAAGAATAAAATACATATTTTAAAATTTAGAAAAAATTCTATACATTTTAGATTTTTTTATTATTTTTATTTCACATTCTTAATGAACCTGATTAAATGGATGTATAAATTTAAATAAATATGAAAGTATAATTGTTTAAGTCCATTTTGTTGATGGATAGAAATAAAAATAAACTTATGAGAAATTAATTAAAAGCTTCAAGGCATGTAACTATGTCACTTCATTTAAGGTTCTATTTGTCTCCTATCTATATTTCAGTGTGCAAAAAAATTACAAGCAAAAAAAAATCTGTAGGATACAATAAAACCTAATGACTATCAACCTTTTTCATTAACAAAAACAGCCCACTGAGCATTAAGATGAGTATAGCAAGAGTACCAAATTCTATAAAAAAAATTATAAGTTTTTGGCGTGTTTTGGGATATCCATCCAAGTAAATTTTAAGTCCTATTTGTAACAACTCTCATATCTCTTTGTACAAACAAATTTACTATACTTCCTGAAGCATTTATGGTGTCACATATCGGTTTTATTTTTGTCAAGTATTCATTTACCGACTGATGTTGTTTCTTTTGTAAGTGGAGTGTGTGTATGTGTGTGTGTGTTAAAGAAGAGATTTTAGTACTGGATTTGGATGCATACATACCAGCAATCTTGCTCCAAACAACATAAGAGGTGCTAACTCCAATAAAATGAGAAAGCAACTTATCACTAATGGTTGAGAGTAACCAAGAAGCAATAAGTTTATCTTACCACTTGAACGAACTAAAGAAGGATTTTCAATGAGTTTGCCTTCTTTATCTACAAAAAACTAAGCTAGAACATCTAGGGCTCCCAAAATGTAACCAGTGAGACCATAACCTTCCAAGATGAAGGAAATTTGATCTTTCCATAAGATAAAATTGGTACCATTTAACTTCATAATGTCATGTTAAGGAAACAGATGAATCTTGGATAGAAAAGAAGTAGACACAGTTTTTTTGGCAACGACGCCAACAACTTGACTGCCTCTCTAACCACCAGGGCACAAATGCCAAGACAGAATGTAACACCCTATACCCAGTTAGGTCACCGAGCCCGAATATCAGGATGCCATACCACCGTCTTACATTATACAGATACAAAATGGCTCATTATTAATAGAACATCCTCTATTTTAACATTTTCATAAGTTTTAAGTCAAACTAATCCTTAATTATGTTTACAAATTGCTACACATACTTTAATTAAGCATTTACTAACACTTGAGCATGCCTTTGAACAACTTGAAAAAATTTCCAATACAAGTACGTAGGTATCGATATTTTTCTCACACGATATCAATACCGATTGAAAAATCGACACCAAAACAACATTCTGTTTCTCGCCTAAAAATAAAACTCCAAAAATTATCGGTACATTTCAAAAAGTATCGGTAATTTTACCCAGAGTATCGGTACTCATGATATGGTATTGATACCAAATTACAATATTGACTTCTTGCACAACAAAATATCACAGAGGTATCATTTTTAAAAATCTGAATATTGATAGCTCTGCTCTAAACATTAAAAATACAACATAATAAGGAAAATATTCCATTCCAATCATAAACCATTCAACATGTAACTAATACATCGTTAAATAAATGACAGAATGACCACAATAACAGTTCAATAATAAAAAACATGTCCAAGTAACCAAACGATATAACAAGAACAATATCCATAGATCCTAAGAATTAATAAGCTATGAAAATAACCAAAACATCATGGCAACATTTATGCGATAGTTCTACCACATTGCCTTTATTTTCCCAAAACATAAACCAGAAAATGAACACCTACGAAATAACGAAAATGGACTTGCTTGGATCACCCTAAAAAACCACACTGCTCACACCAGAATGTTACTAATCTGCAATGGTCTAAAAGGAGTGGGTGAACTTAACAAGCTCAGTGAATGCCTAGAACAACTATCATGCAAACAATTCATCAAGCATTAACGAAACAACCATATAGCATAATTCCAACAATTCCATCGTTAGTGTCATACACTTACTCATGTATTATTTACTAGCTTATTTACATAGTAATCACATTCACTTTTAAACATATAACACTTTACATACAATCATATTTAAAGATAATTTAGTACTTGAGCTATGAAATGTAAAAGTGGGCTCTATCACCACTCATCAGATACATGGATCTCCAACACACCAAAAGACTCATAGAGTCGAACATATCCAAAAAGTGAAGCATATAACTAACACTCTCCATCACACCAAACATGTCCCCTTGAATGCAGCTTAGCTCACATTTCCTTATCTCTCCAACATGTCCCAAGGCCTCAACTCCCAAATCATATAACATATATAGGTGAGTACTCACAATCCTATGGCATGTCGACTATATCTAACGGTCTCAAAGTTCACAAGGCCAAAATATCCATTATTAAACACACATATTACTTACCGATTATCCACTCACTATCACTGCATATTTGCATCGTTAGCACAATATTATCTGTAATAGCCCGATTTAGGGCCTAGTCGGGATAGTGGTGCGAGGCCACGAACCCGAGATAAAATTATGAGTTTTCCAGGTTTATGCCATGTTTGCACGTTAGTATGAAAGTTTTGTAAAGCAATTTTATTAAGTTAAGGTCAATTGGTCCAAAAAGGACTAAATTGCAAAAGTTGCAATGTATGAGTTTCTAGAAGCTTTTTGCATGAAATAGCTTTAGAATAATAATTATGAGCCCTTAAATAGCAATTTTCCCAAAATTTAATTTTTGGACAAATTGGCTTTAAGAGACTATTATGGAAATTTTTAAGAGGAAGGGCATTTTGGGCATTTGGCCTAATTAGTGATTAAAATAGGATAAAGATGAGAAAAATTCACTCATCTTCTTCCTTGTTGCTGCCAAAAATTTAGAGACACCATAGCTAGGATTCTTCATTTTTTCAAGCTCATAGTAAGTTCATCTTAGCCCCATTTTTAATATTCTTCGTATTTTTGAAGTTCCTGTATTATGAATTAGCTAATTTTAGCTATAAAATGAGCTAAGATGCATGTTCAAAAATCTACCCTTGAATGACATGCTTGTTAAATGATGTTTTATGGAAGTTTAAGAGAGTTTGATGTTAGATAAACATATTTTCCTTAAGGAATTTCATGAAAAATGGTAGTAGGGACCATTTTGTAACAGTAATAAAATTGGTCACACCTACTAGAAATAGTGAGAATTGATGATTGTTATAGAAGAGAAAATGATTCAGTTGAGCATGAAGTTTAAGAAAGTTGCATGAAAATCATTTTCCGAGAATTGGGGCAAAAGTACAAATATTAAAAAATATAGGGGTAAAATAGTAATTTTGCCAAAGTATGAGTTATGAGTCAATTTAGTCAATATGGTTTTTTAAATGATCTATTTATGATTATAGATCAAGAAAAATGAAGCCCGGATCGAAACCGAGGCAAGAACAAAGTCGAGGACTAAATTGCACATCTACATATATTTTGTATATGAAGGTAAGTTTGTATGATTTCTAAGCTTTATGATTATTATCATTAATTTGCTTAGTATAATGTACAATAATTGTATGAAATGATCATGTTATGTTCAAGCAAGAAATCCCGATAATATGTACAAGCAAGTCCCGATTGAAGATGAATTTCCTAGGATACTCGATCTACCACACAAGATATCATGTAAGTCCAAGGCAAGCTTGGCATTGATCAAGTTAGCAAGCAAGATATCATGTAAGTCCAAGGCAAGCTTGGCATTGATCAAGATATCATGTAAGTCCAAGGCAAGCTTGGCATTGATTAAGTTAGCAAGCAAGTATTCATGTAAGTCCAAGGCAAGCTTGGCATTGATCAAGATATCATGTAAGTCCAAGGCAAGCTTGACATTGATCAAGTTAGCAAGTAAGTTATCATGTAAGTCCAAGGACTCAAGCTTGGCATTGAGTATGTTATCAAGAGCAAGACTTCATATAAGTCCATGTCAAGACATGGCCTTGAAACCAAGATGAGACAACCCATGTAAGACCGTGTCTAGGATATGGCTTTGGCATCATATTATGTGGGAGGAGATTTAGTATCCTCAACTATTCACAGAAATTCATCGGGCAAATGAGTAAGCTAAAAGAAGATAGCAAGAAAGCTAAGAAAGTAAAGTTAGTATAAAGATGAAGTTAGATGAAGTTGAGTAGTGAATGAGAAAGTAGATATCATGATTATTGTTATTATAGTATACTGATCAATGTGATCAAGTGATACAGGTATCATGGTTACCTTACAAGTATGATAATAGTAAGTGTCATGAGACATGTAAGAATCTATATGAGTAAGTAAGCTTTTTAGCTGAAATTCATGATACCATTGTTTATGTGAAATGGTTTATATTAAGCAATGATGATGCTAAGAGTTGTTACATGCAAAGTTACTAAGCTATATGCTTACGTTATGATTCTTTCTTTCTATGCAGTCCCGCCAAGCTAACTCGTGGATCATTAAAGTCGGAGCTCGCAACACATTATCAACTCTTATTTTGGTATAGCCAAGTTACTTTACTAAGTATGGCATGTATAAGAAAGATTCATTTTGTGGACATGTTTTAAGAAGGGTCTTTGTAAAGGCTATCAAGTTTATTATTCTTTGTATATGGCTAAGTGATTGGCCAAATTTAACTAAGCATGTATGTTTATTGAGGTCAATGAAGCATGTAGTATTATTCATAAAATTTGGTTGTTATTGCATAGTTGAATTATGTATGGTTATGATATTTATTTCAAGGTAGCTAATGGCTTGGTAAATAGCCTGTAAGTGCCCACACGGTTGGACACACGGCCGTGTGTCAAGACCGTGTTAACCCTGCACCTTAGTATTATTAATCATAATAGGCCACAGGCAAATCCCACGGTCGTGTGTGTATGCCGTGTAAGACACACGGTTTGGACATGGGCGTGTTCCCAGACCGTGTTGATTTAGTCAGTATATCAAGGATTAGCACACGGTCTAAGCCCACGGGCGTGTCATGGCCGTGTGAAATTAGTCAGTAACCTCTCACGGTTGGTAGACATGGGCGTGTCTAAGCCATATGGAAATAGTCAGTAGCCCTACACGGTTTAAGGGCATGGGCGTGCTTAAGGGTACACGGACGTGTCCCCAAGTTACTCGGGCGTGTGAACCCTACTTCAAAAATGAGTTATTTGATTTTTAATTCTAAAAGTTTTCTGATATGAGTTAAAGGTCTCGTAGGCCCTTGTTATATGTGTTGACTAAAAAAGTAAAGTTTTTAAGTTGGAACGAAATTTTATAGCCCGTAAGTACATGTTTCAATGAGTTTAAGCATAGTAATGTCTCGTACCCAAACCCAGTATTGGTCTTGGGTGCGAGGTGTTACATTTAGTGGTATCAAAGTTACGGTTTAGTGGGTTCTAGGACTAACGTAGCACGAGCATGAGTCTAGCTATACATACCATACGTAAGAATGTTTTTATAATGATAGTGTGACGACTCCTGACGACTTAAATTATGTTTATACATATAGTAAATAGACCCCGAAGGAGCTGAGGCGGATGATGTAGCAAGTAACGCACCAGCTCCCGCAGAAGGGACGATACCATATGAGAATAAGAATAGACCCACTACGGTGAATCAAGAAGGAGGAGGAGAAGAGGCTAGAGAAGCCTTCCTCTATATGATGGATGCCTAGTACACTGAGTTCGTTCGAGCAAACCCGAATGCACAACCCCCTCTACCCCCGCCTGTTCCACAACCTGCTCTAATAGCCCCTCAAGTAGTAGAAGTGGTAAGAGGAGGTAAACCTCCAATTGATAGGATCAGGAAGTATGGGGCAAAAGAATTTTGAGCTAGAAAAGATGATGATCTAGAAAGAGCTAAGTTCTGGCTAGAAAATACCATCAGAGTATTTAACAAACTGTCCTGCACTCCTAATGAATCCATAAAGTGTGTAGTCTCTCTCTTAAGAGATTCTGCTTACCAATGGTGGAACACCCTACAGTGGAACAAGTCATTCCAATCATCATCCAAGAAGTCAAGAGATTTTCCAGCTCGATCAGCTACTTCCACTGGGTTTTTAAGGAAAGACAAGAGTAAGCAGTATTTGGGAAATAAAGCACAGACCACTTCAGTTGCAAGTGTTGGAAATTTTAGATTTGACAGACCGGAATGTCCACAACGTGGCAGACGCCATTTGGGAGAATGCCGAGCACATGAAAATGCATGTTTTAGATGTGGTTCCCAAGACCATTTCATAAAGGATTATCCAAAGATGACTAAAGAAGAGAGAACTCAGAACCCGAGATCTAGGAGTATGGTCAGAGGGAGACCGCAGAGGAACCCGGGAAGTGGGACAAGTGGAAGAGGTAACCCCAGAGAGCAGACTGTGAGACCCGAGCATAGAGCGCTTGCAAGGACTTATGCCATTCACACTCGTGAAGAGGCATCTTCCCCTGATGTTATTACGGGTACCTTTTCTCTTTACAATACCAAAGTTATTGCTTTAATAGATCCCAGATCTACACACTCTTACATTTGTATGAAATTATTACCCGGTTTGGGTGTGCCTATATATACTACAAAATTTGTGATTAAGGTGTCTAATCCTTTAGGCAAGAGTATGTTAGTTGATAAAGTTTGTAAAGATTGTCCATTAATGATTAGAGGTCATTGCTTTAAAGCAAATCTTATGTTGTTACCATTTGATGAATTCGACCTCATTCTTGGTATGGACTGGTTGACTACTCATAATGTAATTGTAAATTGTGGGAAGAAATACATTGAGATGAGATGTGAGAATGAGGATACTCTTCATGTAGAATCAGATGAGCAAGGTAGATCGTCGGTAATAATTTCTCATATGATGGCGTAGAGATGTCTAAGAAAAGGGTATGAGGCATTTTTGGCCTTTGTATTGAGTGATAAAGAGACAGAGTTAAATATTGAATCACTGCTGATAGTATGTGAGTATGTGGATGTTTTTCCTAAGGAATTACCAGGATTACCACCAGTTAGAGAAGTTGAGTTCAGCATTGAGCTAACTCCCGGTACTATACCAATATCCATTACTCCTTACAGAATGGCTTCAACAGAGTTGAAAGAGTTAAAGTTACAGTTGCAAGAGTTGATAGACAAAGGCTTTGTAAGATCAAGTTGTTCACCATGGGGCGCTCCGGTTTTGTTTGTGAAAAAGAAAGATGGCACCATGAGATTGTACATTGATTACCATCAGCTTAATAAAGTGACAGTAAAGAACAAGTACCCATTACCTAGGATCGACGATTTGTTTGATCAATTGAAAGGAGTGACTGTGTTCTCCAAAATAGACTTGAGATCAGGGTACTACTAGTTGAGAGTGAAAGATTCAGATGTATCCAAGACTGCCTTTCGAACAAGATATAGGCATTATGAATTTTTAGTCATGCCCTTTGGGCTGACCAATGCACCTGTGATATTCATGGACTTAATAAACCGCATTTTCAGACCATACCTTGACAAGTTTATAGTCATTTTTATTTACAACATACTGATTTATTCCCGAGACGAGAATAAACATGCTGATCATCTACGGATAGTTTTACAGACTCTTCGAGAAAATTAGTTGTATACCAAATTCCGTAAAAGTGAATTTTGGCTCAAGGAAGTGAGATTCCTGGGACATATTGTCTCGAGAGATGGAGTCCGAGTAGATCCAAATAAGATCTCAGCTATAATAGACTGGAAACCACCGAAGAACATCACTGAGATTAGAAGTTTTTTAGGCCTAGCCGGCTACTATAGACGATTTGTCAAGGGGTTTTCTATGATTGCAACCCCGATGACTAAATTGTTACAGAAGAACATGAAGTTTGAGTGGTCGGAAAGATGCCAACAAAGTTTTGAGAAGTTGAAAGCAATGCTGACAGAAGCTCCAATTTTAGTACAACCCAAATCAGGGAAAGAATTTGTAGTCTACAGCGATGCATCCTTAAATGGATTGGGCTGTGTACTCGTGAAAGAAGGCAAAGTGATTGCTTATGCCTCAAGACAATTAAAACCTCATGAGAAGAATTATCCGACGCATGAGCTAGAATTGGCCGCCATGGTCTTCGCGTTGAAGATCTGGAGACACCATTTATACGGTGAATGATTTCAGATTTTTACCGATCACAAAAGTTTAAAGTAGTTGATGACGCAGAAAGAGTTGAACTTAAGACAGCGAAGATGGTTAGAGTTGATAAAGGACTATGAGTTGGTCATCGACTACCATCCAGGAAAGGCGAATGTAGTCACCGATGCTTTGAGTAGGAAGTCTCTATTTATTTTAAGAGCATTGAATTCAAGGATATCCTTATCCGACAATGGCTCCATTTTAGCTGAGCTAAGAGCTAGACCAATGTTCCTTCATGAGATCTTGGAGGCTCAGAAAGAAGATAGTGAATTGCAAGTTAAGAGAGCTCAATGCGAGTCAGATGCTGAATCCGACTTTCAGATTAATTCTGATGGATACTTGATGTTCAGAGATAGAGTTTGTGTTGCGAGAAAAGAGGAGTTTATATAGAGAATTTTGTATGAAGCACAAAACGGGTGTCTATCTGTATATCTGGGTAGCACCAAGATGTATAGTGATCTAAAGCAATAGTATTGGTGGCCGAAAATGAAGAAAGACATTTCAGAATTTGTTACCAAGTGCATTATTTGCCAGCAAGTAAAGGCTAAACACCAAGTACATTCGGGTTTATTTCAATCTATCTTGATTTTCGAGTGGAAATGGAACCGTATCACCATGGATTTCGTAACGGGTTTACCGTTGTCTCCGAGCAAGAAAGATGTTGTTTGGGTAGTGATTGATAGACTCACGAAGTCAGCCCACTTTATACCTGTACGAGTGGATTATTCCTTAGACAAGTTGACAAACTTGTATGTTTCAGAAATAGTAAGACTTCACGGAGTTCCCTTATCGATCATATCGGATAGAGATCCAAGATTTACATCCAAATTCTGGAAGAAGCTGCAAGAAGCTTTGGGTACAAAATTGAGTTTTAGCACAGCTTTTCACCCTCAGACTGACGGTCAGTCAGAAAGGTTAATTCAAGTACTCGAGGACATGCTCAGATGTTGTGTTTTGGAATTCCAAGGCAGTTGAGAAAAGTTTCTCCCATTGGTGGAATTCGCCTATAATAATAGCTTTCAATCGAGCTTAAAGATGGTGCCTTAGGAGGCCCTATATGGGCGTAAGTGCAGAACTCCCTTATTTTGGACTGAACTCAAGGAAAACCAAATTCACGGGGTTGATTTGGTTAAAGAAGCTGAAGAGAAAGTGAAAGTAATTCGAGAATGTTTAAAAGCTGCCTCCGATAGACAGAAATCCTATTCGGATTTAAAGAGAAAAGAGATCGAGTACCAAGTTGGGGATAAAGTCTTTTGAAGTATCACTATGGAGAAAAGTTCTCAGATTTAGCCATAAAGGCAAGTTAAGTCCACATTTCATTAGACCTTACGAGGTTACGGAGAGAATTGGGTTGGTAGCTTACCGTTTGGCTTTGCCATTAGAATTAGAGAAGATACATGATGTGTTTCACGTGTCAATGTTACGACGCTACAGATCAAACCCTTCGCATGTAATTACCCCTTCGAAAATAGAGATTCGTCCCGACATGACTTATGGTGAAGAACCAGTCAAGATTTTGGCTCGGAAAGTTAAGCAACTAAGAAATAAGAGTATTGCCTTAGTAAAGGTATTGTGGCAAAGACACGAATTGAAGAAGCTACATGGGAATCAGAAGAGAGTATTAGAAATCAGTATCCAAACCTTTTTGCTGGTAAGATTTTCGAGGACGAAAATCCCTAAAAGGGGAGAATTGTAATAGCCCGATTTAGGGCCTAGTCAGGATAGTGGTGCGAGGCCACAAACCCGAGATGAAATCATGAGTATTCTAGGTTTATGCCATGTTTGCACGTTAGTATGGAAGTTTTGTAAAGCAATTTTATTAAGTTAAGGTCAATTGGTCCAAAAAGGACTAAATTGTAAAAGTTGCAATATATGAGTTTCTAGAAGCTTTTTGCATGAAATAGCTTTAGAATAATAATTATGAGCCCTTAAATAGAAATTTGCCTAAAATTTAATTTTTGGACAAAATTGGCCTTAAGAGACTATTATGGAAATTTTTAAGAGGAAGGGCATTTTGATCATTTGGCCTAATTAGTGATTAAAATAGGATAAAGATGAGAAAAATTCACTCATCTTCTTCCTTGTTGCCACCGAAAATTTGGAGACAGCATAGCTAGGGTTCTTCATTTTTTCAAGCTCATAGTAAGTTCATCTTAGCCTGCTTTTAATATTCTTCGTATTTTGAAGTTCTGTATTATGAATTAGCTAATTTTAGCTATAAAATGAGCTAAGATGCATGTTCAAAAATCTACCCTTGAATGACATGCTTGTTAAATGATGGTTTATGGAAGTTTAAGAGAGTTTGATATTAGATAAACATCTTTTCCTTAAGGAATTTCATGAAATATGGTAGTAGGGACCATTTTGTAACAGTTATAACATTGGTCATACCTACTAGAAATAGTGAGAATTGATGATTGTTATAGAAGAGAAAATGATTCAGTTGAGCATGAAGTTTAAGAAAGTTGCATGAAAATCATTTTACGAGAATTGGGGCAAAAGTGCAAATATTAAAAAGTATATGGGCAAAATAGTAATTTTGCCAAAGTATGAGTTATGAGTCAATTTAGTCAATATGGTTTTTAAATGATCTATTTATGATTATAGATCAAGAAAAACAAAGCCCGGATCAAAACCGAGGCAAGAACAAAGTCGAGGACTAAATTGCACATATACATATATTTTATATATTGAGGTAAGTTTGTATGATTTCTAAGCTTTATGATTATTATCATTAATTTGCTTAGTATAATGTACAATAATTGTATGAAATGATCATGTTATGTTCACGCAAGAAATCATGATAATATGTACAAGCAAGTCCCGATTGAAGATGAATTTCCCTAGGATACTCGATCTACCACACAAAATATCATGTAAGTCCAAGGCAAGCTTGGCATTCATCAAATTAGCAAGCAAGATATCATGTAAGTCCAAGGCAAGCTTGGCATTGATCAAGATATCATGTAAGTCTAAGGCAAGCTTGGCATTGATTAAGTTAGCAAGCAAGATATCATGTAAGTCCAAGGTAAGCTTGGCATTGATCAAGATATCATGTAAGTCCAAGGCAAGCTTGGCATTGATTAAGTTAGCAAGCAAGATATCATATAAGTCCAAGGCAAGCTTGGCATTGATCAAGATATCATGTAAGTCTAAGGCAAGCTTGGCATTGATTAAGTTAGCAAGCAAGATATCATGTAAGTCCAAGGCAAGCTTGGCATTGATCAAGATATCATGTAAGTCCAAGGCAAGCTTGACATTGATTAAGTTAGCAAGCAAGATATCATGTAAGTCCAAGGCAAGCTTGGCATTGATCAATATATCATGTAAGTAGAAGGCAAGCTTGGCATTGATCAAGTTAGCAAGCAAGTATTCATGTAAGCCCAAGGCAAGCTTGGCATTAATCAAGATATCATGTAAGTCAAAGGCAAGCTTGGCATTGATCAAGTTAGCAAGCAAGTTATCATGTAAGTCCAAGGACTCAAGCTTGGCATTGAGTATGTTATCAAGAGCAAGACTTCATATAAGTCCATGTCAAGACATGGCCTTGAAACCAAGATGAGACAACCCATGTAAGACCGTGTCTAGGGTATGGCTTTGGCATCATATTATGTTGGAGGAGATTTAGTATCCTCAACTATTCACAGAAATTCATCGGGCAAATGAGTACGTTAAAAGAAGATAGCAAGAAAGCTAAGAAAGTAAAGTTAGTATAAAAATGAAGTTAGATGAAGTTGAGTATTATTTATGTTGTGAATGAGAAAGTAGATATCATGATTATTGTTATTATAGTATACTGATCAATGTGATCAAGTGATACAGGTATCATGGTTACCTTACAAGTATGATAATAGTAAGTGTCATGAGACATGTAAGAATCTATATGAGTAAGTAAGCTCTTTAGCTGAAATTCATGATACCATTGTTTATGTGAAATGGTCTATATTAAGCAATGATGATGCTAAGAGTTGTTAAATGCAAACTTACTAAGCTATATGCTTACGTTATGATTCTTTCTTTCTATGCAGTCCCACCAAGCTAACTCGTGGATCATTAAAGTCGGAGCTCGCAACACACTATCAACTCTTATTTTGGTATAGCCAAGTTACTTTACTAAGTATGTCATGTATAAGAAAGATTCACTTTGTGAACATGTTTTAAGAAGGGCCTTTGTAAAGGCTATCAAGTTTATTATTCTTTGTATATGGCTAAGTGATTGGCCAAATTTGACTAAGCATGTATGTTTATTGAGGTCAATGAAGCATGTAGTATTATTCATAAAATTGAGTTGTTATTGCATCGTTGAATTGTGTACGGTTATGATCTTTATTTTAGGGTGGCTAACGGCTTGGTAAATAGCCTGTAAGTGCCCACACGGTTGGACACACGGCGTGTGTCAAGACCGTGTTAACCCTGCACCTTAGTATTATTAATCATAATAGGCCACGGGCAAATCCCACGGCCGTGTGTGTATGCCGTGCAAGACACACGATTTCGACATGGGCATGTTCCCATACCGTGTTGATTTAGTCAGTATATCAAGGATTAGCACACGGTCTAAGCCCACGGGCGTGTCATGGCCGTGTGAAATTAGTTAGTAACCTCCCATGGTTGGTAGACACGGGCGTGTCTAAGCCGTGTGGAAATAGTCCGTGGCCCTACACGGTTTGAGGGCATGGGTGTGCTTAAGGGTACACGAGCATGTCCCCAAGTTACACGGACGTGTGAACCCTGCTTCAAAAATGAGTTATTTTATTTTTAATTCTGAAAGTTTTCTGACATGAGTTAAAGGTCTCGTAGGCCCTTGTTATATGTGTTGACAAGAAAGTGAAGTTTTTAAGTTGGAACGAAATTTTATAGCCCGTAAGTACATGTTTCATTGAGTTCAAGCATAGTAATGTCTCGTATCCAGACCCAGTATCGGTCCTGGGTGCGGGGTGTTACATTATCACTGCCACTTAGAATGTATGACATGCATACATATACACCTTCACAATAGTAATCATGAACACATAACTCATGTAATAGCATCTCATTTCAATCCACGCTTTCACAATAACACAAACACATATTTCACAAGTTAAACATGAGTACGAGAAAACTTACACTCGAAATTTAGAGTAGGGGTTTAGGCTACAACTAAATTCCCAAGTAACACATTGAATCGTGTCTACAAGCAGCGATTCCAAACATTCACCAATACACTGTCACTGGAATGTCAAAAGCTCAAACTAGCCTTTCCTTAGCTTGTAGAAGGCCCTAATGAATCTGAAGTTTCAACACAAAAATTCACACAATAACACAATCAACAATTAGCTAAGGATTCACCTCAAGCTATCAAAAACACAAGCCTAAGCTAAGTTCTCAAATAGCTGAAATCTTCGACATAACAAACTTGAAATTCAAATATCTCAGTTTATACTCAATATTTTTACCTAAAACTAATTCCATTCATGTATTTATTCACCTATGACTAATTCTCAACCTTTAAACCATGCTAAACTACTCAATTCATAATATCGAAATTTTTGACATGCTTATGACAATTTTCACAAAAATTCATTAAAACTTTATAAATCTTTAATGAAACTTCAAAGTATGTTTAGAAATATTCTAATTACATCATAACTAATTTAAAAACACTTTGAAACCATGTTTTTTTTCAAAATCCCGAAATCCACCATTAACAACCCCATTTTCGGCTTTTAATCAAAACATGCAATTTAATGGTTAAAAACTCGATTTAAAGGACTAGATAACATTTAAAACTAACTAGAATTCGAATCATTACCTTAGATGACAAAAAGTGTGAGTTTGATCGAAAATCTGAAAAACCTGAAAGTTCAACAATGAAGAAATCTATTGTGTTTTTGGGCGTTTTTCTTGAAATTCTATGAAGGTATATGGCTTGGTTGATGGTAGAAACCAAAAGGATAAAGGATTAACAAATAAAATTGAATGAGAGGGTCTGGAGTAGTATGGAACGACAATAACAAATAATGGGAAAAACTTTCGTGAAAATAAAACTAAAGATAGGGATTTTTAGGTTGAATTTTAAAATTTGGTCTAATTGCCTCTTAAAACTCTCAACTTTGACCCTTTCTCAAATCAGTCCTATTTTTGAAATTAAATGTCTTTAAAACTCATTTTCGAAAATTGATTTAATTTCTAAAAGCCATAGACAAAAACATTTCCAAATAATGCTAACGAAATTCTTGAGCTCACTAAAGCTAAAATCCCTAAAATACCCTTGAAACTTCTAGGCCCAATTTGGGGTGTTATACAAAATGAGAGAAATCAACACTAAAGCAATCAAACAATCGGATAATAAATACGTGCAGTGTACTGCAAGTGTGATAGTTCAGTTGTAATATAATTTGTTCAACGGGGTATAAGAGTACTGTAACAGCCCAATTTTCAATAGTACCAGAAAAAGTGATTTTGGAACTCCGTTCTCCAATGATTGATTTTGTAAATATTATTAACTAATATTTAAGAGTTAATTAAAATATTATATTGAATTTTGGTCTGGTGAAATTTGTTAATTGGATAATTAGTTAAAGTATGAGCGTACTGACCTTAAAGTTAGTGGTTTCAAAAAATGAGATATTGGGACCTCATTTCAAAACGAGGCCATAAATATTTTTATTAAATATTTATGGAGTTATTGTATAAGTGAATTACATTTTTGATAAGTAATTTTGTGGATTTAGTGATTAATTAAGGTATAAGGACTAAATCATAAAAACTGTAAAAGCTAATATCCATGGATTTTTATGTGCCAAAAGCTTAATTAGTAGAATAGATCCTGAATCTGTTTATGAATTTATTCGCTTGTGACATTCATAGTGTGGCATACCTAAATGTTGAGTGGATTACGGACTATGTATGCATGACTCGTACACTTTAATCTAAGTAGAAGCTTGAGTTCGAATAGATAAGGAACTGAAAGCTAATGCATTGGATGTACGACTTCTGCAGTACTTAGCGTCATTCACAAAAATAGAATTCATGGATCGAGACATGGGTAAATGATATCCTTTCATTGGCATTACATGGTTTATGAAAAGTAAACATGGTCATGGGTTTTTTCGTCTTTGTGATGAATGACTTAATTACTATTGAATAGTAATTGACTTTTCATGAAAGAAGATGTAATGGTTACCATAAGATAAAATATTATCATATTGGGAGAACGAATATTATCCCAAAGAGATCAATGATATCCTATGAGGGTAACACACTTATGACAAAGTCATTGGATGAGCATCGAGTAGATGCTTTCGTAACTGTATGTCGTTAGCGATACTCAGTCACGATACTATAGTGGAATGACTTCATGACCAAATGAGTTTATAATTAGTAGGAAAAAAAAATTGAAACTTAATTATAAATCCTTTGAGCCCTAATTACATATGTCTAATCGGTCCCTTTGCTAGCTCGTTGAAACCAGAAATAAATTGCATGTTTGAATAGAAATGAATGGAATGAATAGGAAAAGAGAAATGAGAAACATTCAGGAATGATTATGGTTTTCTCCGAAATGGAAAAATGGAATCATTTGGAAATGAATGTAGGTTTCCGAAATAGAAATGATTCATTTGCAATTCTATATGGATTACTTAAAATGATTGAAAGAACGAGTTTATGTTTTTAAGCTATTTTGAACCATGAAAATGAAAATAAACCATTCAGTCACAGTGAATATGTTGATTTGTGAAATACTAAATATTTTTTGAAAATGAATTTATGTTTTTAAGCTATTTTGAACCCCGAATATAAAATAAACCATTCGATCACAGTGAACAAGTTGAGTTGTGAAATATTAAATATTTTTGAAAAAATGGAATCATTTGGAAATGAATGTAGGTTTCCAGAATGGAAATGGAAATGAAAATGATTCATTTGTAATTCTATATGGATTACTTAAAATGATAGGAAGAATGAGTTTATGCCTTTAAGTTATTTTGAACCCCGAAAATGAAAAGAAACCATTCGGTCACAGTGAACATATTGAGTTGTGAAATATTAAATATATTTTCTCAAAATTTTACTAGAGGTAAAATCATCAAAATTGTATTAGGTATAAAATAGGGATGAGAAAATACTTTTAATATAGAATATTAAAGTTTATTTTGGGAAATAGAAAAATCTGAATAGAGTTGGATCACATTATAGAGTACTTGGTCAAAAAGCTTAGGAAGTACTCGCAATTGGACCCGATGTGAGAGAGGCCTAAAACCTATCATATAACATGAAAAGGGAAAAAACCCTAGTAGGAATACTAGGGTGTGCCATCCACCCCACTCCTACTCTAAGTAGGAAGTTGTTTTTCTATTTGAAATAAACCACTACAACTCAACAGGGGTTCTACCTTCTCTTCTTATAAATAGATTGCACCGGTAGGGCATTATACACAACTTTGAAAGATTGTTACTCTACCGAAAAATAGAGAGAATTTTTTCCCAACTATTAAATATATTTTTCCAGAATAAAAATTCTACTGGTTTCTATTAAAGAAGAGAGAAATTTCATTTTCACTCCAATTAAAAGAGAGAAAACTTTTTCTAGTTTTGTGTTTCGATTCAATTGATTCGAGCCCACACTCAAAACAGTTTGTAGTACGCGAATAGCAGATAAGATCGTTTGGTTGAAAGTTGGGAACAACGAACATTCGCTAAGCCAAAAACACATGTATGAATTCAGTTAGGGTTTATTGCTATAAATATCATAAACCGAGTCAGTTTTCAAAATTTTAATTTTCTGTTGTGCAAGAAAACTGTTTTCAAATCAGATTTTTTTCAACAAAACCGCCATGAAATTTCAGTAGGAATAGGAAATAGGAGGTCTCTAATGAGTAATACCGAAATCGGATTTCAATCCGAAACTTTAGATTGAAAGTTATGTTGTCTCGAGTTTGGGGAATAAATTTAATAAATTGTAAAATATGATTGATATTGTAATTGATTTTGATTTAAACTGAATTTGATAGTGTTTGTGAATTTTTTTAGCTAACATTGACACAAAACCATCGAGAGGGAAAGAAAAACCAAAAGTTGTAGACGAGTAGCTCGAAGACTCGATTTATATTTCTATGATTCGAAAGCAATTTAATTTTTGCATATTCATGTTATTTTGCATTATATAATATTGAGGTGAGTTTTTATTGGTTATTTGAATTGAATTCTTATGGTTAAGATTGAATATCGAGACAATGGCTAAATTGAATAAAATAGGAAGTTGCATGACTTACTCGATATGTGATAATTGGTATGAAATTGGGTTGTAGCATAACGTTATGAAACTTTGAAATGTTGATGAACTAAAAATATTGGAATGTAAATTGATTTGCATAATGAATCGAAATTGGTTATCCTATTAGTTGTTGCAACGGAGTTAGATATAGTTGGCATGCCATAGGATCAGGATATTGATTTAAAACCATTGTTGTCGGGCAACCTGGAGTGGTAGATTGTACATATAAAGTCATCGTTGCAGGGCAACCTGATCTACCGTAATTTGATATGCAAAGTAGGCTTTTTCGACATACTTAAGGAGCTTATTCTCAATCAAAGTAGTGTCTTTTCCGTAGTTTTTCATAATTTTTAGATTTTAAGTTAGTAAGTGTAAATGTTTTATTGTTACTCATTTTGAGACCCAAATTAGCCAATAATGTCTGCAACACCTCAAACCCTAATTGTCAGAATGAGGTGTTACACAGAAAATAGACTTAAACTTGATTTAGTATTTTATTTTTACTGAGGTTTTGGCATATACTCTCTTTTCTAGGGCGTTAACCCAAAATTTTGAATGACAAAACAATCAAATCAGTATACGGCATGTAATATAAAGTATAACTGAAAATGAACTTTTGGCGGAAGCCTTGTAAAAGATGACAGGTTTATGTAAAACGCAAGGTGAGTTATTTCGCATACAAAAGTTTCAAGTGCATCATTGGTAGTTAAATATCGTTTAAATCAGTTTGACGTATACGACTAAAGATGATTTCATAAACCATAATTCACAAAGTTTTAACCTATACTTCAAAAGTACGTAAACATTATCTTAAAATAAAAATTTGGCAAAATATGTAAATTATTACAAATGCTGGTTAGAAAATAGAGTTACACGCTACCTGCCCAAAATGAAAATATATGGATGTTGCAAAACAAACATAGGTGAGGCTCACAATAGAGGTCGCTTTATCTGGTTGAGTCCCTTCTACAAGCCCTTTTACACCGAGGTACCACCTAGAAAAAGGGAAATAATGAGAGTAAGTTCAAAAGAGCTTAGTGAGTTTTAGCAATAAAAATGCTCAACCCTTTCCAAACAAATTCCATGAGCATGAATAACTGGGCGTATTCGTTATGTTTTAGGAGCTTGAATATAAGCATTTTCGTTATGTTTTAATTTAATTTCTTTAGTTTTGTTTACATTTAATAAAATTTGCACATTGAGTCTTTTATTAACCTTAAGGGCCAAATGAGGCTTAAGGGAGAGCTAACATACTTTGTGTGTGTGCAAGAAACCATTAGAGGGCATTTCGGGTCAATACTAGACGTTATGTCGCAACATGGGGGATCTGATGTCGTAACATAGGGAGAAAAATAGAGAAAGTGAGAAATTTCTTTCAATGTAGCGACACAGGCTAAGGGTGTCGTGACATACCCCTGAAGATGGCTACAGAGGAACATGCTGGTTGCTACATTGCGACATCGACTCTATGACGAGAATAAAGCAAAAGGTAGGGGCATTTTGGTTTACACAATCAAACTTTAAGCTCTGAAACATCAGCTAACCTAGGGTTAAAGATGACACCTACTTGAAGGCTATAAATAGGCCCCTTTAGCACATGTAAAGGGCATCTAAGTTTTAACCTAGTTTTCTTCTGTCAAATTTAGTCTTGTTCTCTTT
Organism: Gossypium rotundifolium; assembly: GCA_025506655.1. Taxonomy (NCBI): domain Eukaryota; kingdom Viridiplantae; phylum Streptophyta; class Magnoliopsida; order Malvales; family Malvaceae; genus Gossypium; species Gossypium rotundifolium. The sequence continues at coordinate 43,657,155 of CP106723.1, forward strand.
CCTTCTTAGAGTTTTTTAGTTTTAGTTATTTGCTTTCTTCAAAAGATATGATTGTAAAAGATATCAACTTCTATGGATTCATGCTTATTATCAATATCAATTAGGCTTTTCTTAAACTCTCTATTTCAATCCATTCCCTATGATTAATTCTTCTATTTATTCCATGTTTGTCTATGAAAGCCATGAGGAACTAATCCTTCTATGGGGGGTTAGCGAGTGGAAGCATGATCTCTTAACTATTTTGTAGGGTTATTCAATGGATCAATTATTTGAGAAAGAAAGAATGTGAAACAAACCCTAGGCCTGACAACCCCACGAAGTCATCAAGGTAGGAATTAATCCAAAATTGTTATTGCCCATCCGTGGACACCTTGATCCCAAACCAGTCTGGACTGTGAGGTCGAAAGATAAGTAGTTCTTCCTGACTCGTTGCGTTAGTGGAAGATCAGAAGATCCTACTAGGGTAGTGACTAGTTGATTAACGAAGAACCCAAGACGACAGTTGATTGAGATTGCTAAAGCAAGCTAATCACCCATATTCATATTTGATTCACTTTAGTTCTCTCTATCTCTTGCAATTTTACTCTTTTTATGTTATTTTATTTCCTAAGTTTAAGAAACCCTAAAATTATCTCTTATTTTACTTTCGTTCTATAACTAACTTAAAGTATTAATTTGATCCTTAATTGTTTAGGTTAAAATTGATTTTGTACTTGCCTCCCTTGGGTACGATCTGCAGAGTACTTACATACTTAGTTGTAAAATCTATATTACAACCCGACCCATATACTTGCAAATACAGCCTTGTAATTCTCCATTCTATTATAGTATTCACACTCTGGACGTTAATACGTTCGGAGGTGGCCAAGTTGTTGGCACCGTTACCGGGAAGGCAACACTACTAGATTGATTTTAATTTTCACAGTCCAAAAGAATAATTTAGGAATTTCTCAGCTATCAATACGATTTTATTTTGCTTTAGTATTACTAATATTTTCTTTCTAGGTTTGGTGTATGACTCGCAGTAGAGGCACACCTATTATAGCAGCCACAGATCTAGAAAGGATAATCCAAAGGAATTGCCGATAGTAGCAGCAACAACAAATACAAGATCCACCACCACCAACAGATGCAGTTAATGTACCACGTGATAATCCTTTGTTCCATGACACTGGCGATAACACTCTAGGAGACCCACCAGCACCACAGTTACCCACAAACGTGTATATGCTAGGAATGAAAGAACTTTACAGGACTATGCCCTACCAAGTTTAGATATGGTTCAGGAAAGCATAGAGAGGTCGACGATTACAACAAGTAACTTTGAGATCAAACCAAAAATAATACAAATGATCTAAAATAATCAGTAATTTAGGGGCACTATGACAGGGAACCCTAACCAACATTTAAAACAGTTTCTTCAACTCTGTGATATTTTTAAGTATAACAAGCCTATTGATGAAGCTATTTGTCTTTGGTTGTTCCCCTTTTCTCTGATTGATAATTCCTTTTCTTGATTAGACTCGCAGGCTCTAGGATCCATCATGACGTGGGATGAAATTGGTGGAAAATTCTTATAGAAGTTTTTCGCAATTAGTAAAGCAGTCCAATTAAGAAGAGAGATTGCTATCTATGAGGTGTGGGAACGCTTCAATATGTTGATTCAAAAATGCCCTTACAATGGATTTCCTGAGTGGATGAGATTGCATATATTTTATAATGGGTTGGATGCAAACGCAAGATTTAGATTAGACGAAGTAGCGGGAGGAGCCCTTATGAATAGGACGTACGAGGATGCATACGAAATTATTAAAAATATGGCATTAAACTCCTGTTACTAGCCAGCAGAATGGTTCACATATAGCGAGAAACTCGCTACAAACAAAGCTATTCAAGAGGATGAAAAATATCAATAACTAGTGGATAGACTCAACCGAATTGAATCTACTTCTACACCATTTATGCATGGAGGAGACAAGCCACTTTTCCATTATATCAACAATCTTGCTGAGGATATAAATTACATTGGAATAGGGGTAGAAATCCTTATTCAAACACATACAATACCAACTAGAGAGATCACTCGAACTTGAGATGGGAAGGAAACCAATGAGGAGGTAACAATTCAAATTAAGTTAAAAATACTAATTACCAACCCCCTTATTTGCACAAACCCCAGGACAGAGCCAACCTAAGTGACCATACTGCATTTGGTCAACGTCTAGATAGAATTGAGGGAAAGATGCAGTTAAAGAGAACAAATATTAAATAGGTGCAGTATGAGTGCACCAATTTAACAAGAACATTGACTAAGCTCGAGGATCAAATGAGCCAATTGATGAGCATGATGGGTGATATCAAAAGACAAATTTGCTCAGGCATTCCTAGTAACACGGAAGGTAATCCACGGAGGGGAAGGTAAAGAGCATGTGAAAGCTATAGCACTCTAGTTGGGCAAGGTCCTGAGTACCCCAAAAGTACTGACCGGAGGTAACCATGGATAATAATGAACATCAAGACAATTCCATAGAATTGGAAGATGGACCTAAGCCAGAGGAGGAGAACGCGCCGATGCTTGAGACGAGAAAAGAGACATCTAAAGAAGAAGAAACCATAAAAATCCAATTTCCATCAAGATTAGAAGCAAGATAAAAATGAAACGAAGATGAATTTTTAAGTTTTTTGAATTTTTTTAAAACTTTAAATGTTAACCTCCCTTTGATCAAATTAATTGAGAAAGTCCCCTAAGTACGCCAAGTTTTTAAAAGAGATGATGGCAAGGTGTAAGAAAATCAAGGTAGGGGAATAGGTTAATTTATGTGCTTCCTGTAGTGTAATTATTTCCAGACAAGTACCATGAAAAGTGAAAGACTCAAGCAATTTTACCATTCCCATAGAAATACAGAGTATTCACTTTAATATAACCTTATGCGATTTAGGAGCTAGTATTAATTTAATGCCCTTATCAATTTTTGAAAAACTCGGGTTAGGGAATCTTAAAGCAATTCAAATAACATTACAATTGGCTGACAGATCTTCAGTACACTCGAAGGGGGTACTAGAAGATATATTAGTCAATGTGCGAAGCTTTATAATTCTTGCGGATTTTGTAGTACTTGATTTTGAAGAAGTTCATGAGATACCAATCTTACATGAAAGACCTTTCCTAGCCACATCTAGATCCACCATTGATTTAGAGAAAAATGAGTTGAAAATGAAAATTGATGGTGAGACTGAAACCTTCAAATGTAGCTATTAGCCGAACGAGGAAAATATGAGGAAATTAGGGTAGCATTGTAAAAACTTATCTATTTCTAATGTTCCCAAATTAAGAGAAATGTTTATTTTTATGAATACAGAAACAATAAATAGGTTCAAGGAATGGGACAAATGAGCAAGGGCGGAATGGCATGACAGACGGTGGACCAATATTGATGGAACAAAAAAATTGTCCACGGGTGAATTGATAATACTGCTAGATAAATCTGGTAGTATAACTTAAAAATTTTGAATTGTTGCATGATATTTGTAAATTACTGTATATTTAATTAACCACGGTTTACATTTTAACTTTTATTTGATGTAGGTTTATCTTTAGATTGGAACATCCCCAAGATGGATATTTTGGTGAAACAAAGTTGGCATCGCGACATCACAATAGCAAATAGCAACGTAGCAGATAGTTCCCAAGAATCTCCAAACTGGTAGATGTGTTGTAACATCCGGGATTTAGGGGTTGTGCATTTTTGCTTAATTGTATGAAGTAGCATGCCTATGTGTGTTTGAATGTGTTGTATGAAATTTTGAGAACTTTAGAGTGTAGGTAAGTGCCTTAGAAAATATTAGATTTTAAGCCTTAAAGGGGGAGCTAGGCAAATAAGGCCTTAAGAGAATTTGAAGGGGAAATTGGACATAAAAAAATAGGCTTGTTAAAGTGGCAAGGAGGTGCCACTTAGGGCCTTGGTAAGTGACGCCTCAAGCAATGGAGAAAGGCTCAAGTTCGAGCAGCAAGGGAAGCAAAGGGGAGTTTTATTTTTGCAGCAAGGAGGAGAGGTAGTGGACGGTACAAGGACACTTCAAAGATAAAGTGTAGATTAAGCTAAAAACTTAAGGATTCGGCTAAGGTAGAGTGAAAATGAGGATTGAATGGAGAGAGGGAGAGTTGGCCGGCCAAGGGACTTCTTGGATGACAAATTTGATCACCAAAATCCCTTAAGCCGAATGTTGCATTAAGCCTCACCAACACTTTGATTCTTCTTTTCTTTTTCTCAAATCTTTCTTCTTCTTCTCTCCCACTCAAGCCGAATCATTATTGAAGCCTCTATATCATTCTTTTCTTTCATTCTCACAATCTTCACTATTAATCAAAAGCCGAAGACACAAGTAAGCCTAACCGATTCCTTCATCTTCTTCTTCAGGTTAATCACTCTTCCATATAGCCAATTGTTCACTAAACACCAAAAGCCAAAACCCATTTGATCAATATCTAGCCTACATAGTCGAATTCCTCTGTAGATCTAAGCAAGAGGGCAATCGATTTCAACATTAAGGGTAAGGATCAACAGTCATTTGTTTTCTTTGCTCTTTAGCCGAATTTAAGGATCTAATCTCTCTTATTTTGAATTGGCCGAAACTATAAAGGATCTTTCGGGATTTCTATTGTAGCCGACTTCTAGGGGAGACTATTCGGGATTTGGTCATCCAAGGTAAGTAAAGTGTGGTTTAGGCTGAAGGCCATTCATTCAAATGTTGGAATCGGATCTAACATAGATCATGTAGGTATTTCGACATCTTCATAAAGCCAGTGACGATTTTTGGGATTTGGCTAAACAACCTAGGTAAGTGTTTTAGTGTTCAGATCTGCTTTCTATTTCGTTCAAAAGTCGAAAACTAACCAGTTAAGTGTCTTAGTAACTAACCGATTGCAAGAGGGGATCATCACAAAGTTTCGGGATTTGGTTAGTAACCAAATCGGCAGCAAGGTAAGGGTTTTGGTCTCGTTAATCCTTCGGGATTTGCTATTTAGCTGAATAGCCTATTGCCTAATATGCTTAGTGTTGGCCGAATGTAGGAGAAGAGATCTAGTACATTAGATTGGGATTTTGGGATTTCGGTTAGATCTACGAGTAACCAGGTGTGTAGCCTTACATCAATTCCTAATAGATTTATGGTATTAATTAAATATGTGTGTTAATAAGAATATGAAAGATGTGGCTAAAGGTACCATTCAATGGTACGACCTAGTCAGGTACGTTATTCTCTAAAGATCTGTTAATAGTATTATTGAATGTGACATATATGAAAATTGGTTACGAATATGAATAAGGCATATGGAATGTTATCCGCATGATTTGTATGACACATGGGGCATATGGGTGATTATGAAAAGGGGAAGTGATCTGGCGGTTTTTACCACAATATCTGGTGACTTATGTCACATAATCTGAATGTGGTGACTTATGTCACATATTATTTTCTGGTGACTCTGTCACATTATCTGGTGGCTATGCCACAATTTATAAGGGTGATGTGCAAGTCGTCTGCAACAACTGCCTTCGATGGTGTGTAGCGGATGGAGGGTCGATTTAGTAATCCCCACGGTGTGATGGCGGTGTACGGTGATGTGTAGAGGATGGTTATCTAGGTTTGGGTTTGGGATTGCATCATTGTTTATATATGTTTTGTATATATGATTTGTATGCCTAAATCTTTAGGAGTTTGTGTTGGTTGTTACACATTGAGTCTCATTGACTCACCCGTTGTGGGATATCTTTTGGTGACACTCAAGAATGGATGAATTGGCAGGAGCTTAGTGGTGGCCATGCTCATTTCAAGTGTTATTTTATTTGGAATTTTATATTTAAGTATTTTGGATTTATTTCGGTTTTGCTTTGATGTAATAAGGCCATTACTATTAAACTGTTTATGCATGCATTTTATTTGTTTAGTATGATACGATTTTTTTATCCAATTAAAGTTTAAGTAACTTTTCTTAAAATAAATTCTAAAAGTTTTGACACTTAAACACGAACGATTTTCAATTTAATGGTAAACTCTAAAACCCGGTATTTCTTTTTAACTTATAGTTTTGAAGTATAAAAATAGAGTTTTAATAAAATCTAATCTTCAAGAAAAACACCATTTTCCTTTCGAACTCAACACAAATCAATTTTTCTTCAAAACCACCCAAATTTTCCAAAGTACAAACAAGTTTCTGAAATGTTTTACTCAAGGAACAAACCAGATCCGGTCAAGGCTTGTGGGCCGGGTTTGGGGTGTTTCATGTGTCACGACACAAAACCCCTGTGTCGCGACATCGCTACAATTTTCTACAGGGTTGACCTGACCCATTGTGCAACTCAGAGGCTAAAACACTAATTTTACCCGATTTTTAAACCTTTTAAACCCTATTTTACAACTTAAAATCCTATTTACTCCTAATTAAAACACTCATTAAACCCTTACCCCCTTAAACTCTCTTAAATCTCTCAACATCTCCTCAACCTTAAACCCTAAATTGCCCAAATTTTTTTTCACAAACTCGGTGCAACAAGGAACGAGGATATCACGGGCAAGCAAAGAATTCAAGTGAACTTCGACTATACATTCAAGGTTAAAGGTCCCTAAACTCAAATTTTTACTGCTCCATTTCTTTTTTTTAAGTCATTAGGATTGAAACATCATGCCTCCTAGGAAAGTTAGGCGAACAATAGAAACGGACCCATCGATGGTTCAAAATCCATCTACTTTTCTAAATCTGAATGTTGAAAAGTATTTTAATGAACTTCAAGGAAAAACATTCATTCGAGAGAGGGGATTTGATCCATCGATGATTTTGTGTAAAAAAATTTGGCCTTTGGTCAAGTATCATAATTGGAAACATTTTTGGACAATCCCAAAGGATAATGTTGTAGTCCCCGTTGTCCAAGAGTTCTACGCATCTCTACGGGACCACGAGTCTAGAAATACTGAAGGTCATATATGGGATACAATGCTTGTGTGAGGGAAAGAGGTGCAAGTAACCCCTAAAATAATTTGTGACTTTTATAATGTTCTATACTATAAGAAAGATTTCATTGATGAAACTGACTTAGAATATTTTAGAGATATAGATATGGATAGTATTATAAACTTTTTAACTAAAGGAAGGGGTGAATGGAAGTATCGGCGCAAGTACTAATATCCCAATATCTTTTCATCAAGCTATTATGTTTCTTGAGGCTAAGATGTGGATTCAGTTTATTTGCACATGAATTGTACCCACTTTAAATGTTTCTAACATGGGAAGATGCATTAGTAGCTAGAAGGTGGGAGTGTTCTTTCCCTATCTAGTGATGGCTTTATGTAAAAGGCGAGTGTATCAATGACCTCTATTGATCAGTCATTAAAACCATCATGAAGCATTATCAGAGACACATTGTTTCAGAATACATCGAGTTAAGGGCCAAACAGATCAAATACGGGAACAAGCGATAGCAAGAAACGACAGCTACACCTACCTCGTCACAAAAGTTGGCACGAGCTCAAAAACGCTGGTGAAAGTAGTTATCCTAAGGAGATTTTAAAACTTTGATTAGTAAACTACTAAAGTGCTATATGTTACACTGTAAATAGGTATTAAGCTATCATTTGTACCAAGTGATATAGAAAATATAAGGAAACGAGCATGCTAGTAAGAATGATAAATGGTTGAATTTATGTATATTAAGACATTTAGGGATGACCTAAGGCATTGTTTGGAACACATCTAGAGTCAAAAAGTTGTCCTATTTATATTTCACCTTTAATACCAAATTTGAGCCTATTAATACTTCTTGATGAACCTCATTACAAACCCCAAGCCTAATAACATTAATTTGTATTTGCCCTTTTTCTTTGGTCTTGTATTGCACGATTATAGACGTTTGGCCATACGTATTGAGGATTAAGTAGATACATCTGGAGGAGTTTGTAAAAATAAAGTGAAATAGGAAATATTAGTGTGATATAAGAATTATAGGTTAGTCTAATGTGCAGAATAAAAAAATCCAAAAAGGAAATTAGTACGAGTAGAAAAGGCCCTAAATTAGCAAAAAAGCATTCATAAGTGAGATTTATTGAAAAAGAGAAAAGTTAAAAAGTCACAAAAGAAAGAAAAACTCGTTTGTTAGTGCAAAAAAACTCGTAAGGCTAGCCATTGTTACTATGTCATGCTATGACTTCCTATATATTGAGTGAAAAGAAAAGTGAGAGAAGGAGAAATAAGGCGGTGAGCAGGAAAGGGTCACTAAGGGGGAAGAATAAGGATCAATACGATGTGCCAAACTATTTTTGTGTTTGTAACCCTTTGATGCTTATTGTTTTTTAATTCTATACATGTCCTAAGCCTCAGAATGTTACAAGTCGAAAAGCCCTATGTGACCTAAGTATCCTTATGCATGAATGAACATCATACTAATTGTGCACATAAACGATGATTTGTATTGTGCTCGGATAATCAAAGTACTTTTATGATTTGTTGATAGATTCTTATAGGTAAGAACCTTAATACTTGTATATTTTGTAACATACTAAACTTAGATGTTTGTGATCAAAGGTGGTAAGTCAACTACTCATCGTGTTGAAATTGTTAGTAAATGTGAAATGCCTAAGTCATATGCTCCGAAATTAATACTTGTACCATTCTTGCTCAAGGGTCATCATTTTCATTTTGTAATCTTTTTTTATATTGTTTGAGGATAAGTAATAACTTAAGTGTGGAGAAGTTTGATCTGTTGTAATTTAGTGTTGTAGATTAAACTAGTTTTTACATTTAAGGAGCTTGAATACATGCATTTTCTTTATGTTTTAATTCAATTTCTTTAGTTTTGTTTACATTCAATAAAATGTGCACATTGAGTCTTTTATTAACCTTGAGAGCCGAATGAGGCCTAAGGGAGAGCTAACATACTTTGTGAGTGTGTAGGAGACCATTAGAGGGTATTTCGGGTTAATATTGTATGCTATGTCGCAACGTGGGGGATCCGATGCCGCAACATAAAGAGCAGAATAGAGAAAATAAGAAATTGCCTTCAATGTCGCGACATAGGCAAAAGGTGTTGTGACATACCCCTAAAGATGATTATAGAGGAACATAGTGGTTGCTACGTCGCGACATAGCTCCTGGTGTGTCACGACATCAAATTTTTGACAAGAATAAAACACAAAGCAAGGGCATTTTTGTTTGCACAATCGAACTTTAAGCTCGAAACGCCAAAAACCTAGGGTTAAAGACGACAGTTACTTGAAGGCTATAAATAGGCCCATTTAGCACATGTAAAGGGTATCTAAGTTTTAACCTAGTTTTCTTTCGTCAAATTTAGTCTTGTTCTCTTTCTTTATTAGGTTTTACTAGTTTTAGTTATTTTCTTTCTTCATGAGATCTGATCGTAAAAGATATCAACTTCTGTGGATTCATACTTATTATCAAAATCAATTAGGCTTTTCTTAAACTCTCTATTTCAATCCATTCCCTATGATTAATTCTTTTGTTTATTCCATGTTTGTTTAAGAAAGCCATGAGGAACTAATCCTTCTACGGGGGATTAGTGAGTGGAAGCATGATCTCTTAACTATTTTGTAGGGTTATTCAACAGATCAATAGTTTGAGAAAGAAAGAATGTGAAACAAACCCTAGGCCTGACAACCCCACAAAGTCATCAAGGTGGGGATTAACCTAAAATTGTTATTGCCCATCCGTGAACACCTTGACCCCAAACCAGTCTAGATTGTGAGGTCAGAAGATAAGTAGTTCTTCCTGACTCGTTACATTAGTGGAAGATCAGAAGATCCTGCTAGGGTAGCGACTAGTTTATTGACGAAGAACTCAGGACGACAGTTGATTGAGATTGTTGAATCAATGTAATCACCTATTTTTAGATTTGATTCACTTTATTTCTCTCTATCTCTTGCAATTTTACTCTTTTTATGTTATTTTATTTCTTTAGCTTAAGAAACCCTAAAATTATCTCTTATTTTATTTTCGTACTATAACTGACTTAAAGTATCAATTAGATCCTTAATTGTTTAGGTTAAGATTGATTTTGTACTCGCCTCCCTTGGGTACAATCCTCAGAGTACTTACTTTGTTGTAAAATATATATTACAACTCAACCAGTATGCTTGCAGATACCGCCTCGTAATTCTTCATTCTATTGCAATATACAAACTCTGGACGTTATTTCATCTTGAGTGTAACAACTCATTTTTAATCAAATCGAAAAAGTGGTTTCGGGACCACAAATCTAAAGCCAAAATATTTATTTTATTGTTATTTTAATGACTACGGCATGATAATATGATTATGTGGAATTTTCGTTAAGAAATTATAGCGTTTGGTTCTTAATTTGATAAAAAGGACTAAATTTTGAGTTCTATAAGAAAAAAATGTCAAATTGCTTTGGTTTTTAAATATGTTGGCCTTAAGTGGTAATTAGACCATTTCAATTGTGAGTGGACAAGTATGGCCATTAAATTAGGTGAATTAAAAGTTTATTTAGTAAATTAATTATTAAGGTTAAAATAACTAAAATAAAGCCAAAATTTGCTTCATCTTCTTGCTATTGCCGAAATTTCATGAACAAAAACACAATTTTAGGCTTTAAACTTTCGGTCACTTCTCCTTGTGCATGTAAGTCCCTTTTTGTCCTGTTTTTAATAATTTTTATGTTTTTGAGATCATTGCAACTAGGTCCAGCTAGCCCAGGGACTATATTGCAAAACTGTTAAAGATTTTGAATGTTGTCATTGATGAATAAGCATGTGTTTTGATGCTTGATGATAGATTATGAATGTTTGACGTAAATTATACAAGTTTTATTAAGTGATTTTTGAGAAAACTGTAAAATAAGGATTTAAATTGAGAAATGTATAAATTGTGTGGTAGAAATGTGAAATAATGAGAATTATAGGCTATTATGGAGATATTGATAATTCAGCTAGCTTGGGTATGATTAAAATTACATGAATTTGTGTTTTTATGAAATAAGGACTAAATTGTAAAAGTGGTAAAAATGTGTAAATGTGCTTAAATGTGTGTTTTGGATTAAATTGAATAGAAAGATTATTAAATAAGTTAATTTTGATTATATTTAGATCAAGATAAACAAAGTTCGGATCTAGACCGGGGGAAAACTAAAGTTATCGACTAATCGACTTATTTCGTCGTTTTCACATCCGAAGTATGTTCGTATATGATAAATTTCATTATAAATGTATTTTAAATGCTTTAATATTGCATAAATTGTGAATATGAGACTTCAGACAAGTTCGACAATGACTCGATGATAATTCGACATTCGAAATCCCAGTTGAACCTTAAGAGTAGTTTAGGATACTAGTGACACGTCATTATGGAATACATTGAGTTGGCTTCGGGCCATGAATATCGGCTGATTTGGCTTCGGGTCATGATATCAGAACTTCGGATATAAGTTACCTTAATTTGGCTTCGGGCCATGGTATAGGTACTTATTGTGTAAGACTCTTGAGTATCCGACTTCTATTCCAAATGGTTCAGCTGGTAAATGAATGATGTGGTTGAGAATGATATTGGTATGAGATGGTACAGGTATGTGCATCAAACCATATTAGCTTTGAATCGAAAAATGGTGAAGAAAGTATATAGTTTTGTGAATGAGTAATTGAAAGGTTTGTCAGTTGATGTGAATTCATGTATTTATAATCAATGGTTAAATTATGTGTTTATGATTATATCGAGTTTATTTAATACGAGCTTACTAAGCTATAAAGCTTACGTTGTTTTTTTTCTATGTTTTATAATGATTTCAAGCTAGCTCAGATTCGGGGATTGTCGGAGATCGCATCACACTATCCACCTATCACTTGGTACCTATGAACTTTGGTAATTTAAGTATATGGCATGTATAGGGATTTTGGTCATGTTGGTTATGCTTTGGTTATGATTTTGGCCATTTGAATTGGTTTGTAAATAATTATGGTTTGGTTTGTATTTTTGGCCATGTGAGTTGGCTTAATTTGGTTGTTTTGGCTATGTATATATATGTGCATATATGGTTGTATGATGCTTGATAGCTATAAGTATTGTAAATGTCAAATGGTTTAGTTGTGGATGATTTTTGGACATTGGTTTGTTTGTGAAACTAGGTTAAAAGATGCATATTTGGGAATGTATAGTAAATTGAATTGTATATGTGAATTAGGTATAAAAATTAGATAACATATTGTGGTAATTTGTGATTTGTATTGATGGATAATTTGATGGATAATGGAATCGTATGGAATATGCTTCATATGAGATTAATTTAATGCCTACTATGCCTTGTGTTGGTGCTTTTGAATTATGGTGTAGGTACATGTATTTAGGGTGGCAAGTTGGCTTGGTAAATAGCCTATTTTTGCCCACAAGGGCAGAGACACGGGCGTGTGTCTCAGGCATGTGTGACACACAGTTGCACGGCCATGTGTCCCCTGGTGTTGAATTTGAAATCAAATCAATATACCCCACATGGCCTCACACACGGGCGTGTGACTTGCCCGTGTGGCATAAGTTAGTATACCCTACAGGATTGACACGGCCTAGTACACGGCCTGGCACACAGGCGTGTATGGCCATTTTTAGGGCACACAGGCGTATGTGTTGGCCGTGTGACCCAATTCAGAGAGTTACACGGGGTCGGACACGGGCGTGTGTCCTCTGTTTTGAGAAAAATTTCAAGGTTTTGTGAAAGTTTCCTAAGTTATTGGTTTAGTCCCAAACCATTCCCAAAGCATGTTTAGGGCCTCGTAGGCTCGTTATAGGGACATTATGCTTGATTTTGAACAATGCTTGCATGAAATGTGAAATTATATGTGAATTTAATGCTTAAATGTTTTATAATTTAGGTAATGCTCTGTAACCCTATTCTGGCGTTGAATATGGGTGAGGGGTGTTACACTGAGGCGGTCACGTATATATACATACACAAATAAAAATAAGTTAACAGACTTCTCGTAGAGACAATTGAGCTTCTAGCCTCTTACATACGACAATGGTGGATACTTATCCTTGGTGGATAGTATCCCCTGGAAGACTTTAACATCTGTCGAATACAGTATGCAACACCTTTCCCAAAGAAAAGTTTCGCTAACATCAACAAAACAAATACTTCAAAAAAGCTACATTAACTCACTCTATCATCCCAGACATACCTGTTAACTAGCATCTATATGCCTACTAAGTATAACTCTCTATTGGTGAATAGAATACACCAAACACTACAACTAACAGTTACGTTTCACCCAAAGCACATTAATTGAGATTAAGACTTATACTTATCACGCAATACAACTAAATAGTCAACCTTTCTATTTAGTGGTCTCATAACTAGCGACAAATATACCAAACATGTATTACATGCAACAAATCCAAATTCACATTTTCTTACTCTTTCCCACGCCTTCCTTGTGCTAATCTCGGATATTATATTTACAACTCGTCATAGATTTCTTATTCCATGTTATTTCGAACATATGCATGTTTTCCTACAAAATCATGGCTTTTTTTCATGGTTAACAACTAACATGCCCTACCCATGGCATCACCCATAACGCTAGGCTGGTTAGAAACTAACATGCCCTACCAGTGGCCTAACACATACGACAATCTGGTTAGCAACTAACATGCCTTACTAGTGGTCCATCATATGCGGATATCGAAGCACGATCATTGAAGGCCCATTCAAGGGTATTTTGGGTACATAAATTGGGTTAGAATAGTTGCTATATCAGCCAAAATTTGGCTGAGAGTGAAAAGAGGCTACATTCCTTAGTTTACGTTTAGTTTTCCTTAGGTTTTCTTTTAGCTTTTCTTTCTCTTTTTCTAGGTTTTTTATTTTCATTTCCTTAGCTATAGATTTTACATTTCCCAACAACTTTTCTTATTGTTTTAGTTGTCATTAGTATTTGTTTAGTTTGTTATCATTGTAGCTTAGGTTTATTTACACCTTTAGTTAATATACCTTGGTTGTAAAACATTTTCAGATTTAGTTTAATGTATTTCAATTTCTTTTACTTTTCATTTGTTAAAGTTTGTTCCTTTTATATTTATTGCTTTAGATTTTCCTGTTGAATGCTTTTCTTTACATGCCTTTTAATTTTTTTTTTTGCATAAAAATGTAAAAGCTCATCTTACAATGGTGTCAAAAAAGGTGGTTTCAGGGCCAGAAATCCGACGAGTGAGTCCATATTTACGAGTCAAATGTGATATTATTATTAAATTTTAATTTGATGATTTTAGCTAATTGAACAAACATTTAAGTATAAGTGGTTTGTCCTTAAAGTCAAGTGGTTTTGAAAATCGAGGTATCGAGACCTTGTTTCTATAAAACAAGCCTGCAATTATTTATATTAAATATTTACAGAGCGATTATATGGGGATATTGAAATTTGGTTTAGAAATTTTTATGTTTAAATAGTTAATTAAGAAAAAGGACTAAATTGTAAAAGTTACAAAAATTAATTGCTTTAGGTTTAATTGTGTCAAATGAATATAAAAGTATGGATTGAAGGCTTTAAAAGGTAATTAGACCATATGATTTTGTAGTGGACGGTTTGGTTTGGTTTGGCATGATAGGAAATTTTTGGTTAATTTAATGGTTAAAATGATAATTAGATAAATGAGTAAAAATTAAATAAAAGATGAAAAGATCATCTTCTTCCTTATTTTATTTTGTTAAAAAACTGAATACTCCATGGGTGAATAATGGAAGTTTTGGCCAAGCTAAATAAACCTCGCATGGTATGTGTTTTGAGTCCGTTTCTAATGATTTTTCTTTTTATGTTTTTGATATCTTTGTAGCTTAATCTAGCTAACCTAGGGACTAATTCATAAAACTGTTAAATGTTTTAATTTATTCCATTGACGAATTTGTGATGTTTTTGAAGTTTGATGATAGATTAATAAGTTTGATAGTTAAATAAGACTATTTTTAAAATAATTTTGGTTGATTTTAATGTTTAGGGACTAAATTATTAAAATAATAAAATTACATGAAATTCTTGTGAAAATGTGATAAATATGGGCTGTATAGGGACTATGGAAAATTCGGCCAGCATGGCTTGAGTTTAATTGTGTTTAATTTGAAAGTTTCGGGTTTAGGGACTAAATTGAATAAAAGGTAAAAATGTAGGGTAATAGTATAAAATATCATTAAAGGGTCAATTAAATGAACTTAATTATTTTAAAGTATTTTAATTAGATTGTCAAAACCTTTTTGAAATCAACTTTTATTTTTTAAAAAGAACTAAAATGGAGTCGTCACCGATCCTTTTTATTAGATATAATCGGGTCACCTCAAATTTTAACCATATTTTTAAAAGATTAGATTTTCCTAAAATGATAATTTTTAGTCTACGAAATCCAAGAATTAGGAGTCGGTTACATATGAGGAAGGATTAGCACCCTCATAACACCCAAAATTGGTACATAGTTGGTTACTCAATGTTTTGATGTCGAAAATTGAAAATTCGAAGCAAATTTAAAATATGATCCCTCTTTGCATGATAAAATATCGGTCAACTAAATTAATTTTCACGAAAAGGCCTTATTTCAAGTTAATCAAGAAGAGTAGATCGTGCCCCGTAAGTTAGGACACGGTGCCTCAAATCCTCGAAAACAAGAATAATCGCCGTTTAATCATTACTTCTATCTCATTTTTTATTTTAAATAGGATATTTGATTATTTCAGTTCTAAGAAGATGCCATACCCCGAAGTTAGGAGCACGACTCTTCGAATCCCAAAAGCAATGAACATTGCCTCGGTTTTAAATATTTCTTATATGTTAGGTGGAACGAATATAACTTTTTTTTTAAATGACAAAGATATATATTTTTAACATGTTTAGGCCTAGTAAACAGGTGGATATATTTGAACACGAAACATGACATGGTGATTTAGCGAGAGTGAAATAAAATAATAGTGAAAAAATGAAATGATGACGTTAAAACGATAAATAAATGAATGAATAAATAAATAAGTAGATAAAGAAGAATAAGAAGATAAACACCAAAGAAATGATATACTAATGAATAATATCGATGCATCTATAATGATAATAAAAACAAAAATTAGCGACAATCATGTTGTGATTACTATCATAGAATTAATATGAATAAATACAATAATATGATAATAACAAGAGTAAAATAAAATAAAATGTAGAATTACATGATATAATAGATTTATAAAATAAAATATATAAATATATAAATTTTAAATGCTAAATAAATTATCTAGTAAATAAAGAAGCAAAACTAACCTAAATATGGATTAAATTGAGATTCAAGCAAAGTTTAAAGCATAAATTGAAAATAAATAAGGAAAAGGGGAACAAAATGCAAATAAAAGGAAAATAATATAAATTTTAAATATAATAAAGGATAAAGAAATAATAAATAAATAAATAAATTAATGAATAAAAAGTTGAAATTAAATAAATAAAGGATTGAATCATAATTTGAACAAAATTAAAAGTACAAACCATAATAAAATAAATAAAAATAATAAAGCAGAATAAAGGAATAAAATAAAATGCGCTAAAAAGGATAGGGACCAAATAGGTAATTATTCCAAACCCTGGGTCCATAGTGGTCCAAGGACTAAATTGCACAAAAAAAACAAAAGGGGTGAAAATAAAAAAATAGTAGGACGAAATTGAAAAGTAGCAAAAAAGTGGAAGGGCCAAAGCAGCAATTAGACCCGCTTTAAAAAAAGACGCGGATCCTGCTAAGGTCGGGTCGGGTTAGCGGGTTGGCTTCAAAACAACACTGTTTTGGCGTCTGAAACTTAAGCCCAAAACGACACTGTTTTATAGGGCTATATAAATAAAAAAGTGTTTAATTTTTTTTATTTTTTCAGTTTCTAAAAAAAAAGGTCAGAGCTCTCTTTTTTTTCTCTCCACCAGCCCTTAGGCCGGCGTTCTGGTCCGGTGAGCCTCCACGATGGCCACCAGCCGCCGGCGATGGGCTTCACCGTTCCAAATGGCTGAAAAACATAAAATAACCCCTTTTTTGATCGTTTCGGCTCCTAGAACCCAAATATGGAGTTGGTATTTCCCAAAACTCAACGAAAAGGTAAGAAAATTCGAGAAGTCCCTTCGATTTCTCCTTCATCTCACCGAAGGGAGTCGTCCATCATCGAGGACGGTGTCCTTGTCCAATCATGATGGTGGAACGCAAAACGACACGATGAGTTTTGATTTCTTTATTTTTATGCCTTTTTTAAAAAAATAGATAAAAAATAAAGAAGTCACCATCGAAAATTTTTTCTTTGTAAGTTGTTTTTTTCTGATTGCTTCGTGTCCAAAAATATACTTTAGAATCTGGCTTTTTATAACCGATTATACATATTTTTCTTTTTCTTTTGTTTCTGCCATCTACTGTTTGCTATATTCTTTTTGCTGTCCTTGTTTTTTTTCTTTTGCAGGTAGTAGTAGAGGGTCAACGACGAGGACGAGACTCGAGCCTTGCCATTTTGGTGCAAGGGTGGCAAGGCGCTTCAGGTATCGGGATAAGGGCCTCGAGTGGCGTGATCGAGGAGAGGAACGGCGCTAGAAACCCTAGGGTTTCTGGCTTTTTTGAAACTAGTTTAGGTTTTTGGGCCATTGGGCCTTTTTTGTATTTGGGCTTTGTAATTGGACTTGGACTTTTATTTATTTGGTTTTATTTATTTTATTATTTTTTTTATGGTGGGTCGAGCAAAATTGGCTTGTTACAGTTGCTCCTCTTTGCTTGTTGACGTGTAACGGAATGGAGCAAAGACTTTAAAAGGGTCAATTTTGTCTGGTCTTACCGAATCTCAACTTCTTCGGTGCTTGTCTTTTCCAAGTAGCCTCATTCTAACCCATTGCAACGTCAGGGGTATAGGAATTGTAGTTTTAATTTACTCCACTGCAACTTCAGGGAGATAAGACTCGTATCTTCAATCTGCTCTATTGCAACTTCATGGAGATAAGATTTGTAACTTGTAACTTTAATCGGTTCCACTGCAACTTCAGGGAAATAAGACTCGCTCAGTAGATTTAATCCAACCCATTACAACTTCAGAGGTATAGGATTTGTTGCGTCAGTTTACTGTACTACAACTTCAATGAGATAAGATTTGTAGCTTCAATCTGCTCCACTGCAACTTCAACGAGATAAGATTTACTATCTTCAGTCTGCTTCACTGCAACTTCAGGGAGATAAGATTGGTAGCTTCAATCTACTCTACTGCAACTTCAGAGAGATAAGGTTCGCAATCTTCAATCTTCTCTACTGCAACTTAAAGGAGATAAGATTTGTTAAGGTGATTTCAATCGGTCCCACTACAACTTCAAAGGTATAGGATTTGTAGTTTCACTGATTTGTTATACCGTTCTCTAGGGAACATGACCTGTAGGTATCCATTTCATGGGCCTATATTTATGCCAAGCGATTAGGATATTATGATCAGAATGAATCAAATGCTCTTAACTAGATGTATATGAATGATATTTGCATGCAGAATGTCATTTTTCGAGAATGATTCCCTTTTTAATGCGTAGGTTGACATTGCTCATTGTTCGCCAAGGTCCCATTACTGATGTGTTACCATGCCTTCTTGTTCAGATCTGGTATCTTTGATAGAAAACCCAAAGAAATAATCACAATTTAAGCTATTTGTTCCCAAATATTTTCAACCCTTAGATTTTGTTAGTTTTGACCAATGGTTCTTTTCAGGTCCTTATATTATTTAGAAAACCTTTCAGAGCAATATGCATAAATCCTTTTACTTGAATATTGTTAGTCCATTAATCATTATTTCAATGTAAAAATGCTTGAAAAAGGTTGTAATAATGGACAAGATTGAAATTTATTATGAGCAAAGCTCGAAATGAATATATTAATCAAAATAGCAAACTTTGCCAAAATACAAAATGAATAAGATGAAAATAAGTGCGCCAAATATAGCATCATGAGCTTCTCTGCACAAACTTCTTGAGGACCATTTCGAACCTGATATGTGTTTAGGAGATCTATAGTACTTTGTTGATGCCCCAAGATGTAATGTCTCTCCTTTTGAGTAGGCGGAACTACCACATGCTCAATTTTTGATCTAAATTTGAGTTACACTTTCCTGTGTTTTCAACTCAAAACCCATTTGGTCTCAAGGAGCCCTTTTACGAGTTTTCGCCTTGACCTCTCCCTTTTTTTTTAGGTGAAATATTCCTTGATTGAATCCAAATTCATAGGATTAAGCATATTTTTGCCATCTATCTCAGCCAAAATCAGCGCTCCTCTAGAAAAGGCCTTCTTTACCACATAAGGTCCTTCCCAATTTAGTATCCATTTTCCTCTGAAGTCCTTTTGTATGGGAATGATATTTTTCAATACCAGGTCCCTCTCATGGAATTCTCTAGGGCAAAACCTTTTTGTCGTAAGCTCGCATCATTCATTTTTGGTACATCTGAATATGACAGATAGCTTTCAATCTTTTCTCTTCAATCAAGTTCAACTGATCATATTGAGATTGGATCCATTCTGCTTCATCTAACTTCAATTCTGACAAAACTAAGAGGGAAGGAATTTCGACTTCAATGGGCAAAACCGCCTCTATTCCATAGACCAATGAGAAAGGCATTGCCCTGGTGGAGGTTCTGACAGACGTTCGATAAGCATAGAGGGCAGATGGTAACTTCTCATGCCAATCTTTATAAGTTTCTGTCATTTTCCCCACGATCTTCTTAATGTTCTTATTGGCTGCCTCCACTGCACCATTCATTTTTAGGTGATATGGTGACGAGTTGTGATGTTTGATCTTGAATTGACTATAGACCTCCGCTATCTTACTGTTGTCTTAAATTTAATACATTGTCAGATATAATCATTTCTGGCATTCCATATCGACATATGATCTATTTCTTCAAGAATTTGCTGACTACCGACTTCGTGACATTGGTGTAAGAAGCAGCTTTTACCCACTTGGTGAAGTAGTCGATGACTACAAAGATGAATCGATGCCCATTAGAAGCTTTTGGCGAGATCGGCCCAATAACATCCATGCCCCACATAGAGAAAGGCCATGGAGAAGTCATAACATGAAGAGGTGAATGAGGCACATAAATTTTGTCTCCATAAATTTAGCACTTATGACATCTCTTGGCAAAACGGATACAATCTTTTTCCATGGTAGACCAATAATATCCAAATCTCATGATTTGCCTGGCCATTATAAAACCATTAGCATGTGTTCCACAGAAATCCTCCTAGACTTCTTCTAAGATTTTCTTGGCCACAACAGCGTCCACACATCTTAGTTGCACTTGATCCTTTCTTCTTTTATATAGGATCTCCCTATTTAAAACATAGTTATTGGTCAGTCCTCTCAATGTCCTTTTATCATTCTCGGTTGCTTGATCAAGGTATTCACAATTATTCACATATCGCAGTGTATCGTAGTACTAAGGGTGATCATCCTTTTCTTCTTCCTCGATGAAATAAGAGGCTGGAGCCTCATAAATACTCATCTAGATAGGTTTTACATCCTCTTGTTTGTTCACTTTGACCATGGAAGCTAGAGTAGCCAGGCATCAGCCGTCTGATTTTTATCTTGCGAAAGGTAGCAGAAGATGATGTCATCAGACTATTTAATTAACTCCAAGACCAGCCTTATATACTCGATCAACTTGGGATCTATTGTCTCCCATTCACCTTTGAGTTGATAGATCTCTAGTGCAGAATCCCCATATACCTCTAGTACTTTGATCTTGTGTTCTATGGCTGCGCGGATACCCATGATGGATACTTCTTATTCTGCCATATTGTTAGTACAATCAAAGTCTAATTTACTAGTAAAGGGATAATGATCTCTATTTGGGGATACCAGGACTGCCCTAATTTAGTTACTCATAGCATTTGAAGCCCCATCAAAATTTAGTTTCTAGGGACGTTCTTCTTGAGCCTCTTTTTCAGTAGTCGCAACATACATTAAATCTTCGTTTGGGAAATCAAAGTTCAAAGGCTCGTAATCTTCTAGAGCTCCACTGGCTAGAAATCTATTATTGCACTCCCTTTTATTGCCTTTTGATTCATATAAATTATATCAAATTCAGAAAGCAGAATCTGCCATCGGTCCATTCTTCCATTTAAAGCAGTCGACTTCATCATGTACTTTAGGAGGTCCATTCTTGAGATGAGAAAAGTTGTCTGGTACAACATGTACTATTTTAGTCTTCGGGTTGTCTAGATTAAGGCACAACACAACTTCTCAATTAGAGAATATCTTGTCTCACATTCAGTGAATTTCTTGCTGAGGTAGTATATCGCTCTTACTTTCCTTCCTGACTCATCGTGTTGGCCAAGCATGCATCCCATAGAATTCCTAAAGACTACCAAGTGCAGTATTAACGGCTTATCTGGACTGAATGGCATTAGCACTGGGGCATTAGACAGGTAAAGTTTGACCTTGTCAAAATTTTTCTGGCATTTTTCATCTTATACACCTGGATTAAGTTTCTTAAGGAGACGGAATATGGGGTTGCATTTCTCAGTTAGTTGTGAAATGAACTAGGCGATGTAATTTAATCTTCTTAAGAAACCCCTGACCTTCTTTTAAGTGCATGATGGAGGCAACTCTTATATAGCCTTGAATTTTTCCGAGTCGATCTCGATCCCTTTTTTGCTGACTACGAATCCTAGCAATTTTCCTGACCTAGCCCCAAAGGTACATTTTGCTGGTTCGAGCTTTAGCTGGAATTTTCTCAATCTCAAGATCAGATTTCTCAGGACTTGCACATGCTCCTTTTCTGTTCGGGATTTTGCAATCATATCCTCGACATAAACCTCGATTTCTTTGTGCATCATATCATGAAACAAAGTTACCATGGCTCTTTGATACGTCACTCCCACATTTTTCAGTCTAAAAGGCATCGCTTTATAGCAAAATGTTCCCCACATGGTTATGAATGTGGTCTTTTCCATGTCTTCAGGATGCATCTTTATTTGGTTGTATTTAGAGAAGCCATCCATGAAGGAGAACAGTGAATAACCTGTCGTGTTGTTCACTAAGGTGTCAATGTGAGGCAATGAGAAATTGTCTTTCGGGCTGGCTTTGTTTAAATTCCTGTAGCTACACACATTCGTACTTTCCTATCTTTCTTAGGGACGGGGACTATATTGGCTTCCCACTCCGAGTATTTTACCACTTGTGGGAAACCAGCGTCAAATTGCTTCTTGACATTTTTTTTTATTTTTAACAGGATGTCGGGTCTCATCCTTCGGATTTTTTTTGAACCGGCTTGCATTCTTCTCTTATAGAAAGTCGGTGTACCACGATATCAGTAATTAGACCAAACATGTCTTGATACGACCATGTTAAGATATATTTGAATTCTTGAAGTAGCTCAATGAGGTCTCGCTTTGTCCCTACAGTGATGCAAGCTTCGATCTTCACCTCTTTCTTTTCTTGTTTATCCCGTAAAATCAAAATTTCTATTGACTCTTTGTCAGGTAGGATTTGTTTTTCATCTTGTTCTAACGAATCAAGAGATAGGTTACAATCTCGATCATCTTCAAAGTCCTGAGGTTCCTTTGGACACATATCCTGCTCAAAAGGAGACTTTGACTCAGAAACAATATCGCTCGTATAGTTGATATCTGGAGGCCTGTTATAGGAATAAAGGAAGACCCAAATAACAAATGAATCTAAGAATAAAAGAACAAATGAATCTAAGAATAATTATCTGTGTGGTATGAGTATGAATGAAATGAAAAATAAAAGAATATTTGCCAAAATGAGATGCAAAGATATATTTTATTGAAATAAAGATACCGGACTCGAGCCTTGCCATTTTGGTGCAAACACGGCAATGTGCATTAGGTCTGAGATGAGGGCCTTAGGTGGCGTGATCGAAAAAGAACGGCACTAGAAACCCTAGGGTTTCTGGCTTTTCTAAAACTAGTTTAGGTTTTTGGGCCATTAGACCTTTTTTGTATTTGGGCTTTGTAATTGGACTTGGACTTTTATTTATTTTATTATTTTTTGGTTTATGGTGGGCCGGGAAAAATTGGCTTGTTACATGGATAATTGAATTAAATTATTATATTTAGATCAAGAAACGAGTCAATCAGACAATAATTGCGGGAAAGGAAAGTTAGCAGAATCATCGATGTTGGGTTCGTTACCCTTTTTGGATTAGGTAAGTTCATAACTTGGTTAAATTAATTATTTGTTGTTTTGGTAATTTAATATCTATTTATGTATGTGGGGATCTAGATCATTAGCTTGAAATATGAATAAGACCATAGTTGAAAGACACTATGGCAACATGACTTAAAAAAATAAGACCATAGTTGAAAGACACTATGGCATATTGTCAGAAATAAATAAAATAGTGGCTGAAAGACGCGATGACATCCTTGAACAATTGTTTATCAGGTAATATGTATCAGATGATAAATGTGTTAAATGTATAAAATGAAACAAGTAACACTAAATGGATAAATGGAATGAAACATTGAGTGGAGAAATTGATATGAATTATTAGAATGAAATGTGATTTACGAAAGGATTGTGTGTTAAATGTATAATACTGAAATGGTTATATAAAGTAGATGTATGAAATGATCATATGAACCAGCTTATATGGAAAATAGTTATATAAAGTGTTTATACAAAATGTTGATATGAATAGTTATGTAAAAGGACATTTGAAATGAACATTTGAAATGCTAAATGAATAGATGTTGAATGAATGGTATATCAGAAAGGTTTACTTGTATATGTGTTACGACATAATAACTTATAAGTTTAGTACATGTGTAAACTCTAATTTATATAGAGTTTTTATAGTTCTTTTTGGCACCTTTTGACTTGAAAAATTATGAAATCCCAAGAATATGATAGTTAATTGGGTGAATTTTGTTCATATTACGATAATGGCATGATTTAATAAAGTGTGCAATTTATGCTTTTATGTATTAATTTCGTACATAATTTAATTATTTTATGCTACATATTAATGTGCAATATTTAAGTTTGCAGTGGGACCATGAAGTTGATATGATTTTAATTGTTGCATGGGCATGAGATTATTTCTACCCTAGTGGACGACAAAAGCATGTAATTTGGGTCATAAAGATGTTTCCTTGATCCAATTAAAAATGGTATCAGATGATGGACAAGTCTGTCCAAACAAGGAAAGAGAAGCCCAATTCGGCAATGGTGTTTTGAGTAGCCAAAAATTAATTTTTGGATAATTATTTGAAGTCCTTATATTTAGAAAATAATTGAAATCAGCATGCCAAGTTTGCCCAAGAAACCGTCCACCCCTTGCTTGATTCAAGCATGATTTCATGCATGAATCAAGCAACCAACAACCACCCCCTTCCACAATATATGGCCGGTCAAGCATGAGAGCATATCATGGGATTTAATATGTCATTTTTAGCAAACCTACTAGCCATCCCTCTAGTATATATAGACCCTTTCATTCCACTATTCAATCATCCCTCACTTAACATTCATTCTTCATTTCTCATTCCCATCACATTTCTTTCCTTTCACGCATAGCCATCCCAATTTTCCCTTTCCTTTAGCTAGCAATTCCTTGAGAAAAAACTTTCTCTTGGCCGGCCACCTTGAAGAGCAGTTTGTGGAGGAGCATCCATGAGAATTGGAGGAAGCCTCCACGATTAGTTATCACACTATCAAAGAGTTCTTTCTTCCTTTTGCTTTTCCTTAATTATTCATTATGTTTGCAAATTGCTTTGTTGTTTTTTCATTGATGATGATAGCTTAATTTTGTTTAGCTAGAATAATCACATTTATTTAATAAAGTTCATTTGGGTTATGCTTATATTGTTCTCTGCCTTAATCATTCATGTTTTCAGTTAAGCTCAAGTATGTATTTCATTCATACGTGATTGAATGCATTGCAATTAGTTGAGTAATCCTAACCAGACGACGGCTAATGGACATAACAATTGAAAAGTGTATGCTTAATTTAGATTTTAGCCTGACTAAATTGAAGGTTGATAATAATTGGAAAGAGATCTATTATCTTGCATAGTTTTTAGGTTTATGTGATTAATTTGTTTCAAACCTAACCTGTCCCTGTTACTTCACATGAATTCTAAGAAACCCTTAGTTGAATATGATCAATAAAATGCATATTTTTCTTAAGTAAAAGATTCAAAAAGGACTTAATTTTGGTTTCAAACTCATGAAAGATCGAGTTGCCTTGGGTTATTTTTCTGGAATGTTATGAGCATGACAAAAATGAACTAAGTTAAATAATGTAATTATTTTAGCTTATGCATGTTATCATTGTTTAAATCTTGTGAGTTCTACTGCTTAATCCATCTAATTCGTTTTATTGCATACATTGCATTTAGGTTAATTTGCATTAGGATCACATTGCATTTAGATAATTATTTAACTTAACATCAACTAATCAAATTTATTGTGTTTTTCTTACCAAATTGTTAATATTAATTTTGTAAAATATTGATTAACTTATACAGTCCCTATGGAGATGATAACTCTTATACTTACTTATTACTTGATAACGACTGTGTACACTTGCACAAACCACGCGTTACAAGTTTTTGGCATCGTAGAAATGAAAGAACTTGACATGAATGAAATTAGATTATGTTTAAATGGATTTGTGCATATGTATAAGTTTGCATTATTTTGCTTGAACCATGGAAGTACCACTGAGCATATTTGCTTAGCGTATGGTTTGTTTACTCTATGTGCAGGTAAAGTAGATTCCCAATAGTTTGAGTAGTTGATCTAGCATTCAACAAGAAAATCCCAACTCAACAACATTTTTATGTCCTCATTTTGTTAAGTTTGACATGTTCCTAGGTTGAGTTAATTTCAATATAATGCTATATCTATATACACTTTTGAATTAGAACTTTGATGTATGAAATTGCCCAATTGAATGCAGTATGTAGATGAATTCAATATATGGTTTGAGTTGTGTTAAATGTTGCAATTGCCAATGGCTTTGGTGATTAGGTATGCATGTTTAAGATTTTGAATAAACTATACCTAATAACTAACTTATAGGTGATATGGCATTGGTACATTGTTGAATAAGGACTTATAGTTCATGAGTTGATGCTTGAGGATTGCAAATGTTGCTTGAATTTATGAGATGAATATGCAAAATGGTTGATTTGGAATTGCAGGTTAATGTTCATTAACATTTTATAGAAACAGTTTCCCACGTTGCAACATCAAGCGTATGTTGTCGTGACGAGATCAGGTCACCATGCCATGATGCAATGTCAAGCATGGGTCATTGAGACGAGACCTAGTTAGTATGTTGTGTAACACCCCTTACCCGTATTAGAAGCCAGAACCAGGTTTGAGGCATTACCTAACTTATCTCACTAAAACATATCACATTGAGCTATAAAATTTCATTTAAGCCCATCTCTTGCTCATTTTCGACCTACGAGGCCCTAAACATACCTCTGAGAGGTTTCAGGATTTAACTGGGAACTTTTACGAACTTGGAAAACTTTTCATCAAAATAGAGGCCACACGCCCGTGTTGATCTAGGTACACGCTCATGTGCACCTAAGACATGCCCGTGTTCACCACCCGTGGTAGACACTGACTTATTTCACACAGCCGGACACACGCCCGTGTCCCTAGGTCGTGTCCCTCACACGGCCTTGACACGCCCGTGTCTTAGCCTGTGTGCCAAAACCTTGGCATTCTATTTATGACGTCATCACTTCACTAAGGCCACACGGCCAAGGCACACACCCATGTCCTTAGACCATGTGTCAAATTAAATTCCATATTTAATGTACAGACTTCACACGGCTAGGGCACACGCCCATGTCTTAGGCCGTGTCATTCACACGGCCGTGTCTCTGCCCGTGTGTTTACTACTAAGCATACTAACTTGTAAGCCTAGCATGCAAGGGGACACACGATCAATCAACACGCCCATGGGGCTGACCGTGCGTCTCACACGGCCTAGACACATGCCCATGTGTCTACCCGTGTGGATAATTAGATGGCTATCTACCAAGCCATTTGCCACCCTAACAAGAAATTATACTCAAACCAAAACATTCCAATCTATAAAATGACCAAAGGTATCTCTAAAACTCAAAAGAATTAAGACATACACAAGGGCATACACTTCATGAAATTCATCTTCATTAAGCATAAGAATTTTCCAAGTATCGGCCTAACTTGTAAGACCATTTACAAAATGAATTCAATAAAAAGCATAACCAACACCTTGGCTAACAATTACGACCTAACAAAATACCCAAGTCCTATACATGCCATACCAAAAATAAGTCTAAATTGTTATACTAAAGTGATGTCGATAGTGTGATTTTGAACTCCAACGTTCCACGTTCCTCGAGTTATCTTGGCAATACTACAAGGAAAAAGGGCAATGAAAAGGGTAAGCATAAAGCTTAGTAAGTTTGCATGGAAATAGATAGCAATAATGAGCTCATGATAAAATCCATCCATGGCATTAATTAAACATAACAACACATTAGGCTTCTAACCAACTTACTCATACTTGCCCTTATATAACACATACCGTGTCACATATCGAAATGTTCCGTCGTGAATTACTTACGGGTACCTGTATTCACTCTTTCACATAACTTTAGTACTAATCTCATTCCTACTTCCAAACTCATCTACTTATCTCATTAATCAATAGGGATACTCAAAGACGCAAAATATCGTCATTAATATAAGTACGAGGCCAATGCCACATCCCAGAGGTGGTCTTACATGGAGTCACCTCTGAATGCCGATGCCATATCCTGGATATGGTCTTATACGAAAATTTCACATCAAGTATCGATGCCATATCCTGGATATGGTCTTATACGATTTTTGTATTCATTACTGAAGCCATATCTTGTATATGGTCTTATACAAGATCTCAACCCGGTGTCGAGGCCATGTCCCGGACATGGTATTATATTGGACCTTATCTATTTCATACATCGATGATAGCAATTTTACATATTCGTTATAGTCCTCTAGGACTTTAACATCTTTTTCAACATCAGTTACTCAATTTAGTAGAGTATCATGCATCAATATAATACCAAGCATTGTCAACATGCTAACATAAATGTTGAATCTATCACATACAAACTTACCTCGATCACGAAATAAGCTAGCTCGTCGGTTTAATCTGAGATTTTGTTCTTTCCCCAATCGAGGTGAATTCTTTGTTCTTCTTGCTCTATAATAAAAAATTTAGCTCATTTTAATCATCACATAAATAAAAGCATTTTAATAATCATGCTTTGGAAAAATTACTATTTTGTCCCTAGGCTTTGGCAAAATGACCATTTTGCCCCTAGGCTCAAAAATTAGTTCTAATCATATTTCTACCTTCAACAAGCCTAGGTGAACATTTAATACTCTTATGGATATCATCAAAAATCAACCTTTCACACATTTACTACCATTTTTATAATCTTGACTACAAGGTCCAATTAGGTGTTTTTATGGCAACACCTTTCACAAAAGCTGTTCATCTAACAACCAAGACTAATTTTCTCTCATAAAAATGCAGCAAACAAATTAATAGCTCACATGGCAAATCCCTATACTTTTAACCATAATGCAAGATAGTCCCCTCTTTAGATTGCTTAAGCTTTAGGGGTCTCAAAAGTATAACTATCTTCAAGAAAAACCATTAAAATCACTTACTTGGATGGAGGAGAGCTTGCTGAAAACTTGAGCTTTCAAAACCCCTATTTTGTTTGCTATTTTCGGTGGAGAAGGATGGAGAGAAAATATGATATCTTTTCTTTCTTTATTTTATTAATACTAGTCAAATTAGTCACCAACTATTACCTACTTTGACCAATTTTGTCCTTCTTTGTCTCCTATCATCTCCTATGGCCGGTCAAACATCTATCAAAAGGGCTAATTGCCATTTAAAGACCTCAAATTTACAATCCATGGTTATTTGGCACCATTAGCCAATAGTGTAACACCCCATACCTGAGTCCGATGCTAAGACTGGCTATGAGACATTACCATTCTTGAACTCACTTAAAACATGTACTTACGGGCTATAAAATTTTGTTCCGAATTAAAAACTTCTCTTTTTTAATCTAATCATACATTTCATGGGCCTACAAGGCCCACGTATCTGGAAACTTTTGGAACTCAAATGAAAACTTTTCCTTAAAACAGGGATCACACGCCCATGTGACTTGGGACACGCCCGTGTACCCCTAACACATTGCCCGTGTCTTCCACCCGTGGTTGACACTGACTAATTACACATGGCCTTGACACGCCCGTGGATGTAAACCATGTGCTATACCTTGATATACTGACTTACACACATGGTCTGGGGCACACGCCCATGTTTTGACCGTGTATCACACACAGCCAAACCAAACGACTGTGGGATTTGCCCGTGGCCTATTCTGACTTAAAACGCTAAAGTGCAGGGTACGCACGGCCTAGGCACACTCCCGTGTGTCTAACCGTGTGGGCACTTAGAGGCTATTTACCATACCAATTGCCACCCTGAAATCAAGACCAAACTCATGCTCAATTCAATACATTTTTCATAAACATTACTACATACTTCATTGATCTCAATAAACATATATACTTAGTCAATTTTGGTCAAATACTTAGCCGTATACAAAAGAATAATAAACTTAATAGCCAACACTTTGGCTCTTCTTAGAACATATTCTCAAAATGAAATGCTTCCTATACATGCCATATTTAGTAAAATAACTTGGCTATACCAAAATAGTGACTGATAGTGTGCTCCGAACTCCGATGACGATGATCCACGAGATTGGCTTGGCGGAACTACATAGAAAGAAAGAATAAAAGACATAAGCATTTAGCTTAGTAAGTTTGCATATAATGCACATAGCAGCATACTTGATTAATATAAACCATTTGACATAAACAATGGCATCATAGATTTCAGTTATAAAGCTTTCTTACTCATACTGATTCTTACATATCTCATGATACTTACTAGTCTCATCCCCGTGGGATAAATAAGATACCTGTATCACTTGATCACATTGATCAGTATACTTTAACATGAAAATCATAATCTTTCCTTCATCATTCATAACATGGATAATACTCATTTCCAACTTGATAATAGCTTTGCTTACTTATCTTTCTTGTCATCTAATTTTAACTTTACTCATTTGCCCGATGAAATTCTACGAATAACCAAGGATACTAAATCTCGTCCCACGAACTTGAAACCAAATCCATATCCTAGATACAGTCTTACATGGAATATCTCATCTTGGTTTCGAGGCCATGTCTTGACATGGACTTATACGAAGTCTTTCTTGTTCTCACCAATGTCATGCCTTGGCTTGGACTTATATGGGATCTCTTTCTCTTGATAGCTTTTCAATGCCAAGCTTGCCTTGGACTTACATGATATCTGTTCAATGCCAATCTTGCCTTGGACTTACATGATATCTGTTCAATGCCAAGCTTGCCTTTGAAACACCCCAAACCCGGCCCACGAGCCTTGACCGGATCTGGTATGTTCCTTGAGTAAATCAATTCAATTCTTGTTTGCTACTTTGGAAAAATAGTGTGTGTTTTTGAAGATCATTTGATTTGTGTTGGGTTCAAATTTAAAACGGTGTTGATTAGGTGTCAAAACATTTAAATATTTGTTTACATTTTTAAGAAAATTTATTTATTCTCAATTTAATAATAACCTTATCATAATAAACCAATTTTAAACGCTTACTTAAAACAGTTAATAATAATGGCCATAATTACATCAAAGCAAAACCCCAAAATAAATCTGAAATACTTAAATAAAAAAAACAATGAAAATAGAATAACTCTGAGCTGAGCATGGCCACCACTGAGCTCCTGCCGACCCGGTCCATTACTGCGTGTCACCTGAAAAATATCCCACAAAGGGGTGAGTCCAACAGACTCAGTGTGTAACAACCGACACTAAGTCCCAACGATTCAGGTATATCAGATCATACATATACATATAGCAAATTATAAAGAATAATGCAATTCTGAACCCAAACCTAGATGCCATCCGCTACACATCACCCGTACCAGCCATCACATCGTGGGGACTACTAAGTCAACCCTCCATCCGCTACACACCATCAAAGGCAGTCGTTGCAGTCGACGTGCTCATCGCCCTTATAAATTCGTGGCATAGCCACCAGATAATTTTTTCGTGAAATAAGTCACCACATTCAGATTTTGTGACATAAGTCACCACATTCAAATTACGTGACATAAGTCACCACATTTAGATATTGGGGTATAAAACCACCAATTCACTTCCCCTTTACATATCACCCATATGCCCCATGTCATACAAAACATGCAAATATTATGCCTTATGCTTTATTCACATACTTATAGTTGCACTTATGTGCCATAACAGATATTTATCACAATATACTCATAGTAGGAGTAGGAAAACGTACCTGAGTACTTCGTACCATTACATGGTACCTTAGCCATAATCTTACACTTTTATATTAACACATATAGTAAATTAAAGCCGTAAATCTATCAAGATTTAGTGCGGGGTACACACCTGATTCACCTAGTGAGTTTACTAAAAATCCCGAAAACCCGATCTATCGTCCTAGATCCTTAATTCCTACATTCGGCCAACCCTACACATGTTAACAAAGAGCCATTCGGCTATTTAGCCAAATCCTGAAGGAAAATCTTACCTGGATGCCGATTTCTCTACTAATCAAATCCCGAAAACCTTGTGATAACTCTTCTTGCAATTGGCTAGATGCTGAACCACTGAACTAGTTAGTTTCGGCTTTTTAAACAAAGTAAGAAATAGATCTAAGACACCAATATGACCTTGGCCGAATATACATAGTCACTCACCTTGCGATTTTGGATCCCGAAAGTAGTCTTTTGGCTAAGAAGATGTCGAAATCCTACAGGATATATGTTAGATCCAATTCTAACATTCAAATAGATGGCCTTCGACCTAATCTTATACCTTGCTTACCTTAGATCTGAAATCCCGAATGGTTTCCTTAGAAGTTAGCTACTATAGAAATCCTGAAATTCACCTTCCAACTTTTGACAAACAAATTAATGGGATTAGTCCTTAGCTTTCGGCTAGAGGAAAAAGATTGAAGATCAAATCACGATGGATCTTACCTTTAATACTGTAGTTGACTGCTCCTTATTGAACCCACAGAGATTCGGCTATGGCTAGATGTTGACCACACAAATTCTGGCTTTTGATTAAGTGAAGGAATCGGCTTTACCAAGAGTGAAGAGGAAGGGTATGAAGCTTTTAGGGGTTTCGGCAATGGTGAACTAGGGAGAAGGAGGTTTCGGCTTAGAACAAATAAAAGAAAAAGAAGACTTTGAGGAAAAGAAAAGTGGAAATTCGGCTAGAGAAAGAGATGGAAAAGAAAGCAAAAAGATGAATACTTTGCTACTCAATTTCGGCTAGAACACAAGGTATTTCGACTTTGAAAATAAAGGAGAAGAGAGGTATTTGCTTAAAGATTTCGACAGAAAACTAAAGAGAAAAGAAAATAATGGAAAATGGCCTCACTCTTCCCTTTTTGCCAAAACTGCTACACCTAGTGTCCCTTATTCGGCCAATTCTTCCTCTCACTATCAAATCCTTTATTTTTCTCTCCCTTACTCTTTCAAAAATAATTTAAAAATAAGTCATCACTTATCTCCTACCTTAGCTGAAATTTCCAAAAGAATTAGACCTCATCTTAAACTCCTCCCATAGACTCCCCATGCCGTCCATTACTTCCCTTTGTTGCCGCAAAAATAAAAGCTTTATTTAGCTTCCCATGCGACTCGAACCTTGGCCCATTTACACCTGTTGGTGGCGTCATTTACAGAGGCCCTAAGTGGCACCTCCAAGCCACTTAGACAAGCCCATCTTTGTGTCTAATTTCTCCCATTTATTTTCTTAAGGCCTATCAGGCTTAACTCCCTCTTTTAGATTAAAATTAAATAATTTCTAAGGCATTCACCTACACACTAAGGTTCACAAAATTCATAGAACACATTCAGAATATTTATAAGCATGCTATTTCACACAATTTAGCAATAATGCATAAGCCATAATCCAGGATATTACAGCCTTGGACTTACATGATATCTATGCTTGATTGTCGATGCCATGCCTTGGCTTGGTCTTATACGGACTTTCTTATCTCATGTGGTAGATTGAGTATCCTGGGAAATTCATCTTCAATCGGGACTTGCTCATACTTAATCTCATTGATTTCTTTATTTAACATAACATTAAACATTCCATGAAAATAGTGTACATTATACTAAGCAATTCAATGATAAAAATCATAAAGCTTAGAAATCATACAAACTTACCTCAATATACAAAATGTATGTAGATATGCAATTTAGTCCTCGACTTTGTTCTTGCCTCGGTTTCGATTCGAAATTCATTTTTCTTGATCTATAATAATAATTCAACTTATTTAATAATCACATTGACTAAATTGACTTATCACTCATACTTTGGCAAAATTATTATATTGCCCCTATACTTTCTCATATTTGTACTTTGGCCCAAAGGCTCGTAAAATAATTCTCATTAAACTTTCTTAAACTTCATGCTTGGCTGATTCATTTTCTCTACTATAACAATCGTCAATTCTCACTATTTCTAGTATGTATGACCAATTTTCATAACTATTACAAATTAGTCCATACTATCGTTTTTCATGAAATTCACTTAGAAAAAGATGTTTATCTAACATCAAACTTTCATAAACTTCCATAAAACATCATTTAACATGCATGTCATTCATGGGTAAATTTTTGACCATGCATCCTAGCTCATTTTATAGCTAAAAATAGCTAATTCATAATACGAGAACTTTAAAAATACGAAGAATATTAAAAATAGGGCTAAAATGAACTTATTAGCAAGCTTGAAAAAAATGAAGAACCCTAGCTATGGAGTCTTCAAATTTTCGGCAATAAGGGGAAGAAGATGAATAGATTTTTCTCATCTTTTTCCCATTTTAATCATTTAAATTAATTAAATGACCAAAATGCCCTTCTCTCTAAATTTTTACAATTTACTATATCATGTCCAATTTTGTCCAAAAATTATAATTTTGGTAAATTGCTACTTAAGGACTTCTAATTGATATTCTATGCTATCTCATACAAAAAGCTTCTAGAAACTCATATTTTGCAACTTTTGCAATTTAGTCCTTTTGGACCATTCAACCTCAATTTAACAAAATTGCTTCATGAAACTTTCACATTAGCATGCAAACATGGCATAAACCTTAAAAAATCATAAATTCACGTCGGATTCGTGGCCTCGCACCACTATCCTGACTAGGCCCTAAATCGGACTGTTACACTTCTCTCCCCTAAAAAATTTTCGTCCTCGAAAATCTTACCGGTAAATAAGTTTGGGTACTGGTTTCTCATGGTCTTTTCTGGTTCCTATGTAGCTTCATCTATCCCATGCCTTTGCCACAATACTTTCACTAGAGCAATACTTTTATTTCTTAGCTGTTTGACTTCCTTAGCTAAAATCTTGATTGGTTCTTCATCATAAGTCATGTTGGGATGAATCTCTATCTCTGACGGGGTAATTACATGTGAAGGATCTGATCGGTAACGTCCCAACATTGACACGTGAAACACATCATGTATCTTTTCTAAACATTGACACTTGAAACACATCATGTATCTTTTTTAACTCTGATGGCAAAGCCAATCTGTAAGCTACCGGCCTAACTTTCTCGGTAATCTCAAACGATCCAATAAAACGTGGACTTAACTTTCCTTTTTTCGCCAAATCTAAGAACTTTTCTCCATGGTGACACTTTCAAGAAAACTTTATCCCCGACTTGATATTCTATCTCTCTTCTCTTTAGGTCCGAATAAGATTTCTGTCTGTCTGATGTAGCTTTTAAATATTATCGTATCACTTTCACTCTCTTCAGCTTTTCTAACCAAATCAACCCCGTGAATTTGATTTTCTTTGAGTTCAGTCCAAAATAAAGGCGTTCTGCACTTACGTCCATATAGAGCCTCATAAGACACCATCTTTAAGCTCGACTGAAAGCTATTATTGTAGGCAAATTCTACCAATGGGAGAAACTTTTCCCAAGTGCTTCGAAATTCTAGAATACAACATCTAAGCATATCCTCAAGTACTTGAATTAATCTCTCCGACTGACCATCAGTTTGAGGATGAAAAGCTATGCTAAAACTCAATTTTGTACCCAAGGCTTCTTGCAACTTCTTCCAAAATCTGGAGGTGAATATCGGATCTTTATCCGATATGATTGACAAAGGAACTCCATGAAGTCTTACTTTTTCAGAAACATACAAGTTTGCCAGCTTGTTGTGTGAGTAGTCAACTCGTACAGGTAAGAAATGAGCTGACTTCATGAGTCTATCAACTACAACCCATATAGCATCTTTCTTTCTCGGTGATAATGGCAATCCCGTTACAAAATCAATAGTGATACAGTCCCATTTCCACTCGGGTATCATAATTGGTTGAAGCAAACCCGAAGGTACTTGGTGTTCAGCCTTTACTTGCTGACAAATCAAACATCTTGAAACGAACTCTGAAATATCTTTGTTCATTCTCGGCCACCAATACAATTGCTTCAAGTCATTATACATCTTGGTACTACCCGAATGTACAGATAGACATCCATTATGTACCTCATACAAAATTCTCTGAATAAGCTCCTCTTTTCTCGGTATACAAACTCTATCTTTAAACATCAAATATCCATCAGGATTAATCTGAAAGTCGGATTCAACATCTAACTCGCATTAAGTTCTCTTGTCTTATAACTCTTTGTCTTCCTTTTGAGCTTCAGTGATCTCTTGAAGGAACATTGGTCTAGCTTTTAACTCAACTAGAATAGAACCATCGTCAGATAAGGTCATCTGTGAATTCATTGCCCTTAATGCAAAAAGGGACTTCCTGCTCAAAGCATCGGCAACAACATTCGCCTTTCCTGGATGGTAGTCAATGGCCAACTCATAGTCCTTTATCAACTCAACCATCTTCGTTGCCTTAAGTTCAACTCTTTCTGCGTTATCAAGTACTTCAGACTTTTGTGATCAGTAAAAATTCGACATCTTTCACCATATAAATGGTGTCTCCAACTTTTTAAGGCGAAGACTATGGCAGCCAACTCTAAATCTTGCGTCGGATAATTCTTTTCATGAGGCTTCAATTATCTTGAGGCATAAGCAATCACCTTGCCTTCTTGCATGAGTACACAGCCTAATCTATTTAATGATGCATCACTGTAAATCACAAATTCTTTCCCTATCTCGGGTTGTACTAAAACTGGAGCTTCTGTCAACATTGCTTTCAATTTCTCCAAACTTTGTTGGCATCTTTCTGTCCACTCAAACTTCACATTTTTCTATAACAATTTAGTCATCGGGGTTGCGATCATAGAAAACCCCTTGACAAATCGTCGATAATAGTCGGCTAGGCCTAAGAAACTCTTAATCTTAGAGATATTACTCGGTGGTTTCCAGTCCATTATAGCCGAAATATTGCTTGGATCCACTCGAACTCCATCTCCTGAGACAATATGTCCTAGAAATCCTACTTCCTTGAGCCAAAATTTACTTTTACTGAACTTGGCATACAACTGATTTTCTCATAGAATCTGTAAAACTGTCCGTAGGTGCTCAACATGCTTATTCTCATCCCGGGAATAAATCAATATGTCGTCAATGAAAACGACTACAAACTTGTCGAGGTAGGGTCTAAAGATGCGGTTCATTAAGTCCATGAATATTGCAGGAGCATTGGTCAAACCAAAAGGCATGACTAAGAATTCATAATGCCCATATATTGTTCGAAAAGCTGTCTTGGACACATCTGAATCCTTTACTCTTAAATGATAATACCCTGATCTCAAGTCTATTTTGGAGAACACATTAGCTCCTTTCAATTGATCGAACAAATCATCAATCATAGGCAATGGGTGCTTATTCATCACTGTTACTTTATTAAGTTGACGGTAATCTATGCACAATCTCATGGTGCCATCTTTCTTTTTCACAAATAAAACTAGAGCACCCTAGGGGCAACAACTCGACCTAGCAAAGCCTTTATTTGTCAACTCTCGCAACTGTATCTTCAGCTCTTTCAACTCTGTTGGAGCCATTCTATAAGGAGTAATAGATATCGGTACAGTACTGGGAGCTAGCTCAATATTGAACTCAACCTCCCTAACTGGTGGTAGTCTTGGTAATTGCTCGGGAAAAGCATCCACGTACTCACATACTATCGGTACTGACTCAATCTTTAGCTTTGTTTCTTTATCATTCATCACAAAGGCCAGATATGCTTCATACCCTTTTCTTAAGTATCTCTGTGCCATCATATGAGAAATCACTATTGGCGACTTACTATATTCATCAGATTCTATATGAAGAGTGTCTCCATTCTCACATCTCATCTCAACGTATTTCTTCCCACAATTAACTATTACATCATGGGTGGTTAACCAGTCCATACCAAGAATGATTTCAAACTTATCAAACGGTAACAACATAAGGTTTACTTTAAAAAATAATGACCGGTAATCATCAATAAGCAGTCTTTATATACTTTATCAACTAAAACACTTTTGCCTATAAGATTAGGCACCTTAATCACAAATTTTGTAGACTCTATAGGCATATTCATACTGGATACTAGTTTCATACAAATATAAGAGTGTTTGGATCTGGGATCTATTAAAGTAATAACTTTGATATCATAAAGAGAAAAGGTACCCGTAATAACATTAGGAGAAGATGCCTCTTCGAGAGCGCGAATGGCATAAGTCCTAGCAGGTGCCCTACACTCGGGTCTCGCAGCCTGCTCTTTAGGGTTACCTCTTCCACTTGCCCCACTCCTCGGGTTTCTCTGCAGTATGCCTCTGACCATACCCCCAAATCTTGGGTTCTGAGTTCTCTCTTCTTTTGTCATCTCAGGACAATCTTTTATAAAGTGATCATGGGAACCACATCTAAATCAAGCATTTTCATGCGCTCAACATTCACCGAGATGGCATCTGCCACACTGTGGGCATTCAGGTCTATCAGATCGAACGTTCCCCACATTAGCAACTGAAGTAGTCTGTGCTTTATTCCCTGATTTTTGCTTACTCTTGTCCTTCTTTGAAAACCCAGTGGAAATAGCCGATCGGGTAGGGAAATCTCTTGACTTCTTGGATGAAGATTGGAATGACTTATTCTATTGTCTCTTTCTAGAGTCACGAGACTCCATTTCAGATTTTCTCTTCTCTTTTACTAACTCTTCGGCCTTACAAGCCCTCTTTCTAACACCACAAATTCTTTTAATTCGAGGACAACAACAAATAACTTGATATCATCATTTAGTCCATCTTCAAACCTCTTACTCATGATGGCTTCAGTGGACACACATTCTCAAGCGTATTTACTGAGTCGCACAAACTCTCGCTCATAATCAGTCATTGACATCTTGCCTTGTTTCAGTTCTAGGAATTCCTTCCTTTTCTGGTCCACGAATCTTTAACTGATGTACTTTTTCTTTAACTCTTCTTGGAAAAATTCCCATGTGACCTTTTCCCTCGGTACTACCGACACAAGGGTGTTCCACCATTGATAGGCAGCATCTCTTAAAAGAGAAACTACACACTTTATACATTCCTCAGGTGTGCATGATAACTCATTAAATACCCTGATAGTATTTTATATCCAGAACTCAACCTTTTTCGGATCATCATATTTTTTAGCCCAGAATTCTTTTGCCCCATGTTTTCTGATCCTATCAATTAGAGGTTTGTCTCCTCTTACCACCTCTACTACTTGAGGGACTGCGGGGATAGGTTGTGGAACAAGCGAGGGTGGAGGGGGTTGTACATTCGGGTTCGTACGAATGAATTCCGTGTACCATGTATTCATCATATAGAGTAAGGCTTCTCTAGCCTCTTTTCCTCCTTCTTGACTCACCGTAGTGGGTCTATTCTCATTCTCATTAGGCACCGTCCCTTCAAAGAGAGCCGTGCGTTATTTTCTACATCATCCGCCTCACTCTTTGGGATCCATTTACTATATGTATAAACATAATTTAAGTCATCGAGTCGTCACACTATCATTATAAAACATTCTTACATATGGCATGTATAGCCAGACTCGTGCTCGTGCTACGTTAGTCCTAGAACCGACTAAACCGTAGCTCTGATACCACTAAATGTAACACCCCATACTCGAGTCTGATGCTAAGACTAGATACGAGACATTACCATGCTTGAACTCACTTAAAACATGTACTTACGGGCTATAAAATTTTGTTTCAAATTAAAAACTTCTCTTTTTTAATCTAATCATACATTTCATGGGCCTACGAGGCCTTAAACACGTATCTGGAAACTTTCAGAACTCAAATGAAAACTTTTCCTTAAAATAGGGGTCACACGCCCATGTGACTTCGGACACGCCCGTGTACCCCTAACACAAGCCCGTGTCCTCCATCAGTGGTCGACACTGACTAATTACACATGGCCTTGACACGCCCGTGGATGTAAACCATATGCTATACCTTGATATACTGGCTTACACACACAGTTTGGGGCACACTCCCATATTCTGATCGTGTATCACATACGGCCTAAACAAACAACCGTGGGATTTGCCCGTGGCCTATTCTGACTTAAAACACTAAAGTGCTGGGTACGAACGGCCTAGGCACACGCTCATGTGTCTAACCATGTGGGCACTTAGAGGCTATTTACCATACCAATTGCCACCCTGAAATCAAGACCAAACTCATGCTCAATTTAATACATTTTTCATAAACATTACTACATATTTCGTTGATCTCAATAAACATACATACTTAGCCAATTTTGGCCAAACACTTAGCCATATACAAAAGAATAATAAACTTAATAGCCAACACTTTGGCTCTTCTTAGAACATATTCTAAAAATGAAATGCTTCCTATACATGCCATATTTAGTAAAATAACTTGGCTATACCAAAATAGCGATTGATAGTGTGCTCCGAACTCTGATGACGATGATCCACGAGATTGGCTTGGCAAAACTACATAGAAGAAAGAATAAAAGACATAAGCATTTAGCTTAGTAAGTTTGCATATAATGCACATAGCAACATACTTGATTAATATAAACCATTTGACATAAACAATGGTATCATAGATTTCAGCTATAAAGCTTACTTACTCATATTGATTCTTACATATCTAATGATACTTACTAGTCTCATCCCCATGGGATAAATAAGATACCTGTATCACTTGATCACATTGATCAGTATACTTATAACATGATAATCATAATCTTTCCTTCATCATTCATAACATGGATAATACTCATTTCCAACTTGATAATAGCTTTGCTTACTTATCTTTCTTGTCATCTAATTTTAACTTTACTCATTTGCCCGATGAAATTCTGCGAATAACCAAGGATACTAAATCTCGTCCTGCGAACTTGAAACCAAAGCCATATCCTAGATACAGTCTTACATGGAATATCTCATCTTGGTTTCGAGGCCATGTCTTGACATGGACTTATACGAAGTCTTTCTTGTTCTCACCAATGCCATGCATTGGCTTGGACTTACATGGGATCTCTTTCTCTTGATAGCTTTTCAATGCCAAGCTTGCCCTGGACTTACATGATATCTGTTCAATACCAAGCTTGCCTTGGACTTATATGATATCTGTGCTTGATTGCCGATGCCATGCCTTGGCTTGGTCTTATACAGACTTTCTTATCTCATGTGGTAGATCGCGTATCCTGGGAAATTCATCTTCAATCGGGACTTGCTCATACTTACTCTCATTGATTTCTTTGTTTAACATAACATTAAACATTCCATGAAAATAGCGTACATTATACTAAGCAATTCAATGATAAAAATCATAAAACTTAGAAATCATACAAACTTACCTCAATATACAAAATGTATGTAGATATGCAATTTAGTCCTCGACTTTGTTCTTGTCTCGGTTTCGATCCGGGCTTCGTTTTTCTTGATTTATAATAATAATTCAACTCATTTAATAGTCACATTGATTAAATTGACTCATTACTGATACTTTGGAAAAATTATTATATTGCCCCTATACTTTCTCATATTTGCACTTTGGCCCAAAGGCTCGTAAAATAATTCTCATTAAACTTTCTTAAACTTCATGCTTAGCTGATTCATTTTCTCTACTATAACAATCATCAATTCTCACTATTTCTAGTATGTATGACCAATTTTCATAACTACTACAAATTAGTCCATACTATCAGTTTTCATGAAATTCACTTAGAAAAAGATGTTTATCTAACATCAAACTCTCATAAACTTCCATAAAACATCATTTAACATGCATGTCATTCATAGGTAAATTTTTGAACATGCATCCTAGCTCACTTTATAGCTAAAAATAGCTAATTCATAATACGAGAACTTCAAAAATACGAAGAATATTAAAAACGAGGCTAAAATGAACTTACTAACAAGCTTGAAAAAAATAAAGAACCCTAACTATGGAGTCTTCAAGTTTTCAGAAATAAGGGGAAGAAGATGAATAGATTTTTATCATCTTTTCCCATTTTAATCATTTAAATTGATTAAATGACCAAAATGCCATTCTCTCTAAATTTTTACAATTTACTATATCATGTTCAATTTTTTCCAAAAAGTATAATTTGGGAAAATTGCTACTTAAGGACTTCTAATTGATATTCTAAAGCTATCTCATACAAAAAGATTCTAAAAACTCATATTTTGCAACTTTTGCAATTTAGTCCTTTTGGACCATTCAACCTCAATTTAACAAAATTGCTTCATGAAACTTTTACACTAGCATGCAAACACGGCCTAAACCTTAAAACTCATAAATTCACCTCAAATTCGTGGCCTCACACCACTATTCTGACTAGGCCCTAAATCGGGCTATTACAAATAGAATGGAACTTTCGCACTTTATGCGATTCAGTTCTTGTTCGCGATTAAGCAAGAAATTGATAAAATTAAAGCACCTAAATTTTCATGCACTAATATAACCATGCTCTGACTCATAAAATATCCTGAAAATGATTTTATCTAACCTCAGATTAGTGACCCTGAGATCACTGTTCTGACTAGCCCCTAATTCAGGCTGTTACATGTTGTGTCGCGATGAAGAACCCCCTATCGTTGGGACGTCAACCTAAAATTTTGTAGACATTACAATTTAGTCCTAATTCAATATCGGGTTAGTATTAGAGCTTTCTTAAGCTCATATAAGGCCCGAAAATGGATATACAACATTATATACACTTAATTTTCTTACAAATGAATTTTTAATGATGTAAATTGGATTATAAATTCTTCGTAGTTGCTCCAAAAACGAATGTGACACCATATAATTTTGATCCAATGATTGGGTCGAGTATGGGGTCTTACAGTTGTAGATAGG
The DNA here is from genome assembly GCA_025506655.1 of Gossypium rotundifolium. Taxonomy (NCBI): domain Eukaryota; kingdom Viridiplantae; phylum Streptophyta; class Magnoliopsida; order Malvales; family Malvaceae; genus Gossypium; species Gossypium rotundifolium. Next base: position 43,699,647 of record CP106723.1, read on the forward strand.
AACTATAAGTTCCCTAATGGAATAATGTGAAATCAGATCTTGATACAATGTTAGATATTGAAAAATACGAGCATCCTATATATAGGGACTAATTGAGTAAAATGCAAAACATGTCTGCTATGTATTTGAATGTTAATTGGATGTAAACTAATGTTGTTTCTGTTATTGAATTATCGAACGTAGCTAAAGACGACGTTGGGCCGTCGCGAGAGAAGGGAAAGTCGAGAGTTGTTGACGACGTCGGGCCATGACGTGAAGTCGTGACATCAATTCGATAATTTGAAATCTTTACAATATAGTCTTTGTTCAATCTTGGGATATCAAAATAGCTTGTTTAAATCCCGAATTTGATTAAATATCATATTATAAATAAGTTATAGTCCTAATGAAATGTACAAATTGCGAATGTGATTGTAGTTGCACCGACAATGAATGTGACATCCCATAGCTCAGACTTGGCGATCAGGTTGGGTATGGGGTGTTACATTTTGTTTCCCACCATGTGATGTTCAATGAAAACAAGTTCTTGTTTGATGTTACCAACATAAAGGCTAATGGTGCTCAATACACTAAGGTTAGTCATAGTTCTTTTGTTCCTGTGTTGACTTCTTATATTCCTAAAACTACCATTTATTCAAATATTTTGGTGGAGAACTCTTCTTCTAACTTGGTGGTGGTCTATCACAATTCGTTATGGAAAATTAGAGTCTTTTCGACACTTAACAAGATTATTTTTTAGCCATTTTATATTTATTTATTGCATTTTTATTTTTATTATCTTAGATCTATTTTATTTCAAAATAAGTGTTTTTACGCATTTTTGGTGTTTTCATAACCCATGAGGCCAACTTGGGCCTCGAGAATGACTAATAGGATATTTAAGTGTGTAATGTGCCAATTTAGGCCCAATAATACAAAAGACAACGCCAGTGTCATGACACCAGCATGCAACGTTGCAATACTGAACATCGAAGCATCTAGGGGTGAAAAAGGGTTGATGTCGCGACATGGAACCTTGATGTCGAGACACTGCGACGATTTCATAGAAAGATGCGACTGTGTTCCTTGGACGACAATTTTGGATTATTTCCTTAATTGGACCCTAAGCATTTAATAGCATATTGTATTAACTAGAATCAAAGTGTATCCAGGGTTATGTGGGCACCAAGCAACATTTAGCCTATATAAGTCACCTTATAGTCTCTTGAGACGGGGATTTAGACTTAATGAGATGTTAGACCTAGACTTAAATAGTTTTATTTTACCTCATTTTTATTTAGTTTTATTTTTATGTTCGTTTAGTCAGAAGTTTTATATTCTGATGTGAAGATGATTGCGAGCGGAGATTATTTCGAAACATGACTTCAATTATTTATCAATGAGCATTCTATTTTTGCTTTCATTATTTATATTTTATTAGCCTGATCAACTAATGTTTGTATGAATATTGAGATAAATTATTGTGCTTTATTCATAATTTGCATGTTTCGGTTATGATTTGATTTATTAATTAAGTAATTATTTATCTAAAATTGAATGTTTATTCAAGAGTGCTTAGTATATTATGGAGTGACGCTCCTAATAGAATATCGAGACAAGTGAGACCGAGAGGGTATCCTATCAAGTATAACTTGTGCCAAGCGGTGAGGCCGAAAGGGTATCTGTATGCTTAGGAAGAAACCAAAAGGGTGAGCTAGGTGGTAATCCTTAGTGAAGATGAGAGCGAGAGAGTATTCTTAGTTAAGGGTGGTAAATAATTCAATTGAGGGTAATTAGCGACTTAATTGATGATTAGTGATTTAATCGATCATAGGGCGGGAACTCGCATCGTCGACACTAGGAATAGGAAATTCCACTAGGTTATTTTAGTTTTATTAATATTTAAATTTGGGTTCACACTACTAATTCAGCACTCGATTGGATTAGTAATTATTTTCTGTAATTAATCTAATAATAAATTTCTCCAATCTGTAATCCCTTGGGTACGATCTTCGGAATACTTACCAGTGTTCCGTTGTAACACTTTACTATATTACAATTTGACTCATATACTTGTAGACACAGCTGTTTAATCTTTTATCTATTTTGCTGCAATATTTCCAATCTAGGCATTCACACGTTTGGCAACGGTTAGGTGGCTAAACCCCCTATTGGTTTTTATTCTTAGATGTATTTGTTCATGGTCACTCTCCCACTATGTTGATTCCCTAAGCCTCATCAAATGAAGTTGTGCTGACTGCACAAGCTGAAGTTGAGACAATTGCACTAGCTAATGTTGATATGATTGCACTAGCTAGTGTTGTAACAACTGCACTAGTTGGAATTGAGTCAAATATACCACAAAATATTCATCCTATGGTTGCAAGGTTAAAGGCTAGAATTTTTTTGACCAAAGATTCTAACTGCTGAGTTGAGTATTCCATAACTAAGGTATATTGAAGAAGCTTTCCAAAATAAAGAGTGGAGGCAAGCTGCACAATATGAATATGATGCATTGATAACAAAAAAAAATCTGGATAATTGTTCCAAATCCTTTAAATAGAAAGCCAATTGGTTGCAAGTAGATTTTTAAGGTCAAGAAGAATCTAGATGGGATTGTTTCACAGTTTAAAATTTGATTAATTGCTAGTTGTGATTTTCAAGACACATTCAATCCTATCATATAGCTAGTGACTATCCAAACTATTCTTTTTATTGCAATCACTAAGGGATGGAAATTACAACAAGCAGATGTGAACAACACATTCTTGAATGGTAAATTACATGAAGAGTTGTATATGGAAAAACCCCTAGGCTAATTCAACAAGAAGCAGATGGAAAACCACTAATTTCAAGCTTTAAAAAGATTTATATGATTTGAGGCAGGCACTAAACTCTTTCTTTTATCTATTGGTTTTTAGTTTTCTAAATCAAATATATTTATATTTGTGAGAGTTGTTGATGGTGTTTATATGTATGTCTTAGTCCATATTAATGATATCATTATTATTGACAACAATGATAATCAAATTGATATGTTGTACATCATCTGAATAATGAATTCTCTTTTAAGGATATGGGAATATTGAACTATTTTTAGGGTATTAAGGTGACCCATATACTAATAATGGTGGACTATTCTTGGGTTAGGGTAAGTATATTCTTGACTTGTTGGCAAATACTCATATGTATAAAGACAATGGCATGCCTACTCCTATGATAAGTACTTGTCAACTATTTAGCACTATATTGGGAATCCTATTGAAAATAAAAAAAAAGTATAGTAGTATAATTGGTACACTTCAATATAGAGTCATTACCAAGCTTGCTTTTAGTGTCAACAAAGTTTGTTAATTCATGTAGGCATCCTTCAATACACATTATGCAATTATGTAATGGACTTTACATTACTTAAAAGGCACTGTGGATTTTGGTCTTCATATTACTGTAGCAGTCCGATTTATACCCTAGTCGAAGCAGTGGTTTTGGGACCATAAATTCGAGTCTAAATAATAATTTAATATTATTTTCTGTGCTGTTGATTTGTGACTAAGCATGTGGTAAATTTTCGTGAGTTAATTTATCTGTCTGTGTGTTTAATTTGGCAAAAAGGATGAAATTGCATTGAATGTAAAAGTTTCTTGCTATTTATTAAAGTACCTATGTGTTGTGGCTTTTTAGAGAAATGGCCTTAAGTGGTAAAATAGCCATTATTTTAGTAAGTGGGTGGCAAAAGTCATAAATGACCTTGTTATTTATGTTATAAATATTTTATATTATAAGGCTAAAATAGGAAATTGATTATTAATAATTTATAATATGAGTAAAACATGAAAATATACATTGTTTCATGCATTCATCCACCAAAAATCAAAAGGGAAGAAAATTTTAAAAGCTTTCAAATATTCGGATACTATTAGGCTCAATTCAAGGTATGTTTTTGATCAATTTTTGATAATTTCTACGTTTCTGCAATCGTTGCTTTGAGAGCTACAAAACCCATGCCTTGATTTTGTGTTTTGATGATGTATGTGAAATGTGCCATTGATGATATGTTAAGTTTTATGATGATTTATGGTGTTAAATGAAAGATTTGAGCTAGATAAACATGTTATGTTATTGAAGTTTTGATGAATTTAGCTAAATAGGGCTAAATTATGAAAATGGTAAATTGAAGGACTAAATTAAAAATTTGATGAAAAGTATGGGTTTGTATGAAGTCCATAAGTATTCGGCTAAGCTTGTGTATGTGTTGATTTTGTGAATTTGATGTTTTGAGAAAAATGGACTAAATTGATAAATTAATTGTGCAAGTATGAGGGCTAATTTGTAAATAGCCCTAAATATGTGTCCTTGGATTGAATTGAATGAATTAGTGAATAAAAGGGTTAATTTTGAATATGTTTAGATCAAGAACCGAGGAAAACAGACTTAGATCGAGGGAAAGCGAAAGTAACCGAGTAGCCATTTTCATTCCGATAAACCGAAATCAAGGTAAGTCACTATACAAATAAACGCATTTTTATTGAACTGAATATATATCCATATGACTATCGATGATAATGAATGTGTATGAGATGCTATGTGCATGAATTTCGAGATAAGTTTGATATAGTGATTAAGTCTAAGAAGTCCCGTACGAACCTAGGAATAGGTAGGATAAATTATGTCATGACATAGGTACCTATTATGTTATATCATGTAAGACCATGTTCAGGACGTTGGTGTTGATTTGTGATTTACGTGTAAGACCACGTCTGGGACGTTGGCATCGATATGAGCTTTACATGTAAGAACATATCTGGGACGTTGGCATCGATATGAGCGTTACGTGTAAGACCATGTCAGGGACATCGGCATCGTATTGATTCGTATAAGACCCTGTCTGGGACAGTGGCATCGATATCTAAGTGCAAGTAATACCTCGTCTGGGACATTGGCATTGTACAAATATTCCAATCTTTTTGAGCATCCCTACTAGATTCCTAAAGGTTCAACGGGCAAGTCTGTGATACGAATTGTAAATCTGAGCGATGAACAAATAAGTGAATGAATATCCGTTTCAGGTACGTTGAATGTACATTAAGTGTGTTTAAAAGGTATGTACCTATATGACTTTGATTTGAAAAAAAGTATGATTGAAAATAAGAATGTGAATTTTGAAATGTTGAAAATGGCAAATGTGGTCATAAGTTTATGAACCAAGTTATATATGTGATAATTTGATAAGTGATTAGGATATGCCTATGTATCTATTTGTATATTATGTATCTTATGCTAAGTTTGTTTGTATATTAACTTACTAAGCTTTTGGAAAGCTTACTCTTTCTGTGTTTGTTTTCTCTGTTTTATAGGTCGTCAAAGCTACTGAAGGCTCAGGACCGTCAAGGATCGTCATCACACTACTAAACTTATTTTGGTACCCTTTTGAAAATGTATATAACTTATTATGGCATGTATAGGCTAGATAGGTGTATATGTTTATGAAGTGAATTTAGCCATGTGTTTTGGCAAATTGTGAGTTGATAAAATGCTTAAATGAATGGGGTATGTGAAACATGTTTTGGTATGGTTTGATGCATATGAAATGGCTAAGTTTTGGCTAAGCAAATGAATGATCTTTGCTTTAATGATATGAGTTTTAATTTGTAAATTGGCATGAATGAGATTGGCATTTTATGTATAGATTGAATGGTCAATTTGGTATGTTTTTGGTTGCCATATATGCATGATTTGTGTTGGATAATGTTGCTTGTAGGTGAGACCCAAATGGGTGGCATTTTGGTCTTGCAAATGACCTATAATGTCACACGGCCATGGCGCACGGGCGTGCTTAGTAACCGTGGGGTAAAGTTAGTAGCTAGCTTAAGAAGTACACGGTCATGGCACGGGCGTGCCTAAAAGCTGTGTGAGAAAAGTCAGTATATGGTCTAGTAGGACACGATTTTAGAACACGGGGTGTTTGGTAGTTTTGCAGCCGTGTGGGCTTTAGCAGAATTCGACCACGGTCAGGGTACACTGGCGTGCCTGGTGGCCATGGTATTTAAGTCAGGATTAACCACGGAGAGGACACACGGGTGTGTCTAATAGCCGTGGGTGGGGCACGGCCTACCCCCACGGGCATGTATCCCTTGTATGTTAGAAAAGTTTAAATTTTTCATGAAATTTTGTAAGTGTTTTGGTTTAGTCCTGACTTGGTTTATAAGCATGTTTAAGGTCTCGATGACCCTATTAAGGGACATTATGCTTGATAATGATGAATGAATGTATGAATTTCTGTAAATGTTTTTCGATCTGTTCGGTAACGCTTCTAACCCTAATTCGACTATGAACACGAAATAGGGGTGTTACATTTGGTTGGTATCAGAGCTACAGTTTAGTCAATTCTCGGGCTAACGTAGTGTGTCAGAGTCTAGCTATACATGCCATATATCTGAATTGTGATAGTGTGATGAATCCTGACGTATAAAATATGATTTTCGTATAGTAATGGATCCCGAAAGAGCCATAGTTGACGACGTAGAAAGTAATATACCTACTCCCGCGCAAGGGACAGTGCCTTCTGATTCGAGACCGGCTATGAGCGATCAAGGGAGAGAAGCTAAACAAGCTTTCTTCCAGATGATGAGTGAATGGTTCACTCAATTCATGAGAAAAACCCAACTGTTTCGCAACCCCCGCCCCCGGTTAATCCCCCTCAGGCATCTGATATACCTCTGACTGCAAATCCAAATTTGTGGAATAAGCCTCCGGTTGATAAGATTCGTAAGTATGGGGCTGAAGAATTTCGAGCTACTAATGATGATAATGCTGAAAAGGTTGAGTTCTGGATTGAAAATAATATCTGAGTGTTCGATGAAATGTCTCTGACTCTGGAAGAATGCATTAAATGTGTGGTATTATTACTCCGAGACACAACTTATCAATGGTGGAAAACTCTGATTTCAGTTGTTCCGAAAGAGCGTGTCACATGGGACTTCTTTCAGATTGAGTTTGGAAGAAATATATCAGCGAGAGATTCGTTGATCAAAAATAGAAGGAATTTCAAGAGCTTAAACAAGGCCAAATAACTGTTTCTGAATACGAATGAGAGTTCGTGCGACTAAGTCAATATGCCCGAGAGTGTATATCATCTGAAGCTATAATGTGCAAAAGATTTGAAGACGGTCTTAATGAAGATATCCGCTTGTTAGTCGGGATTTTAGAGATAAAAGAGTTTGTTGTACTCGTTGATCGAGCATGCAAAGTTGAAGCACTTGGGAAAGATAAAAGAAAAGCTGAGACTGAAGCCCGAGATATGAGAAAGAGATTTACAAGCAAATCATTTCAGTCAGCTCCGAAGAGATTCAGAGATGATCGAAGTCATTCCAGGGATAATGTGAGACATTTGAACATGAATCGGGATAGATCGCAGATGAGTTCCAAAACTCCTGCAACTTCAATGGCCAGTCTTGGTAATTTCGGACTGACAGACCTAAATGTAAAAATTGTGAAAAGAGGCATCCGGGAAGCTATAGATTAAACGACAGAGCTTGCTTCAGATGTGGATTGCTTGACCATTTTATCCGTGATTGTCCTGAGTCTGTCGAGCCAGAGACTGTTCAGAATTCGAGACCTGATAATACACTAATGAGAGGTAGACCTTCTAGAAATGTAAGAAATGTCTGTGGTAGTCAGAGAACTACGGAGACACTATTGTAAGATTTGAAGCTAGAGCGCCTTGCAGAGCGTATGCTATTCTAGCTCGTAAGGAAGCTTCATCACCTGATGTTATAACGGGTACTTTTACTCTTCATGATACTTATGTTATTGCATTGATAGACCCTGGTTCTACGCATTCGTATATATGCATGAATTTAGTATATAGTAAAACTTTGTCTGTTGAGTCTACTGAGTTTGCTATAAAAGTATCGAACCCCTTAGGTAAAAGTGTTCTTGTTGACAAAGTATGCAAGAATTATCCGTTAATGTATCGAGATATTTATTTCTCTACTGATCTGATGCTTTTGCCGTTTGATGAGTTTGATATTATTTTGGGTATGGACTGGTTGTCATTACATGATGCTGTTGTGAATTGCAAAAGAAAGACTATAGATTTGAGATGTCCGAATAATAAAATTGTATGGGTTAAGTCTAATGATTTGAATGGATTGCCTGCTGTGATATCGGTTTTGAAAGCTCAGAATTATGTGATAAAGGGATATGTGGCATATTTTACTTATATAATTAATTCGAAAATATCTGAAAGGAAAATTGAAGCAGTACCTATTGTATGTGAGTTTCTGATGTGTTCCCTGAAGAGTTACCAGGTTTACCTCCGATTCGTGAAGTTGAGTTCGGTTTTAAATTGATACCTGGTACGACACCTATTTCGATAGCTCCATACAGAATTGCTCCAGCTAAATTGAAAGAGTTGAAATCTCAGTTACAAGAATTGACTGACCGAGGATTTGCACGATCGAATTTCTCGCCTTGGGGTGCTCCTGTTCTATTTGTGAAAAAGAAAGATGGTACGATGAGAATGTGCATTGATTACCGTCATTTGAATAAGGTGACCATAAAGAATAAATATACATTACCTCGAATAGACAAATTATTTCATCAATTAAAAGGAGCTACAGTATTTTCAAAGATTGATTTGAGATCAGGGTACTACCAATTGAGAGTGAAAGATTCAGACATTCCGAAGACTGCTTTCAGAACGAGGTACGGGCATTATGAGTTTTTAGTTATGCCATTTGGACTAACCAATGCTCCTGCTATTTTTATGGATCTGATGAAGAGAATTTTCAGACCGTACTTAGATCAATTCGTTGTAGTATTCATAGATGACATATTTATTTATTCACGGAATAAAAATGAGCATGCTGAACACTTGAGGATTGTGTTGCAAACTTTGAGAGAAAGGCAATTGTACGCGAAATTTAGCAAATGTGAATTTTGGTTGCACGAGGTTAGTTTTCTGGGGTATATTGTGTCAGTTTTTAGAATACAAGTGGATCCGAGTAAGATATCTGCTATTCTGGATTGGAAACCTCAGAAGAATGTGTCTGAAGTCCATAGTTTTCTGGGACTAGTTGGTTAGTATCATCGATTCGTGCAAGGATTTTCAGTGATAGCTACTCTATTGACTAGATTACTTCAGAAAGATGTTAGATTTGAGTGGTCAGAGAAATGTCAAAAAAGTTTCGATCAGTTGAAAGCTCTGCTAATAGAAGCTCCAGTGTTAGTACAGCCAGAATCGGGTAAAGAATTTTTTGTATACAGTGATGCTTCGTTAAACGGTCTAGGATGTGTTTTGATGCAGAAAGCCAAAGTTGTAGCTTATGCCTCGAGACAATTGAAGCCTCATGAAAAGCATTATCCGACACATGACCTTAAACTAGCCGTGATTGTGTTTGTACTTAAGATTTGGCGTCATTATCTGTACGATGAGAAATGTCACGTGTTTTCAGATCATAAAAGTTTGAAATATCTAATGAATCAAAAAGATTTGAACTTGCGTCAGAGAAGATGGCTTGAGTTATTGAAAGCTTATGAGTTTGTGATAGATTATCATTCGGGTAAAGCAAACGTTGCTGCTGATGCATTGGGTAGAAAATCATTGTTTGCATTACGTGCTTTAAATGCTCTGTTAGATTTGACCGATGATAGTTCTGTGTTAGCTGAACTAAAAGCAAAACCATTTTTTTTACAACAGATATGTGATGCTCAGAAATCTAATAATGAATTGCTAGCGAAACGAACTCAGTGTGAAGTGAATTCTGAATCTGAATTTCAAATTGTTGATGATTGTTTGAGATTTTGGGATCGTATCTGTGTTTCAAGAAATCCAGAGTTGATTCAGTTGATTTTGAATGAAGCACATAACAGTCGCCTATCTGTCCATCCGGGAAGTACAAAATGTATCATGATTTGAAGCAGCACTATTGGTGGTCTGGCATGAAACGAGATATATCTGATTTTGTTTTGAAATGTTTAGTCTGACAGTAGGTGAAAGCTAAACATCAAGTTCCGTCCGGTTTGCTACAACCAATTCTGATTCCTGATTGGAAATGAGATAGAGTAACGATGGACTTTATTTCTGGATTGCCTCTAACTCCGAGAAAGAAATATGCGATTTGAGTCATAGTTGACCGATTGACGAAATCTGCTCATTTTATTTCGGTAAGATTTGATTATTCACTTAACAAATTAGCTAAGCTTTATATCGTTGAAATTGTAAGATTGCACGGGGTGCCATTATCCATAGTGTCAAATAGAGATCCGAGATTCACATAATGGTTTTGGAAGAAATTGCAAGAAGCTTTGGGCACAAAATTACATTTCAGTACAGCTTTTCATCTGCAGACAGATGGTCAGTCTGAACGAATTATTCAGATTTTGGAAGACATGTTAATATGTTGTATACTTGAGTTTGATGGTTCATGGGAGCAGTATCTTCCATTGATCGAATTTGCGTATAATAATAGTTTCAGACGAGCATCAAAGTGGCACCATATGAAGCTTTGTACGGACTTAAATGTCGTACACCTCTGTATTGGACTGAGCTCAGTGAAAATAAGCTTCACGGGGCTGACTTGATAAAAGATTTAGAACAAAAAGTGAAATTGATCCAAGATTGTTTAAAAGCAGCATCTGATCGTCAGAAGTCTTATGCAGACTTGAAACGAAAAGATATAGAATTTGAAATCAGCGACAAAGTATTTCTAAAAGTATCTCCATGGAAGAAAGTGCTTCGATTCGGACGTAAAGGCAAGTTAAGTCCAAGGTTCATCGGACCGCATGAGATTGTTGAACGTGTCGGGCCTGTTGCATATAGATTAAAGTTGCCATCTGACTTAGAAAAGATTCATAATGTATTTCATGTTTTGATGCTCCAGAGATATCGATCTGATCCGTCACATGTGATTGCTCCGTCTGAAATTGAAATCCAATCTAATATGACATACGAAGATGAACCAATCTGTATCTTAGCTCGTGAAGTGAAAGAGTTGAGAAACAAGAAAATTCCATTAGTAAAAGTACTTTGGAATCGACACGGAATAGAAAAGGCTACGTGGGAGCCTGAGGACTCAATGAGACAGCAATATCTGACTCTATTTAACAGTAAGATTTTCGGGGACAAAAATCTCTAAGGGGGGAGAATTGTAACAGTCCGGTTTATACCCTAGTCAGAATAGTGGTTTCGGGACCATGAATCTGAGTCTGAATAATATTTTAATATTATTTTCTGTGCTGTTGATTTGTGACTAAGCATGTGGTAAATTTTCGTGAGTTAATTTGTCTGTGTGTGTGTTTAATTTGGCAAAAAAGGATGAAATTGCATTAAATGTGAAAGTTGCTTGCTATTTATTAGAATATCTATGTGTTGTGGCTTTTTAGAGAAATGGCATTAAGTGGTAAAATAGCCATTATTTTAGTAAGTGGGTGGCAAAAGTCATAAATGACCTTGTTATTTATGTTATAAATATTTTATATTATAAGGCTAAAATAGGAAATTGATTATTAATAATTTATAATATGAGTAAAACATGAAAATATACATTGTTTCATGCATTCATCCACCGAAATCAAAAGGGAAGAAAATTTTAAAAGCTTTCAAATATTTGGCTACTATTAGGCTCAATCCAAGGTATGTTTTTGATCGGTTTTCAATAATTTCTACATTTCTGCAATCGTTGCTTTGAGAGCTCCAAAACCCATGCCTTGATTTTGTGTTTTGATGATGTATGTGAAATGTGCCATTGATGATATGTTGAGTTTTATGATGATTTATGGTGTTAAGTGAAAGATTTGAGCTAGATGAACATTTTATGTTCTTGAAGTTTTGATGAATTTAGCTAAATAGGGCTAAATTGTGAAAATGGTAAATTGAAGGACTAAATTGCAAATTTGATGAAAAGTATGGGTTTGTATGAAGTCCATAAGTATTCGGCTAAGCTTGTGTATTGTGAATTTGATGTTTTGAGAAAAATGGACTAAATTGATAAATTAATTGTGCAAGTATGAGGGCTAATTTGTAAATAGCCTTAAATGTATGTCCTTGGATTGAATTGAATGAATTAGCGAATAAAAGGGTTAATTCTGAATATGTTTAGATCAAGAACCGAGAAAAATAGACTTAGATCGCGGGAAAGCGAAAGTAACCGAGTAGTCGTTTTCATTTCGATAAACCAAAATCGAGGTAAGTCACTATGCAAATAAACGTATTTGTATTAAACTGAATATATATCCATATGACTATCGATGATAATGAATGTGTATGAGATGCTATGTGCATGAATTCTGAGATAAGTTCGATATAGTGATTAAGTCTGAGAAGTCCCGTACGAACCTAGGAATAGGTAGGATTAATTATGTCATGACATAGGTATCTGTTCTATTTTATCATGTAAGACCACGTCCGGGATGTTGGCGTTGATTTGTGATTTATGTGTAAGACCACGTCTGGGACGTTGGCATCGATATGAGCTTTACGTGTAAGACTAAGTCTGAGACGTTGGCATCGATATGAGCCTTACGTGTAAGACCATGTCGGGGACATCGACATCGTATTGATTCGTATAAGACCCTGTCTGGGATAGTGGCATCGATATCTGAGTGCGAGTAAGACCTCGTCTGGGACGTTGGCATTGTATGACTATTCCGATCTTTCTGAGCATCCTACTAGATTCCTAAAGGTTCAACGGGCAAGTCTGTGATACAAATTGTAAACCCAAGCGATGAACAAATAAGTGAATAAATATCTGTTTCAGGAACGTTGAATGTACATTAAGTGTGTTTAAAAGGTAAGTACCTATATGATTTTGATTTGAGGAAAAGTATGATTGAAAATAAGAATGTGAATTTTGAAATGTTGAAAGTGGAAAATGTGGCCATAAGTTTATGAACCAAGTTATACATGTGATGATTTGATAAGTGATTGGGATATGCCAATGTATCTATTTGTATATTATGTATCCTATGCTAAGTTTGTTTGTATATTGACTTACTAAGCTTTTGGAAAGCTTACTCTTTGCGTGTTTGTTTTCTCTGTTTTATAGGTCGTCAAAGCTACTGAAGGCTCGGGACCGTCAAGGATCGTCATCACACTGCTAAACTTATTTTAGTACCCTTTTGAAAATGTATATAGCTTATTATGGCATGTATAGGCTAGATAGGTGTATATGTTTATGAAGTGAATTTAGCCATGTGTTTTGGCAAATTGTGAGTTGATAAAATGCTTGAATGAATGGGGTATGTGAAACATGTTTTGGTATGGTTTGATGCATATGAAATGGCTAAGTTTTGGCTAAGCAAATGAATGATCTTTGCTTTAATTACATGAGTTTAATTTGTAAATTGGCATGACTGAGATTGGCATTGTATGTATAGATTGAATGGTCAATTTGATATGTTTTTGGTTGCCATATATGCATGATTTGTGCTGGATAATGTTGCTTGTAGGTGAGACCCAAATTGGTGGCATTTTGGTCTTGCAAATGACCTATAATGTCACATGGCCATGGAGCACGGGTGTGCCTAATAACCGTGGGGTAAAATCAGTAGCTAGCTTAAGAAGTACACGGTCATGGCACAGGCGTACCTAAAGGCCGTGTGAGAAAAGTCAGTATATGGTCTAGTAGGACACAATTTTAGAACATGGGAGTGTTTGGTAGTTTTGCAACCGTGTGGGATTTGGCAGAATTCGACCACGGTCAGGGTACCCGGGCGTGCCTGGTGGTCGTGGTATATAAGTCAGGATTAACCACGGGGAGGACACACGGGTGTGTCTAGTAGCCGTGGGTGGGGTACGGCCTACCCCCACGGCGTGTATCCCCTGTATGTTAGAAAAGTTTAAAATTTTCATGAAATTTTTTGAGTGTTTTGGTTTAGTCCCGACTTGGTTCTAAGCATGTTTAAGGTCTCGATGACCCTATTAAGGGACACTATGCTTGATAATGATAAAGGAATGTATGAATTTCTGTAAATGTTTTTTGATCTGTCTGGTAACGCTTCTAACCCTAATGCAGTGATGGACACGGGATAGGGGTGTTACATTTACCCTGTTGATCGCCTCTTTGTTGTTGTTTTTGCTGATGACAGCTAGGGGCTTGATGCTGATGATCGACGATTGATTATAGGTTTTGCTTATTCCTTTTTTGTGGCAATCTTATGACGTAGTGATCCAAAAAACAAGTGTATCTTAGTCCATTATCGAGGTTGAATACCATAGTGTGGCTTTTACTATAGTTGATATTATGTGGCTGGAACCATTGCTTGGTGAGTTACATATGTAATAACCCAAAATTCACGGGCATCGAAAAAAGTGTAGTATCGAGCCTCCGTCTTAGTAAACCAAGTTCGTAAACAATTATTAGAAGTAATTAGGAGTCTAGTAGTGTGCTTGATTAGGCTTTAATTAGGTGAATTTAGCTTAATTGAGAGAAATTAGGAAAAAGGACTAAAGTGAATAAAGGGCAAAAGTTGAATTGTAGATTAAAAGAAAATAAAAAGGACCAAAATAGGAAATAGGCCATTTAGCATAATTGAGCCGGCAAACATTAAAACAAAAATCTAAGATTTTTGTTAAGTTATACATTATAAATATATTATTTTAGTTATAAATTATATTAAATTAATTTAAAATAATTATATTATAAGATTTTTATATGATAAATGAGTTATGATTTTGACAAATGGATGGTGATAAAATAATACATGTGTAATTAAAATATGTATACAATTGTAGTTTATAGATTTAATTTGCTTATTAATTAAGCATAAAATATTTATTATTTATTATTATTAAATTAAAAGATATTTAATAATTAAATAATTAGTATAAGATTTTGGTTGATAATAAATTATGATTTTGCCTAGTGTATGGTAAAGATAAAATAAAAGTGTATTAATTTAAGTATGTACATTTGTAATATTTTATTTAATTAGTAAATAGATATTTATTATTATTAAATTAAATTAATAAAATATTTATGAGATAAATAATTATATTATGAGTTTTTGTGATAAATAAATCATACGGTGACAATTGTAGGGTGATGATAGTGTGCAAATGTTGTAGAATACATGAATACATTTGAAATACATACAATTAAAAATATAAAAGATTTGTATTAAATTAAATAATTATGGTATAAGATTTTGTATGCTAATAGATTAAAAATTTGCCAAATGTATGGTCATGATATTGTACAAATGTACAAAGAAGTATATATACAAATGTATTATTTATAATTGGTATTAAATAGATTTTATTACTTAAATAATTATATCATAAGATTTAATTGTGATAAACAAATTAATTAAAGACAAGTGTAAAATATATAATTGTCCAATTGTAAAATAAGTATTTGTTATTGAATAAATTATTATTATTATTACTATTAACTAATATATATATATATATGTAAATGTATATAAGATATAAAGTAAAAAGAAACAAAGGAAAGAAACAAAAGAAGAAAGTTACAGAGAAGAAGCAACGAAAATAGGGAACGAAAAAGAGAAAGAAAAAGAAAATGGGGAACTAGGGAATTGAAGCTTGAAGTTTAATTGGTAAGTTAAATTAAGTCATTTTCTCTTAATTTTGATGTTTTAAAAGCTTTAGAACAAGGTTTTATTGAAATTAAGTTGATATTTTGAGAGTTCATAGGTTTTCAAGTATAGTTTATGTTGTTGAAGTAAAAGTTTAATTGAATGAATTTAAAGTTAGAATTAATAAAGGGATTAAATTGTAAAAGAAGCCATAAATTTTGTGTTGTAGGGACTAAATTGTAAGAATTTTGAAATTAGGTATTTATGATGAAATTTTGATAGATATGTATAAGTTGGTTGAAATTTGGATAGAAATAAAGTATGAATTGAGTTAGAAAAGTAGATAAATCTAGTTAAGACCAAATTGGAATTAAAGATAAATTGGATAGAAATTCAATTAATTGTTATAAATTAGTGCTGTAATTAATAGTTTAATTATTATTATTTTAGTAGCTAACAAAGAACCCGAGGCATCGGCATCTAAAGGAAAAGAAAAAGTTATCGAGGAATAATCGCGGAATCCGGGTGTGTATTACTATAATTCAATTTATTTAGTTTTTTTATGATAAATTTAAATTATGTGAATGGTAAATAAATAATGAGGTAAGTGACTATATTGAATGAACTTGGGAAAAATAGAATTAAATGAATATGTGTTAGTATTGAATTATAAATTGGATTACATGTGATTTATATGAAAAGTATATTGAATTAAATTGTGAAATTGAATTGGAAGTGATTTGAATTGTGAATTTGAGATTGAGATTGAATTGACAATATGTATGAATTGAATTTTGGATGATTTGTGATCGATTGGAAGAGAAAGAGAAACTGATATTTGAACCAATACCCTATTAACTAGTCGGCTGAGTCGGATGTAGTTGGCATACCATAGGGTTGGAAGAGTCCAGGGATACTTCGACCTCGAGTCGATGATACACTGGGTGTCACTCCGAGTCTGTTAATAGGGGTAAAAAAATAAAAAGCTAAATTAAATGAAATGAATCGGCTGAGCCATTGAAGAAATGTGAAAAAGGAATGTGTATTGGATTTGTGACTTGAAATTGGAAATGAGAATGAAAAAGCATGAACCAAAGGTTCATGAAATGTTAGTTGGCTCAATATGAAATTATATGATTTCAATTGATGGAAGGTTTAAATTAAGTAACGAATGTTAAAGAAATGAAAGTTATGTTTGATTTGGTTTTAGTATGTTTAAGTTGTCTAATTTAATAATTATCCTTATTATGTTTATAATTTGAATTATGGTAATACCATTGTGTATGAAATACTCAGCGTACGGTTATTTCCGTGCGCAAGTTAATAGGTGTTCAGAGTTCCGGTTCAGCATCCAGAGTGATCCCGACTCCAACATAAAACTCGGTGATGTAGTCCTCTTTGGAAAAAGTGGCATGTACATAGGTTTTATTTTGGTCACTTTAAAATGCTACATGATT
Source organism: Gossypium rotundifolium (assembly GCA_025506655.1). Lineage (NCBI taxonomy): Eukaryota > Viridiplantae > Streptophyta > Magnoliopsida > Malvales > Malvaceae > Gossypium > Gossypium rotundifolium. The sequence goes on from CP106723.1 coordinate 43,716,623, forward strand.
TTTGTCGTAAAGAATGGTATTTGGAATTTTGGTGTTTAAACTAATTTAATGGTACGAAAATTTATATGATATGCATGGTATAATTGGTACTAAATTTAGAATGGAATGAATGAAATTATAAGTTAATTTTTAATAGCAATATAAATCTTTATAAAGTAAATTATCAAATTAATGATATAGGTATGATTTTAATACGATTAAATATGAAATTGCATTGGTTGTGATATTGGTTTTGGTTTGGTCTCGGTTTGAAATTGCAGGGAAGGTTAAATATTTATAAAGGGGTTATATCGATTTTTTTAAATAAAAAAACATGAATGAAGTCAATTAGCATAAATTTATATAAATTTATGATATAATTGATATTTATTAAAAATTATTTGTAAATTGTCTGATACGTCCGATAATGCCTCATAACCCTGTGTAGATGGCGGTTTAGGGTTAAGGGGTGTTACAATTGTTGGTATCATGGTTATCAGGTTTAGCCAATTCTCGGCCTAAATCGGGCTCGAAATTGAGTCTAGAGGTACATGCCACTGATGAGTCAAAATTGAGTCGGGATTTTTGGATGCTGACCTATTTGTTTGTTTCTGTTTTATAGATTGAATATGGAAGATGAAAGAATAAATGATATTGATGAGGAAATGTATACTGGTGATGAAGAATCATACGAGTTAGATGAAATCGAGTCGGTAACACCTAGTATAAACCCTATAACAAATCAACCTACTAGAGTTGATAGAAGAAATGATAGAGATGATTCTGATATATTACGAATAATTATCGGTGCTTTACAAAGAGTAGCGGGAACGGCTCCTGCTATGAATTTAGCATCTACTCAAAGATGGGTCCCGATAAAAGAATTGAGGAAATATGGTGCTACTGAATTTATGGGTCTGAAAGGAGTCTATCCATCAACCGCTGAAAATTGGATGGAGTCGACCAAGAGAATTTTGCAGCAATTGGAATGTACCCCCCGAGAATGCTTGATATGTGCCGTATCTCTATTGCAAGAGGATGCCTATCTATGGTGGGAATCAGTGGTACAACATTTACCGAAAGATCAGATAACGTGGGATCTGTTTCAGAAGGAATTTCAAAGGAAATATGTTGGGGAGATGTATATCGAAGACAAGAAACAAGAGTTTTTATTGTTGCAATAGGGTGACATGTCAGTTATAGATTATGAGAGAGAATTCTCGAGACTCAGTAGATATGCCTCTGAGTTTATCCCAGCTGGAGCAGACAGTTGTAAAAGATTCTTATGGGGATTGCATGATGAGATAAAAGTATAGTTGATATCTCACCATATTACTGAGTTTGTGGATTTGATTGAACGAGTCGAAATGGTAGAACAAGTGTTGGGCCTCGACAAAAAGACTGAAAATGACATACTAACCGGGAAACGTGCCGAAATTACTAGTTCAAATCCGTAACCAAAAAGACAAAGGAATCTCAAAGTGGATGGAGGTCCAGTTTTAGATCAGATAGAAGCGGTAGAAGCAGGGGAAACAGACAACAGTATCTACTAGCAGTGTGAGAGGACCACCACGGAGTGTAGAAATTCCAGATTGTCAGCATTGTGGAAAGAAACACAGAGGGGAATGTTGGAAATTAACTAGAGGCTGCTTCCGATGTGGTTCTACAAACCATTTTATCAGAGATTGTCTGGAAGTTGATAGTGCTGCACCAGTAGCATCACAGAGATCAGTATCTACAGCTAGAGGTAGGGGATCTGGTAGAGGTGGTTTGACTTCTAGAGGAAGTGGTGTTAGGAGGAGCAGTGACATTGTTACCCAGCAGTCTGAGGCCAGAGTAACAGCCAAAGCTTATGTGGTCAAAACACGGGAGGAAGGCGATGCCTATGATGTGGTAACATGTATATTTTTATTATATTCTGAACCAGTTTATGCTTTGATTGATTCCAGATCTTCACATTCTTATATTAATTTAAAATTAGTTGAGTCGAGAAAATTAAAATTCGAGATGTCTAGAGTGTCTATAGAGGTTTCGAGTCTGTTGGGGCAAGCAGTGTTAGTAAATCAGGTTTGTCCAAGATGCCCATTAATTATGCAAAATAAAACTTTTCCTGTTGAGTTGTTGATTATGCCATTTGGGGATTTTGATATTATATTGGGAATGGATTGGTTATCTGAGCATGGTGTGATTTTAGACTACTATAAAAAGAGATTCAGTATTCAGATAGAAAGTGGAGAACGGATTGAAGTAAATGGTATTCGTACGAGTTGGCAGCACGAATTGTGTCAGCAATAAAGGCTAATAAGTTACTTCAGCAGGGTTGCTCAGCATATTTGGCATATGTTATTAATTCAGATTCCGTTGGAAACCAGTGCAGTAAAATTTGAATAGTTTGTGAGTTTCTTGATGTATTTCTAGAAGAATTACCGGGATTACCGCCAGATAGAGAAGTTGAGTTTGCCATAGAAGTTATCTGGGTATAACACCAATCTCTATACCTACGTATCGAATGTCACCTACAGAGTTAAAAGAGCTGAAGATACAGTTGCAAGACTTGTTAGATCGCAGCTTTATTCGACCGAGCATATCACCGTGGGGAGCTTCGGTATTATTTGTTAAGAAGAAAGATGGATCAATGTAACACTTCTAACCCGTATCTGTTGCTGGAATAGGGTTAAAGGCATTACTGGATAGATCGAAAACTTTTACAGACATTTTAATAATACAAATCATTATTCACAATCAAATGTCCCTTTTTATAGGTCAACGAGACCTTAATCATGCTTCAGAATAGGGTCAGGACTAAACCGAACACATATGATGTAACATCCTGAAAAGAGCCTATGCATTTTCGGTTTAATTGTACGAAATGACATGTCTTATGTGTTATGAATGTATTTTGAATATTTTTGGAAACCTGGGAATGTATGGAAATGTTAAGTTAAAATAGGAAAGTGAACATTTTGGAAACCTAAGAGGAAAGTGAACATTTTGGAAACCTAAGTTAAAGAGGAAAGTGAACATTTTGGAAACCTAAGTTAAAGAGGAAAGTGAAAATTTTGGAAACCTATGTTAAAGAGGAAAGTGAACATTTGGAAACCTAAGTTAAAGAGGAAAGTGAACATTTTGGAAACCTAAGTTAAAAGAGGAAAGTGAAACAAGGTGGCCTTAAGAAAATTAATAGAAGAAGTTTGACACACAAACAGGCTTGGAAAAGTGGCCTGGAGATGCCACTTAGGGCCTCTGGAAATGGCGCCACATACAAGGGAATTGGGCCTAAGTTCGAGTCACATGGGAAGCAAATAAAAGAAGTTTTATTTTTGCGTCCAGAAGCAGAGAGGTGGACAACATTAAGGCTATTAAAAGAGGAGTTTTATTCTCTTCAAATTTCGGCTAAATAGGGATAAATAATAGATTTAATATTAGATTATTTTAAGTGGATTATTGATGAGATTTATTAAGGTGATAAATAAAAGATAAACTTTATCAAAATAAGGAAGAGTGGTGGCCATGTGAAGGACTCTAGCTAGTAATTTCTGCTACTAGAGGAAAAGAGGCCATTCATTCCTTCACTCTTCCTTTGCCGAATTTCTTAAGCAGATTCTCCTCTCTCTGCCGAATTTCCTACAGTTTTATTTTTCTTTTTGTTAGCCAAAGCCGAAATACCTAGTGTTCTAGCCGAATCCTCCATCTTTATTCTTCTTTCTCTTTTCCTTCTAATCCCTCCAAGAGCCGGAAGTAAGCCTTTTAAGGCCATAGCCGAATATCTCAAGTGGCTTCAAGCTTAGGTGCTGTTGAATTCAATATTAAGGGTAAGAATTTTATGGTCATTAATTTATTCTCTTCTTTAAGCCGCAACATAGGAACTAATGTCATTATTATTTTGTGGCCGAAATTATAAGGAGTGTTTCGGGGTTCTACAACTGTCAACTCCAAAGAGGGATCTTTCGGAATTCAAGGATCTAAGGTAAGTCAGGATTTACATTCGGCCAAGGGCCATCTATGATGGTTTAATGTTGGAATTGAATCTAACATAGGTGTATAGGTATTTCGACAGACATCTGAGGCAAGGGATACTTTTCGGGATTTGAGAATTTCAAGGTAAGTGTACTCATATATTCGGCCAAGTCCCTATCTTAAGTACTTGGATCTATTTGTTTTAACCGAAAACTAACTGATTCAAGGGATCTAGTGATTAGCCGATTTCAAAGGGGAAGAATACAAGTTTTCGGGATTTGATTTTTAATTCAATCGGCAACAAGGTAAGTTTCGATTGCAATAATCCTTTGGGATTTAGTCTCATGACCAAATAGGCTTTTACTAAATAGTAAGTGATAATCAAATGTAGGAACTTGAGATCTAAGGCAGTAGATTAGATTTCGGGATTTCAGTGAAGTTGTTAAGCGAATCAGGTGTGTACCTCACACTAATCTTAATAGATTTATGGCTTTAACTTGATATATGTGTTAATATGAAAGTATAAGAATGTGGCTAAAGTGCCATGTTATGGTACAAAGTACTCAGGTACGTTTCCTACTCCTACTAGGATTACGACATATGTTACATTTAACATGTGAAAAGTGACCTAAATGTATATTTAAGTATGATATGCATGATATGAATAATATGGGGCATTCGGGTTATATGAAAAAGGGGAAGTGAAAGTGGTGACTTCGGTCTCACTATCTGAATGTGGTGACTTCGGTCACATTATCTGAATGTGGTAACCTCGGTTACAATATCTGAATGTGGTGTCTCATGACACAATTATTTAATCTGGTGGCTATGCCACGAATTTTATATGGGCGATGAGCACGTCGACTGCAGCGACTGCCTTCGATGGTGTGTAGCGAATGGAGGGTTGACTTAGTAGTCCCCACGGTGTGCAGGTTGGTAAGGGGATATGTAGCGGATGGCATCTAGGTTTGGGTTCGGGTTGCATCATTTACTTGAATTATTATGTGAACATCATATGTATGGTATGCCTAAATCTATTAAAATTTAGTATTGGTTACACATTGAGTCATTGACTCACCCGTTAATGGGAACATGTTTTAGGTGATGAGCAGTGATGGACCGGAATGGCGAGAACTTGTGGTGGCCATGCTCGACTTAAAGTTTTATTTAATTTGGACATTTTATTTTATTTAAGTCAATTTTATTTGGGTTTTTTTTATGTAATAAGGCCATAGTGATGATTTTATTATTGTTTTAATTACTATGTTACTAATTTATGTTATTTAGAGATTAAGTCAATTTAATTTAAAATAAACTTTAAATATTTTGTCACCGAAATAAATGGGTTTTCAATATAAAATAAACTTGTTTTCAACTCGAGCCCAACCCACAAACAAACTACCTTCAAAACACACAGTTTTCAAAGCAACAAAGAATTTTGAACCGATTTACATCGAGGAACACCAGATCCGGTCCAAGCTCATGGGCCGGGTGTGGGATGTTTCATATGAAAATTCTCAAAAATTTAAAATTTTTCTATATTACAGAGGTCACACGCCCGTGTGAGCAGGCCGTGTGCCTCCCACGACTACTAGACACACCCATGTGTTCTGGCCATGCCAAATCAAAGCAAGTATTCTAACTAACCCACATGGCTACTAGACACGCCAGTGCAGCATGGCTGTGTGCTCATAAGCCATATACTGACTAAATCACACGGCTACCAGGCACGTCCGTGTGCCAAGGCCGTGCACATTTAGGCTGGCTGCTGACTTTCACCCACGGCCACTAGGCATGCCCGTGTAGGCAAAACAGGCCATTTGCAAGGCCATAATGCCACCACACTAGGGTCATACCTACAAGCAAAACACCAATACAACTTATGCACATTTGGCAACCAAGAACATATCAAATCTCTACATTCAATTGCAATTTCAATCATACCAATTTACATAACTAAAACACATATACACTCAAGTACAATTCATCCTCATTTATCTTTCATTTTTCCCCTTCTTTGATCGATTATGCATAATCAAAATTTTATCCATATACTTACCATTAACTTAACCAATTCATAGTTACCAAGCCATACCAAAACATAGACCATATTTAATGTTTACTCATGCATATTATCAACACTTATGTAGCCAAGTCTCATGGCTAATTATACACTTTTCAATCAAAACCAAAACATCTAGCCTATACATGCCATATTTAACTATGTACATATTTCAAAAGTACCAAAATGAATTTTGAGTAGTGTGATAATGATCCTCAACAGTCCCCGAGCCTTCAATAGCTTCGAAGATCTATAAAATAGAGAAAACACACACACAGAGTAAGCTTTCAAAAGCTTAGTAAGCCACATATAAATAAACTTAACATATAATACACTTATTCAACTTGATGGAATGTCATTTATAATTCTCATAGCAAATTCATCTCATATTCATTAGCTTGTATACTTAGCCATATAATACCAAAATTCTTCAATTCAAATAACATATTCACACATAACTTATTCAAGCATATTTCACATATTAACTCATCATTCCATTTCACATATTAATCATAATAAGTTCATATAGATACTTACCTTTATGCACACTTAGTGTACATATCAAACATACCTGATACAGATATACAAATCATATAATTGTTCAATGCCAACGTCCTAGACGTGGTCTTGCATGAAATCAGATATCGATGCCTCTGTCCTAGACAGGGTCTTACACGTAATCAGATATCGATGCCTCATCCCGAGTGGTCTTACACATAATCGATATCAATGCCTTTGTCCCGCATGTGGTCTTATAAGTAATCGATATCGATGCCCTTCGTCTCGAGCGAGGTCTTATACGTAATCAGATATCGATGCAACTGTCCCAGAAAGGGTCTTACACGTAACTAGATATCGATGCCACTGTCCCAGACAGGGTCTTACACGTAATCAGATATCGATGCCACTGTCTCAGACAGGGTCTTACTCGTAATCAGATATCGATGCCACTGTCCTAGAGAGGGTCTTACACGTAATTAGATATCGATGCATGAAATCAGATATCGATGCCACTATCCCAGATAGAGTCTTGCCAGTAATTAGATATCGATGCCATTGTCTCAGACAGGGTCTTACACGTAATCAGATATCAATGCATGAAATCAGATATCGATGCCACTGTCCCAGACAGGGTCTTACACGTAATCAGATATTGATGCCACTGTTCTAGACAGGTTCTTACACAAAATCTCAAATCAATGCCAACGTCCCAGACGTGGTCTTACATGATAACAGATATCGAACACCTATGTCATAACATAGTTAATCCTATCTATTTCTATGTTCGAACGGAACTTCTCGGATGTTAACACTATGTAAATCTTATCTTAGAATTCATATATATACAACATCTCATATGAATTCAACATTATCCATAGTCATATGAACATGCATAATTCAATACAAATATATTTATTTATATATCGATTTACCTTGAATTCGGATATTCGTTCGGTCTTAGTTATTCGACTACTTTCGTTTTTTCGCGATCTAAGTCTGTTTTCTTCGATTCTTTATCTATACATATTCAAATTTAACCCTTTTATTTACCAAAACATTCAATTCAATCCAAAAACACATATTTTAGGCAATGTACAAATTAGCCCTCACATTTTCACATTTGGACAATTTAGTCCCTATTTCACAAAATCACAAAATACACCAAATTACCATATACCCATGCATAGCCAAATATTCATGTATCTCATACAAGTCCATACATTCCATTTATTTCACAATTTAGTCCCTCAAAGTACTATTTTCTCAATTAAGTCCAAAATACTCAAATTCATCAAAAACTCAAATACAAACTAAGTCAATCAAACACATATATTTCATATTTCATCCAAAAACATCATAAAACTTATGAATTCATCAATGGCTCATTTCAAAAACATCATCAATTTACAAAATTGAGACATGGGTTTTGAAGAACACGAACCTAGCTTTGTTTTCTTCTTTTATTTATCTTTTAATTTTGGCTAAAATGAATGAATAATTCCCCCACTATCTATTTCTTTTATTTTTATTATAACTTATAAAATTAGTATATAAAAATATATATATATATATATATATATATATATATATATTCATATCAATACTTAATGCCATCCATTATCACCACTTATGGCCAAATTGCCACATAAATCCTCCACATTTAAAAGCCACATCGATTTAGCCATTAGTCAAATGGAAAGCCACTTTTACGATTTACACAATTTAGTCCTTTGCCCAAATTAAGCACACAAGTGGACAAATTAATTCACAGAAATTTCACACATGCTTAATCACGTATCGTAGGCACAAAAAATAATATTAAAATATTTTACTGACTCAAATTTGTGGTCCCGAAACCACTGTTTTGACTAGGGCCAAAACTGGACTGTTACAATCACTGCGGCTATGTATTGATTATCGACAGTTGAAAAATCAAGAATAAATATCCACTACCTCGCATTGATGATTTGTTTGATAAGATGAAAGGAGCTTCAGTATTTTCAAAGATTGACTTAACGTCGGGATATTAACAGTTGAAGAGTCAGAGTATGATCAGCATCTTAGGATTGTATTACAGATACTACGGGAAAAGTAGCTATATAGAAAACTTAGCCAGTGTGAGTTCTGGTTGTCAGAGATTGTATTTCTGGGACATGTGGTATCGGCAGATGGAATCCGGGTTGATACAAAGAAAATTGAAGTAATTGTTTAGTGAAAAGCACCGAAAAATGTATCAGAGAATGTTCCTTTTATCTAGGATGATCAGTGCTAGAAAAGCTTTGAGATATTGAAGCAATTGCTGACAAAGGCACCAGTACATTACTAGAATTGGGTTTTTGCATCGCTAAACACAAAGAAGATATAGATATAGATCGGATCCTTCTCATGTTATTCCCACTGAAGACATTGAAATTCGATCTAATTTGACTTATGAAGAAGAGTCGGTTCAGATATTAACTCGAGAAGTAAAAGAGTTAAGAAATAAAAAGGTTCCTCTAGTAAAAGTGCTATGGAAAAATCATAATATGGAAGAAGCGACTTGGGAACCGAAAGAAACGATGAGAGCACAGTATCCTCATCTCTTTTAAGTAAATTTCGAGGACGAAATTTATTAAGGGGGAGAAATGTAATGACCCAAAATTCACGGGCATCGAAAAAAGTGCAGTATCGGGCCTCCTTCTTAGTAAACCAAGTTCATAAACAATTATTAGAAGTAATTAGGAGTCTAGTCGTGTGCTTGATTAGGCTTTAATTAGGTGAATTTGGCTTAATTGAGAGAAATTAGGAAAAAGGACTAAAGTAAATAAAGGGTAAAAGTTGAATTGTAGATTAAAAGAAAATAAAAAGGACCAAAATGGGAAATAGGCCATTTAGCATATTTGAGGCGGCAAACATTAAAACAAAAATCTAAGATTTTTGTTAAGTTATACATTATAAATATATCATTTTAGTTATAAATTATATTAGATTAATTTAAAATAATTATATTATAAGATTTTTACATGATAAATGAGTTATGATTTTGACAAATGGATGGTGATAAAATAATACATGTGTAATTAAAATATGTATACAATTGTAGTTTATATATTTAATTTGCTTATTAATTAAACATAAGATATTTATTATTGTTTATTATTAAATTAAAAGATATTTAATAATTAAATAATTAGTATAAGATTTTGATTGATAATAAATTATGATTTTACCAAGTGTATGGTAAAGATAAAATACAAGTGTATTATTTTAAGTATGTACATTTGTAATATTTTTATTTAATTAGTAAATAGATATTATTATTATTAAATTAAATTAATAAAATATTTATGAGATAAATAATTATATTATGAGTTTTTGTGATAAATAAATCATATGGTGACAATTGTAGGGTGATGATAGTGTACAAATGTTGTAGAATACATGAATACATTTGAAATACATACAATTAAAAATATAAAAGATTTGTATTAAATTAAATAATTATAGTATAAGATTTTTGTATGGTAATAGATTAAAAATTTGCCAAATGTATGGCCATGATATTGTACAAATGTACAAAGAAGTATATATACAAATGTATTATTTATAATTGGTATTAAATAGATTTTATTAATTAAATAATTATATCATAAGATTTAATTGTGATAAACAAATTAATTAAAGACAAGTGTAAAATATATAATTGTCTAATTGTAAAATAAGTATTTGTTATTGAATAGATTATTATTATTATTATTATTATTATTATTATTATTATTATTATTATTATTATTATTATAATATATATATATATATATATATATATATATATATATATATATAAGATATAAAGTAAAAAGAAACAAAGGAAAGAAAGAAAAGAAGAAAGTTACAGAGAAGAAGCAACGAAAATAGGGAAAGAAAAAGAAAAGGGGAACTAAGGAATTGAAGCTTGAAGTTTAATTGGTAAGTTAAATTAAGTTTTTTTCTCTTAATTTTGATGTTTTAAAAGCTTTAGAACAAGGTTTTATTGAAATTAAGTTGATATTTTGAGAGTTCATAGGTGTTCAAGTATAGTTTATGTTGTTGAAGTAAGAGTTTAATTGAATGATTTTAAAGTTAGAATTAATAAATGGATTAAATTGTAAAAGAAGCCATAAATTTTGTGTTGTAAGGACTAAATTATAAGAATTTTGTAATTAGGTATTTATGATGAAATTTTGATAGATATGTATAAGTTGGTTGAAATTTGGATAGAAATAAAGTATGAATTGAGTTAGAAAAGTAGATAAATCTAGTTAAGACCAAATTGGAATTAAAGTATAAATTGGATAGAAATTCAATTAATTGTTATAAATTAGTGCTGTAATTAATAGTTTAATTATTATTATTTTCGTAGCTAACAAAGAACCCGAGGCATCGGCCTCGAAAGAAAAAGAAAAAGTTATCGAGGAATAATCACGGAATCCGGGTGTGTATTACTATAATTCAATTTATTTAGTTTTTTATGATAAATTTAAATTATGTGAATGGTAAATAAATAATGAGGTAAGTGACTATATTGAATGAACTTGGGAAAAATAGAATTAAATAATGAATATGTGTTAGTATTGAATTACATGTGATTGATATGAAAAGTATATTGAATTAAATTGTGAAATTGAATTGGATGTGATTTGAATTGTGAATTTGAGATTGAGATTGAATTGATAATATGTATGAATTGAATTTTGGATGATTTGTGATCGATTGGAAGAGAAAGAGAAATTGATATTTGAACCAATACCCTATTAACTAGTCGGGCTGAGTCGGATATAGTTGGTATGTCATAGGATTGGAAGAGTTCAGGGATACTTCGACCTCGAGTCGATGAGACACTGGGTGTCACTATATTTCTTCGGATAGTTTCGATGAGGTACTGGGTACCAACTTTCTTCGGCTCTGCCAATGAGACACTAGGTGTCACTATATTGCTTCGAACTATCCGATGAGGCAATGTGTGCCAATCTGGTGTGTTTGGTTGAATACGTGTATCCGCCAAAGTCCAAGTCTATTAATAGGGGTAAAAAAAATGAAAAGCTAAATTAAATGAAATGAATCGGTTGAGCCATTGAAGAAATGTGAAACAGGAATGTGTATTGGATTTGTGACTTGAAATTGGAAATGAGAATGAAAAAGCATGAACCAAAGGTTCATGAAATGTTAGTTGGCTCAATATGAAATTATATGATTTCAATTGATGGAAGGTTTAATTAAGTACCGAATGTTAAAGAAATGAAAGTTATGTTTGATTTGATTTTAGTATGTTTAAGTTGTCTAATTTAATAATTATCCTTATTATGTTTATAATTTGAATTATGGTAATACCATTGAGTATGAATTACTCAGCGTACGGTTATTTCCGTGCACAAGTTAATAGGTGCTCAGAGTTTCGGTTCAACATCCAGAGTGATCTTGACTCCAACATAAAACTCGGTGATGTAGTCCTCTTTGGTAAAAGTGGCATGTACATAGGTTTTATTTTGGTCACTTTAAAATGCTACATGATTTTTGTTGTAAAGAATGATATTTGGAATTTTGGTGTTTAAATTAATGAAATGGTACAAAAATTTATATGATAAGCATGGTATAATTGGTACTAAATTTAGAATAGAATGAATGAAATTATAAGTTAATTTTTAATAGCAATATAAATGTTTATAAAGTAAATTATCAAATTAATGATATAGGTATGATTTTAATATGATTAAATATGAAATTGCATTGGTTGTAATATTTGTTTTGGTTTGGTCTCGGTTTGAAATTGCAAGGAAGGTTAAATATTTATAAAGGGATTATATCGATTTTTTTAAATAAAATGAATGAAGTCAATTAGCATAAATTTATATAAATTTATGATATAATTGATATTTATTAAAATTTACTTGTAAATTGTCCGATATGTCTGGTAATGTCTTATAACCCTGTTCTGATGACGGTTTATGGTTAAAGAGTGTTACAATATATGCCTCTTTATGACAAGTCTATGATATGGTATGAAAACTATAGTGTTATGGCAGTTTCATCAAATCTAATTTTACACACTAAGTTCAAGCATGTTGAACTTGATTTACTTGTTTGAGAACAAGTAACAATAGGCAAGTTGGTTGTTTGCCAAGTTCCTTATCAAGATCGGGTTGTAGACATTCTTATAAAACCCTTACATGATTTGTCATTTTGCAAGATTAGAGACAAGTTGAAAGTACAAGAGACTACAGTTGGTTGAATGTTTGTGTTCGACTAAACAGCAAAAGCATACTGTAATTGGGTGAATGTTAATGGCTCAACAAATGTTAGTTAGTAGTTAGCTATGCAATTATTGTTTGTCACATGTCAGATACTTCCCTATTTTTGTGTATATAAATTAGAGGTGAGTAAAATTTGATTTAATTCAAAAAAATTCGATAAAAAAATTTAAATTTAGAATTAAATAATTCGAGTTATTTGATTTAATCAAGTTATTCGGATCAACTCGAATTAAAAATTAAGATTTTCGGTTTAACTCGAATATAAATTAAACTATTTGGGTTATCCAAAATTCAAATAAAAAAAGACAAAAACTATATTGTTTTAATAAATATTTACATTTTCTAAAGTTAAAAGTCAAAACCATTAAGTTAAAAGGCAAAATCACTTCATTTTGATAAATGTTTACTCATTAAGTTAAAAGGCAAAACCATTATATTATTTATCAAGTTAAATAATTTTGTACTTCGTCTACTAGTTAAACAATCAGTTTATATAAACGTAATATTGAGTATAAATAATAAGATTCGTTAACTCAACTTAACTAGAATTTTTTTGACTCGATTTGATTCAATTCGGAAAAAAATCAAATTGAATTCAGTTGCTAAAATAGAATTCATCAACTCGATTAACTCAATTCGACTCGACTCAATCGAATACTCACCCCTAATATAAACACTAATACACTATATTTTTTTGCATTCTTGAGTCAACAAATTCTCTTGATTCTGTTCCATCTTTTTTATTTCTTTTCATAATCTTCTATAGATTGTTACATTTAACTATACTCTTTTTTCATGTTGGTACTTAAATTTTTTATTCCACTTTCATTTTTAAACTATCATGTTATTATACAATTTAGCCCATAGCATAAAAGAACAAACAAACATTGATACATGTTGCTAGAAAGCGCCACGTTGCGTTCATGAATTTTCAAAAATTTATGTAAATTATATTTAAAAAACAATATATATAACATAAAAATAATTTAATTTTTTAAAAATTAAAATTTTAGAAATTAATTAAATATATAAATTTAAATTATAAAAATCAAAACAATATATAAAAATTTCAAAACTTTATAAAAAAATAGTTAAGATTTATAAAATTACAAAAACCTCAAAAATTCCTTAAATGTATATTCTAGAAATTTTGTAATAATCTTTTTTTTAATATTTTCTTCGCAAGGACCCTCAAAACAAATAAAAATAAAAATAACTAAAAAAGTATATGTTCTAGTAATTGAAAAATAATTATAAGTTCTAGAAAAAATGAATCATTTCAAAGAAAATTGCAAATATATATATATATATATATATAAATTTTTTAAAAATTCAAATAAAATTCGATCAACAGTTGATCAATGGCAGTCAACACTTGGTTAACATTAATCAACGGTGCTCAAAGTCAATGGTATATTTTTCTAAAATATTTAATCTTTTTTAAAGATTTTTTTTTTGTTCTTTATATATTTTGGAATATATATATCAATTTTAATAATCATGAATGTTAAGTGTTGGTTATAAGAACCGTGGCGCATTTTGGTTGGCACCACATATCAATTGAATATTTTGACAAAGTTATAAAAATTAAATTGAATCGAGTAATATAATGATAATTTATGTATTAAAATAAAAACGATTATAATTTGAGGTCAAATTGTGCATTAAAACCTATTAATTTTTACATAAAATTATTAATTTTACATGACAACATAAAATAAGTTAAAATTTTTATAAGTTCATCTTAATTATGGTTAATAAATTCTATAAGCAAGTTTTGTATATGATCTCAAAAATTGTTTTCTACATGTATTTATGTTAGAAAGCATATAAATGGAGATGTGTACAAGACTTATAATATATCCAAGCAAAATGAAAAATTATTCTCTCAATTTGTTCTATGTATTCACTTATCTCTTATTTCTCATATAATTTTCTTTAGTTCGGTAAGCATTATCAACACGATTATGGTTAGAAGTAATAACTTCTTTATATCAAACAACATATTTGTATTTCATGATTTTTCATTTGAGGATTTAGATGAGAAGATGAGATTTGTAAGATGTTTCCTATTTAAATTAATTTTAATTAAATAATTTATGATTAATTAATTTCATTTTATTGACATATAATCATGTGCAAGTCTAGATTATTTAGTGAGAAACTATGATAGATATTTTAATTAGATATCAATATGGAAAAATAAGGGTCAAAATATGATTTATCCTCTTTAAAAACAACTTTTAAGTATTCAGTTGACTAAAATCCATTTAAAAAATTCTATGTCACGACTTAATGAGAGAAGTCAATTGTTTTAATAATATGGACTAGCTAATAGCATTTTAAAAAGTTAAAATCTAAAATATTTAGACTATTCATTTTCTCGTAAGGAAGGATGATATTGACAGTCGAAAAAACACATTCCAAAAATTCTTGATACAAGAAATGTGATCCATATTTAGATAAAATAATCTTAAAACATTTTATACTTTTGGGGAATAATGTATAATTTTATTTAAATAATGGTCTTTGAAACATCTCTATTGAATCTTATTGTCAATAATTTAAGATTCATTATTTACCAAATCTTAAAATATTGGTCAAAATAAGAATGCTTCAAGATTATTTGTTGAAATCAAGTTTTAATTGATAGTGATTTTTGAGTTAAAACTCAAACAACTTCTAAAAAAAAACCAACATATGAACTGGAAAGTTCCAACACTTTCATCATTATTTGTATGTTTGACACCCAAGACCTTGGCTAGCAATACAAGCCAAATGGTATCTATATGGAAGACATAACTATGCTGTGGAAATACTTCACCTTTTACATACATAAGCTCTCATGCAAACATAATCTTGGATATAGTAAAGCAATACAAAGATTTTATTTTATGCATTAACTTACTAGTCACCCTTCACTTTTGGAGGAATCCTTCTCTTTTTTCCTTTCCCCTTCTCCTTGTCTTATCTGCTGGTTTCTTGCCCTCGTGTTCACCAACACCCGAGATGTCCAAATGGACTCCTGGATCATTGGCAGTGTAGCTGCTGCCGAGCATGATCGAATTGTTAACAGCTTGGAAATTGCTGTTCGCATAGGTACTCATCGCATCAGCCTCATCGTCTCCGACTGAAATCCTGTATTGAGGACTGAATTTCTCGTCCAACTCGCTTCGCATTGTGGCTCCAACGTTGTTTCCAGCAAGCGTGATAATTCCCACGCTGTGTTCATCGTCATCATCGGTACCTCTGCGGTGACTCGAACCGGGTTTATGAATACCGGTTACGCGGCGAGTTATGGAAGAGACCATGTCTTTGATTTCTTTGTTGAAGTGTCTTTGTTTATCTCCTTCAACGTTGGACTGATCGGGCTTGTTTGTTTCGAGAGGCATTGTTGAAGGTGGGGTTGTAGGATTGATGAAGAAAATGTGATTTGGAGTTGAAACTCAAAACTGAAAACATTAAGATATAAGAGTAGATGTAAGGCCAAAAACTACTGTTTGATGGAATAAAGAAGTTCCTTCCATTGAAATCAAAGGATTTCAATGGGATTCCCTGTTTGAAGGAAAGGGATAACTTGACAATTGCTAAATCGCTATAGATTATATGCTTTTGTAGCCCTCACTCTCTTTGGTTTTAAAAAAGAGCAATTTAATCTTTTTAATATATACCTTATAATTATTTTGTACCTAAATTTAGAAATTATAAGTCAACTTGGTACTTTGTTTAGATACTTAATTAATAATTTTAAAACACACTGAGGTGACACAACCAATAACATAGTGAATGATGACACATGACAAAAAATATTTAAAATTTATAAAAATATTTAATTTTTTGTCATGATTAATTCTATGGAAGGCCATATGAGTAGTGAGATTAATTGTTGTGATTAACTTATTATTTATTAAAATTATACTATTTTAAATAATAATTTTATTAATGAAAATATTTTAATTGTTCATGTAATACTTATTTTATTAATTCATGTAAATTAATTTATAATAAAAAATAGATCTAATTATCATATAAAAATAAATTTAAATATTTATTATATATTTACTTTCATAAAAAGTATTTTAGGAGATTTAAAATAATCAAATAAAGAGAAAATGTAAAACCCTTTAACCGGAAGGCTTTCCTTTTCTACTTAAGCCTCCCATGAAAAAAAATCTAATTATGAACTTCATCCTTTATTTTATTAAAATTAAAATTTTAGTTACTATACTTTAATTTGTAACAATTAACTATCATACTTTATAGAAGTTGAAAAGTTAGTTTAATTGATTTTTACAGAAGGCTTTCTTTTCTTACTTAAGCCTCCCATGAGAAAATGTCTAATTATGAATTTAATTGTCGTACTTTACGAAAATTGAGAAATTAATTTAATTGGACAATAGTGTTAAAATATGAAGTTAATTCTCTAACTCGAAAATCAATAGTTTGATGATTTATATAATAAAAAAAGTTAATCAATATTAACAGTTCAACAATTTATATGCAACAAACTAGCAAAACAATTAACAGTTCAAGTTGATTTGTTTAGCAACAATTGGATTAACTTATTTTTTAATAAAGTATAAGGATTAAAAAAGACTAATTTCTCAATTTTAATAAAGTAGAAGGATACAATATATAATTAAACCAGAAAAAATGAACTTGGGAGATGGAATCCATTTAAGTAGAGAAATCATTTACTCATGAAGTTGGACAATTTAACCTATTAATAGATAGATTAAAGTTCTGATTTTTTTTTTTTTTGAAGAACTTCTAAATTTAACTCTAATTTATTTTTTAATGATTGTGGATAAATTTGTATCAATATAAAATTGTGTTGTAAGTTTTCCAACCCGGCCTAAACGTTAGATCCGAATTCGAAGATTACATTAGCCATTGAAATAGCCCAGTAAGCTATCGGAGTTTTGAAAATAGTCATTTTAAAATATTTGTTTATCTTAGAAGAAAACTTAGTTAATTACCGAATTATTTATTACTCAAAATTTTAATTACATTATAGCAACGGAAAAATGATATCTATTTACGTTTTAAATGAAAATCGTGGTTCATGCATAGCTAATTAATTATTCATGATTCGATGTCCGAAATTAAATTAAATGTAATGAAATATAAAAACAAAACTATAAACTCAAATCCTATGTCCCATGCCATGGTTCTAAATAAAATAATAAAGTCTTTGAATAATAAAATAAATAAAATAATGAGCCTAAAATAATTTTATAAGTAAAAATCGAGCCGACACCTTTCGGGTGTCGTGTCTATGTCCAAACCTGGTGGGTTCTCTATAAGGATGAGAATTAAAGACCCTTTTATAAAATTGTGTTGTAATCTTCACATATGAGTGGATTTTCATGAAATTCCACTAACTCGTATTTATTAATGGTTTAATAGTCATTTTGACCCTTTTAAACAATTGTTATATAGGTCTTCATGCATTTTTTTGTAACACCCCTTGTCCAACCCGATCGTCAGGTTTGAGTTACAGGATGTCACATCCATTGCAAGAGCAACTACAAACATTTAACATTCAAATCAAAACATATCACATGCAAACATAAACATTTCAAACCATAGACATGATATGCAACCTTTCTCGAGTCTTACATGAGCTTACGTATGTTCTAAAGTTAGCTCAAGGTCAATCAAGGACCAATTTGTAAAAGATTCAAATCTTCAGGTTGACGTCACGATGTGAGGGAGTTCCTCATCGTGATGTGACATACTGACTTGGCCTCACTACAATGACGGGGTTCCTCATCACGCCATCATTTGAAGTCCAGAGCTCGTAGTGACGTGGACTCTGTTTTTAGTACAAATTAGGTCATTTGGCACCTATTTCATGTCCACCTATCAAACTTACCATTTGGTGTATGATACACAACTAAACCTACACAAAATTAACAACATTACATGCCAAAACTTTGCTTTTAACCATTTCCACTCATCCATTTCAATATAACTTCTAATTGACACCAAAACATACGAATTCAATTTGTTCAAATTCAATCTATTCATCCATGATTGTGTCCATTCAATGTCATCATTTTACCTATACCGTTTCAGTTTCAAACATACCATTTTAAAGTCATTCACAATGTCACAACCAATCACCAAAACATGCATATACATGTTGGCATTAATCTTTCAAAATATCAAACATTAGATAGGGATTAATCATATCAATTTTTTAAGTTAACAAAAATATAACACCTATATACATGCGACAAAGTTGAGCTTCAAAATGATTAAAAGACTACCAAACCATTAACGAGATAGTGTGAGCTTCTCGACAATCCACTTGAGACAATTTGCAAATTAGCAATCTATATGAAAAGGGAAAACAACAAGGTAAGCATATTGAATGCTAAGTAAGTTCATTGGCATTAAACAATAACTTACTTCTATTTATAAATTAATACAATAAGCTATTAGCTTGACAAGTTTGCCTAAACATGGAAACCACATATCAACAATGTGAGTTCAACATATAACAATATCATATAGTAATTCAAACATATAATATTCCAATTCACTTATAATCAACATTACGATATCATTTACGTAATCAATCAACATTTAATCAATTTTCTATCATATTCATATCATTCCATCTATTTATCAACAATACATCCATTTTCAATTTAATATCAATCAATATTTCGTTTCATTATTCAAATTTTGAATCGAATTCATTGATTCGTCACATTTCCATATTAGCCTTTCATGCTCGTAATATCAGTTCGCATGATCTTTCATATGCTATTGATATTTGTATATCGCAATATGTATTTGCAACATCAAATAATAATATCAACTTAATTCAAATATCATTTATCCAATTTACATTTTATATTCTTATTAGCCTGACTCGAACTTGAATGGATACATGAATTCATCACCTCTGATTGCTCGAAACGATGATGCTATAACAATACATAATATTATTTTAGATTGCCCAACAACAATGGTTGTCTTATCTCAATCAATCTGTCACCCCGGATTGCCTGGTAACGATGACTCAATATATATATAATTTGTCACCCCAGGTTGCTTGGAAATGATGGCTATCAACAATACTCTGACCTTATGGCATGCCAACTATATCAAACCCAGCCTGAATAGTTAATAGGATAACAAATAATCCAATTTCATTATAAGTTCGATTCTCATTCTATTGATCTCAGTATCATCGGTTCATCAATCAAGATATCATTTCATACATAACATAAAATAATTCATCTCAATTTCAAGCCAATTTCACCAAGTTATACTAATTTTAACTTTATTCAATTTAATCCTCTAAGTCGATAATCGATCAATTTCATACAAATATGATTTGATCAATAATAAAAACTATCAATTCATTAAATATCTCAAATTGCAATTCATCATATTCAACTTATCAGTCAATTTATGATTTCTTTAAGATTTAGTCTAGTACCAAATTGCCAACAATTCAAATTACTATTAAACATACAAAATTCATAATTCATATATATAATAATTTAAATACAATCATACCATATTAACTTACCTAGCAAAATAGCAACTGAACACTCTTAAGGATTAATCAACAATTTTATCTTTTTTCGATTATCTTCAATTTGATTCAATTCTCGATCTAAACAATAATTTAGTTCAATTTATTAATTTCAACTCTCTTGTTTCATCCTATTATACGCATGAATCAGTTCAATTTCATTTTTTAATGCCTATAAAGTTTTACATTTTATTCAATTTAGTCCCTAAAATTGAATTTGTCATAACTTTTAAATTTTGAGCTTCGATTTCGAAACCAAACTCAAATACATCCTTCTATAACCCTCTATTATATATAATTATAGGAATTTCACATCAATTTCAAAATTTATGCACTTTAGCCCCTATGTTAAAAAACTAGCAATTAAACTTTACAAACTAGTCATTTTTCACTTCTAAGCTTAAAATCTAACAATTCAGTACCAATTTCTTCAAGAATTCAACAATGAAAATCTTTAGAAACTTCAAAAGTTTTAAAATTTGGTACATGACTAGCTAAATCAAGCTCTCACGACTTCAAAAACATAAAAATTAGAAGGAAATGACTTGAAATCTTACCAAATTGAGGGACCAAAAGTTGAAATGCTCAAAACCTATTCTTTTCCTTTTGCTTTGGTGGAGAAGACGAGTGGGGAAATAAAAATGGCTTGGTTTCTTTTAATTTATTTACTTTTATAATTAGATTAACTATTAATTAATCAAAATTAGCCTAATCAAATATAATTAACTAAACTTAATTATAATTAATATAGTTAATGGATGAAAATAATTCTCACCACCATTTGGCACATTACCAATTGGTCCTTCGATTATTTAAAAATTCATAGCGATTAACTTTTATAATTTTTACAATTTAGTCCTTATACTTTAATTAACTATCCATTTGATAAAATTAAGGGACAAAACTTTAATTAATATTTATACTAATATCGTAAATGGGGTTCCAAACTGTCATTTCCAACACCACTGAAAAACAAATTGTTACATTTTTAATTAAAATTATATAGCGATTTGACTTTTACAATTTAGACTCCAAGTTTTAGTTAATTATTTTATGGGTTAAATTACATAACTAAACTTAATTATATTTTCATATTAACTCTGTAAATGTTCAAATTTTATATTTACATATTTAATTTATGAAAATAAGATTTTGAAACAATATTTTTATGTCAAATTCTAGTCGTTACTCGTTACAAATATATCAAGTGTAGAAGTCATTATGTAACCCTGCAACAAAATAGGAGAAAATGCTAAAAAATACAACATCAAGCACCAAATAAAATATCAGTCTTTTTCTTTACCAAAACCAAGTATTTGTCGGTGGCTGCCCCAATCCGAATCCCATGCCCATCACGTTCATAAGAAACGCTTGAAAATATCCTCATTCCATGGGTTCTCGAAACTACCAAGAAGAATGATGAAGGCTTATGATAATCAAGAGCGAAGCTATAAAATTTTTTTTAAAGTAGATCGAAATTAAATAATAATTTTATGATATTAAAATATAATTTTATTATTTTAATAGTCTAAATTTTATAAATTTTAAAAGATTAAATTAAGTTTTTATTATTTTTAGGAAGAATTAAAGTGTAATTTTATTTTTATTAATTTAAAGTTTTAAAAATTTTAAAAATTTTAAAAGAGTTAAATAGAAAATTTTTCATTTAAGAGGGTCGGGACCCTGCAAGCACCCTAACTACGCCCTTCATCTTTTATTTATTAGATTTTAGTATCTTAGTCTAGTTTTTAGGTTTTCTTTTAGATTATATTTGCTTTATATATTATTAGCGTTAATTAGGATTCATTTTTTTTTTTTCAAAAATAAATGAAAATTATGAAGCATTTCATACAAGAAAGAGAATTTTTCTATACCAATTGGTCATATCTTCGGGGGAGCATGCATCTTATGTGAAATTTTTGGCAACTGCTCGTGTCGAAACTATTGTCTGGTAGAGCAGCGAGATTGCAAGGCTATTTTTAGGGTTACGAAATTTAAATGCTTTTTTTCTAGAGAAAAAGTTTAAAACACCAGAAGGGGAGTGTGGAAAGCAAAGAGCACTTGTCAAAACTTACAAGCATCAAGAATTGAAGTAAAACAATAAAAAGACTTTATTCCTTTTCTTCTTTTCCTCTTTGTTTTTATTTCTATGATCAATTCTTATTTTTCTTTAGATATGCTTCTCAAATTTTTCCTTTTTTTAGGATTACAATGGTTCCACATTTAATTAATTGAAATTTTCTATTTTCATTCTCTCTAATTCTTAGATATTTGATTATTAATTCATTATTATTTTTATTGATAATAGCTAAATGACTTTATGTTTTAGGTCTAGAATAAATAACTCTTGTTCTAAATTAGATGAGTCAAGTTTTTATTCGTAATAGCATAGAAATATATTTGATTGCCTTAAGTAGTCAAAATTAAGGTTTGTTTTTCGTCAATTTGATTTAAGTTATTGGCAGAGAATATAGCTCAAAAATAAAAATAAATTTGTTTCCTAATTGCTTGAAAGAGAATTACGGGAATTTTAGTTCCCATATTTGTAATAAACTCTATTAGGATAAACTATGTAGAGATTAATGTAGTCGGTTCCACATTGATTCTGGTTACATCAGCCAGTGCACACCGTTTCAGTAATAAACTGGAACAAGCACTTCTCTTTTCTACACCGCTGTGAATTACGGTCCGTATCGATTGCATCGACTTATTGTGGCCAATTTCAATTGCACTGGTCAGAATATTACGCACCGGTCGATGCATGAATAATGTTAAAAAAGAGATAAAAATATTATATTTTGACCAACTTTAATTTTTGATTAACCAAATTTAGAATTTAAATAATAAATTTTATCCAAGGTAAATGAGCAACTTTAAAATTTGAAGTAGAAAAGTACTAAACAATAAAAATAAACTAAAAATTTATATAACAAACAAACTAAAAAAAAAAGATAATTTCTAAAAGCTTTTACGAACACAACTTTATACATGCTCCTCGTGTATATTTTTATTAAACTTTCTTTTGTATATTTAGTATGAGAAAATTTTATTGTAGATTTTTTAAAATAATATTGTGAAAAATTATTTTGTTTAATATGAGGGTCTTTTCTTTCCTTGTTTACTTTAAATTTGTTAAATTATGAAATTTTATTAGTAAAGTTTATTGATGAATATTTTATATAATCAATTAATATTTTCATATTTAAAATTATTTATTCTAATTCATTTGATAAATTTAAATATTTTATATATTAAATATTTTTCAAAAACATCAGAAAATTTAAAACGATACATTGAAACAACCCGATATTAGTATGTATCAATTCTAATAAAAAAATAGTGTACCCACTAATTAATACGGTACTAATTACCATGATAGAGATAGAACCATTAGCTAATGTCTAGAATTCATTTGAATTTGATTTATTAGATTTTAGTTTTAAAAATTATATTATCGATTTCTTTATATTGATTAGCATTTTAATTAGTAGTAACTTTTAGTGATTTTTATACTACTTAAATTAACAAGTTTTTAATTTTAACTCTATTTTATTATTTTATTATTAAAAAAATGTTAAAAAAAACACATTCTCTTGATAAAAAAAACCTCACATTCACCCTCCAACCGTCGCCATTCGCCAACCCACCACCACTGCTCGTCGCCTCCGTCCTAGTGCTGCTCTCCTCTACTTCGCTTCAAGCCAGCCCAACACCAGCGTCGCCCCAGCTCACCCCCCTCTCTTTTGCCCCACTTCAGCCTACCATGTACGCATCTCCTGTACTTTATCTCAGCCTCAAGCTGATTTGCCCCAGCCTATAAACACTTCTATAGTGAGAGAGATACATGAAGAATTTAGAGAGTATTTTTATTATTTATTTAAAAAAATACATTTTGAAAACAATTTGAAAATTTTAAACTACACTAAAAATAGTGCTTTCATTGATTGTTTACTGGTTATTTGAAGTTGCACACTTAGGTTTTATTTATTGTCATCTTTGTAGTACCTATCTGTCATCTATTTACATTGATGTTATTTATTTTGTCTAACTTTTGTGGTTTATTTGTAACTCTTCAAATATATTGCGCTTCTAGGTGGTATGTAACAGGTGAACTTATTGGTCTGAGTTAGTCCAGCCCAATATAAGTTCTTTTGGATTTTTTTTTACTAAAAAACGATTAAGATCTTTATTAAAAATAGTGTTTTCAAATTAGTTTATTTTAAAATAATTTTGTCGAAACCATTTTTAAAGGTTTTATAAAAAACGGAGATCGACTTTAAAAACAAAAATGGAGTCATCACCAATCTTTTTTCGAGGTGTGATCGGGTCACGAGGTTAATCATTTTAATAAAAAATTTTGATTTATTAAAATAATGATTTTGGTCTACACAATTTGAGAAAACGGGCTCGAGAGTCGGTTACGCACGAGGAAGGATTAGCACCCTCATAACGCCAAAAAATTGGTACCTAATTGATTAATCAATGTCTCAATGTCAAGAATTTGAAAAGATTTTAAAACGTGATCCTTTTGATTTTTAAAACTTATGTCCTTTAATTTTAAATGAACATTCAATTATTTGGATTTTAAAAAAAATCGAAACTCAGTAAGTTAGAGCATGATCTTTCGAATTTTCCAAATACCGAATATCCTTTGCTTTTAGAAATCCTTGCCTCGAGATGATAAAACGTCGCATCCAAAGGAGTTAGGACACAACATCTTAAATTCGAGAATATGTTTTTATTTAAAATTCATATGTTTAATTTCAAAAGGGTACTCAATCATTTGGACTTGAAGTTATGGCATTATTTGAAACCGTGGGTATTTTGGTAAATTTGTCCATCGAGGTAATTTTGTAATTTTGTAAATCAAGGTGTTTTAGCCATTGTAAAACTCGAGGGTCCCTTTTGTGAATTTTTCCTTCTTAAGCGGTAATGTTGCAAAATTTTGTACTCGAGGCGTTTTGGTAATTTTATAAGTTGAGGCGTTTCGTAATTTTCCAAAACCAAAGTGTTTCATTGATGATTTTCAAGTTTGAGTTGAATATTTGAGAAGTAGTTAAAATTTTTGGACAAAATCATTGAGTTGATGTTTTATGAACCAAGGGTATTTTAGTAATTTTACCCCTAAGGGCATTTTTGTAATTTTCACAAATCAAACTTTTCGAGGAAAACATTGTAAAAAGAGTTGTTCTTACGTTTGAAGGAGTGATTTGAAAAGTTTCAAAACCAAGTTTTGTTGTTTCATTCTTTTTTTGAAAATCAAGGCTAATTCCTTTCGGTTTTAGTCATCATGTTTAACTTGTGACTCGAGCCTTCTTGGTCGGGGTGAACCAAGCTATGCACCAGCGGGTTTAGTGTGGAGAGGAGGTGAGTCACACGGATGCTTAAATACCAAGCTCCCACCGAACCTTTCTAGACATGCATGGAGGTTACCACACCCATGAGCCCTACAGGTTAGGGTGAACCCAAGCTATGCACTGTAGGATTCTGCGAAGAGGTGGTGAATCACTCGGTTGCTTAAATACCGAGGCTCTTTTGGATCCAATCCTAGACATACGTCTGAGGTTACCACACCTAGCTCGATTGACTAAGTCATAGGTTGGTTTCGTTCTTTAAGTCTTATGTTACATTTGTGTGTTTGAGCAATCTAATCCTAGGTTCAAGTTCCTATAAGTCTATCTACGTTCCATGCTTCCTACCCTTCTACGAATATAATTCACAAAGAAGTTTAGATGTACTTACAGGCGGATCGGTGCTTGGGAGACTCGGGCCATGCCGCTTTAAACCCAAAATCAATTAATAAGGCCTACTAAAACATTTTTGGGCCTTGGGCCCCTGATAGGAAGTTTTGAGCGGGCTCGATACCAATTTGTAATAAATTTCAAACCCGCCCAAATGTTAGGACCGAATATGGGTCGACATGGAAAAATCTTTTTGAAACCCATTTTTAAAACCAATTTAAGTTTTGTTGAAAACACCTCGTTTTGGTTATCTTGCTGAAATCTTACTCAGATTAAATTTGAAAATTTGATTGAAGTCAAGTTGTTATACCCATTTTGGATGTGTCCGCTGACACGATAAAACATTTTCGTGTTGATTTAGGAAAACATGTGATTTTAATTTAATTAGTAGTTTAAAAAAAAACAAGTATCCTACATAAGCATAGTAACAAAAATAAAGTTTATGGAGGCCTTATTACAATCCAAGTAAAATCAAATCAATAACAAAATAATAAAACTAAACTAAAGTTCATTTAATTTTAAATCCACCGCATGGCCTCCTCAAGTCCCTCGGCTCCATGTCCATGATCTAAACATCACGAAAAAATAATGGAGGTGAGTCACCAAGACTCGGTATGTAACCCTTCTCCGTTTTAAAACATTTTCATACACAACACATAACAATTAATATGAGAATATTTAATTCCCGACCTAGCCATCCAAACGCCATTGTCTACCCTTGTGGTACCAAAACCGGTGGTGCCAAACCACCGGTGACATATAGTCACAATGTGTTACCAAAACACCGGTGTCCGTGAGACACGAGATCATTTGATGGGGCCAACCCATCGTGTGATACCAAATCACCGGCGACGATCCCATATCTCAAGTGGGGCCAACCCACGGTGGTGTTAACCACGGGGACAAGTCGCTATGAGGTGCCAAACCTCGGAGGTACCAAACCTCTGGTGACCGTAGTCACGGTGTGTTACCAAAACACGGTGCCCGTCGGCACAATATCTGCCCTCCACTCATCAACCCATATCACAATCATAACGGAGATCATACATTTATCTAATGAGAAAAATCGAAACCCAATAAGTTACGACACGATTTTCTCAAAACTCCCAAATATCGAATATTGCCTTAAAATAAATAAAATAAAAGTGTGAAAATAAAATAAATCTCTATACAAAAATAATAAATAAACGAATAAAATAAAAAAGAATAATTAATAATTAAACAATTAAGCGAATAAATAAAAAGGTTGAAAAAACAAATATGAATGAAGAATAAAATAAGAACAAACCATAGAAAATAAGAACGCAAGAGGGAGAGAAATTTGAGTGAATACTCTCAAGAATTCTTATTGCTTCCCCAAAACTCAAGTGTCATTCCAAGTGTGTCTACAATGAAGGGAGATGCTTCTATTTATAGTTGAGCCTCCCCAAATCCAACGGTACAGATCAATTACATCAACGACTAAGATTAAAAGGTATCTACAAATTAAATCTCTAAGATTACAAAATCATATATTTTAATATTGCATACCATATCTTCTAGGATTGCATATCATATCTAAGATTGCATATCCTTGAAGATTGTACTTCCATATACGTCAAGCTTGTAGATAGACCTTCAATCTTTTTAAGTAATGGGCCATTCCGATCGGGCCAAATGATATATTTTAGACTGGACTTGGACTTTATTTTATTATTTTGGGTTTATTATTTTTTGTATGGGCCCGGGCTAAATTGGCCTATTACAGCTGCCCCTCTTTGCTCATTTTCGTGTAACGAGAATAGAGCAAAGACTATAAAAGGCCCAATTTTGCCCAGTCTTTGTCGAGCCTTGACTTCTTGGTCATTGCTTTCTTTAAATAACTTCTATCCCATCTGCAATTCGGCTTCAATTTGCTTCACTGCAACTTTAGGAATGCCAGATCTGCTATCTTTGGTCTGCTCCACTGCAAACTTAGAGAATGCAAGACCTGATGTCTTTGATCTGCTTTATTGCAATCTCAAGGAGACAAGACTATAATCTTTAGCTTGCTCCCTTGCTACATCAGGAAGATAAGATTCGTAAAATTCGATCTGCTCCTCTACTGCTTAGGGATATATGATCTACAAACTTCAGTTTGCCCCACTACTATCTTGAGGGGACAAAATCTGAACTTTTCAGTCTGCTTCCTTACTATCTTAGGAAGACTTCAATCTTCAATCTGCTCCATTACCATCTCTAGGGAACAAAATCTGAACTTTTTAGTTTGCTTCCTTACCATTTCAGGAAGATTTCAATCTTCAGTCTACTCCACTACTATCTCGAATGAACAAAATCTGAACTTTTAGTTTGCTTCCTTACTATCTTAGGAAGACTTCAATCTTCAATTTGCTCCACTACCATATCTAGGAAACAAAATTTGAACTTTTTGGTTTGCTTCCTTACTATCTTCAGGAAGACTTCAATCTTCAGTTTGCGCCACTAACATCTTTAGGGAACAAAATTGAACTTTTAGGTTTGCTTCCTTACTATCTCAAGAAGACTTCAATCTTCAGTTTGCTCCACTACTATCTCTAGGGAACAAAATCTGAACTTTTTGGTTTGCTTCCTTACTATCTTCAAGAAGACTTCAATTTTCAGTTTGCTCCACTACCATCTCTAGGGAACAAAATCTGAACTTTTTGGTTTGCTTCCTTACTATCTTCAGGAAGACTTCAATCTTTAATTTTCTCCACTACCATCTCTAGGGAACAAAATCTGAACTTTTTGGTTTGCTTTCTTACTATTTTCAGGAAGATTTCAATCTTCAGTTTGCTCCACTACCATCTCTAGGGAACAAAATCTGAACTTTTTGGTTTGCTTCCTTACTATCTTCAGGAAGACTTCAATCTTCAGTTTGCTCCACTACCATCTCTGGGGAACAATATCTAAACTTTCCAATTTGCTTCACCGTCCTCTGAGGGACATGTCCTGTAGACTCGAATGTATTATGAATGACATTGCATGAATGCAGAATATCATGAGAATGATCCCATTTTTTAAGTGTATAATGATTAGGATGCAATGATCGGAATGAATCTAATGCTCCTAACTAAATGATATTAGGGATGACATTTGCATGAATGCAGAATGTCATGAGAATGATCTTTTTTTTATTGTAAAGAAAATGATTAGGATACAATGATCAAAATGAATCAAATGCTCCTAATTGGAAGTGTATGAATAATATTTACATGAGAATGATCCCCTTTTTTTACTATTTAGGTTGTCATTGCTCATAGTTTATCAAGGTTCTATCACTGATGCGTTACCATTCTTTCTCGTTTAACTGGTATCTTTGACAGAAAACCCAAAAAACGATCATATTCTGCTCAGTAAGCTTGCCCCACTGTAATTTCAGAGTCCCTTCGACTGTACCTTCTGGGACATAAAGTTTGTACCTCCCACTACAACTTCAGGGGAATAACATTTGGTAATAACCAGATGTATGTGCCTTTCAATATTTCCAAACCTTAGGCTTGGTGAGTTCTAAACAATAGTCCTATTTTAGTTCCCTATATTATTTAAAAATTTCTAGAGTAATGTACGAAACTCCTTTTATGAAAATATTATTAGTCCAATAATCGTTATTTCAATATAAAATGCTTGAAAAAGATCACAACAATGGACAAGAAAGAAATTAATCAGGACCATAGCTCGAAAAAAATAAATTAATAAAAAAAACCAAGGCAATAAAAGAAAATTGATTTGGGATTATCTTGAAAAAAATAAAGTAATCAAAGACAACAAATTCAAAAATGGGTAAGATAAAAGCTAGGTACCTCAGATATCGCAGCCTGAGCTTCTCTGTTCAAACTTCTTGAGGACCATTCTAAGCTCAATATGTGTTTAGGGGATCCAGAATGTAACACCCACAACCAAAAACTGTCGCCAGAATAGGGTTAAGATGTATTACCAAACAATCAATTCATTTAACAACCCATTTACGACACAAAGTCAATCATCAGTATATCACATCAAAATATAATCATATAGTCCCTTATTGAGGCCGATAAGACCTTAAACACATGCTAGAGAAGGATCGGGACTAAATCGAAACACATACAAAAGTTCTCAAAACTTAAAAACTTATCCAAAATACAGGGGATACATGCCCGTGGGAGCCAACCGTGTGCTCTCCACGGCTGCTAGACATACCGGTGTGTCCTTCCCGTGGTCGAACCTGATTCCTCACCACGACCACTAAGCACGCCCGTGTACCCTGGCCGTGGTCAATCCTGCCAAAGCAACATAGTTACCAAGCACCCCCGTGTTCTAAGGTCGCACTAATAGGCCATATACTGACTTTCTCACACGGCTTTTAGGCACGCCCGCGTGCCATGGCCTGATACCAAAAATGTAACACCCCAAACCCGGCCCATGAGTCCTGACCGGATCTGGTATGTCATGAAGTAAAATAATTTGAAAACATTCTGAGTGTCCGGTGAAAATTTGTTAAAATATGGCTAAGGTTTTAAAACGGGGTTTGATAAAACTCAACTGGGCTTTTATAAACATGGTTGGGTTGATGAACCCTTTGAAAACGTTTGATCATGTAACATCTTAAAATCGACAAGTTATAATTGACTTGGTGTATTTTGTTACCCGATGGTAACTTCTTTGAAAACTCGTAATAGTTATTAAGTTGGAAAAAATTACTTTTAACCGGTTCATTTAACATTTATAAATATCATTTGTAATATAATCTAAGTAAAATAAAACATTAAAATAAACATCCAAAATAATAATAGCGGCCTTATTACATCCCAAATTAAAAAGACTTAGAAAAGAAAATAAATAAACTTAAAGATAATAAATTAAATCCAACGATAAGCATGGCCGCCTCGAGTCCTCTCCGGCTCCATCTCCGCGATCTACTCATCTGCAAAAATGGTAATGGAAGGGGGTGAGTCACCAAGACTCAGTGTGTAAATCCCCCACCCGGAAAATACAACTCATACACAATTTATTAATAAACATGCACATGCAGCCCAACCTAACCATCAATACTCCTTAACTACCCCGTGTGGTCAAAACCACTGGTGGTCAAAACCACTGGTGACTAGTGTCACAAATTAAATGATGGGGCCAACCCATCGTGTGGTCAAAACCACTGATGACCATAGGTCACAATTTATCAAGTGTGGTCAAAACCACTGGTGGCACCAAACCACTGGGACTTAGTCGTAATTTATCAATCGATGTGGTCAAAACCACTGATGACCATAGGTCACAAATAATCTGATGGGGCCAACCCATCTTGTGGTCAAAACCATTGATGACCATAGGTCACAAATAATCTGATGGGACCAACCCATCTTGTGGTCAAAACCATCATGCATGATCCATAAAATCATCCCCTCCTCTCATCAATCCCACCATCATCATGCTCACATATCAATTATCATATATCATGTTTTTAGGCATGGCATTTAACAGCTTGTGATGGCATACAAAATCACATATCAAAAGATCATGTAATAGGGGACTTACTCGGAATCCATGCTTAAGCCCACAAGCATATATCATAGATCACTACAATAATTATTAACAAGGCAACAATAAAGCAAAGTTTACTAATAAAGTGTGTAAAGAGTTTACACACCTGATACTACCACAAATCTTAGATCCCGAAAAGCCGATCTACGATGCTAGATCTCTTGACCTTGAACGGATTTGATTTCTAAACAAATCCCGAAATCGTCACTTGATTAAGACTCTACCAAAATTCCTTTAACCATATGTTAGATTTAATCTAGCATTAAAACATAAACATGGCCTTTGGCCGAATATACATATATCTTACCTTAAATCTTTTAAATCCCGAAACTCTCTTCTTGATTAATGGAGATGCTAAAATACCTTAGATCTGAAATCCCGAAATTCACCTTTCATATTTCGATCAATAAGATATAGGAGGGATTAGACTAACTTTTGGCTTAAAAGAAAGGAATACAATTATAACTATAGATCCTTACCCTTTATATTGAAATCGATGATCCCTCCCGACACCACTTCGTAGATTGGCTTAGAGACTTGATGAACAATCGGCTATGATCCCCTTATGTATTCGGTTTCAAAGATGAAAGAAGAGAGGCATAATAGGCTTAGAAGGAATCAGCTAGGATGCTAAAAGAGAAGAGGAAAAAGAATGGATGCTCAAGAAGAATTTCGGCAGAGGGAGAGGAGAAAGAATATTTGCCAAAAGAAAAGAGAGGGAGAATGAATAATGAATAGCCCTAGTCTTATCCTTTTATAGCCGAAATTAGGCCAAGAATCCTTTGCTTGGCCACTACTCTTCCTTATGTGATAACTTTATCTATTTAATTTTAAAACAAATAAAGTATAATCCTTATTATCTTCTAACTAGCCGAATTTAAAAGAGAGTGAAACTCCTCTTTTGCAAGTCTTGTGCCATCCACCTCTTGGGCTTCTAGAAGCAAAATTAAAACTTATTTTATTTGCTTCCCATGTGACTTGAACTCGTGCCCAACACCCTTGTATGTGGTGCCATTTCCAAAGGCCCTAAGTGACATCTTCAGCCACTTTTCCAAGCCCGCTTGTGTGTCAAATTTCACGTATTTTTTCTTTTAAGGCCTCCTTGCCTTAATTACCTCTTTTAAACTTTAAAACTTGACATTTCTAGGTCATTTCTAGGTTTCCAAAATTTTCGTTCGGCTCAGAACTTGACATTTCTTAGGTTTCCTAAAATGTTTACTTTCCTCTTTAGCTTAGTTTCCAAAATGTTCACTTTCCTAATTCAACTTAGTTTCCAAAATGTTCACTTTCCTCTTTTAGCTTAGTTTCCAAAATGTTTACTTTCCTCTTTTAGCTTAGGTTTCCAAAATGTTCACTTTCCTAATTTACTTAGGTTTCCAAATGGTCACTTTCCTATTTTTAATGTAACATTTCCATACATTCTCAAAGCTTCCAAAATGTTCAAAATTTATTCAAAACTCATAAAACATGTCATTTCGTACATTTAAGCCAAAAATGCATAGGCCCTTTTTAGGATGTTACGCTTCTACCCTCCTTAAAATAATTTCGTCCTCGAAATTACTTACTATCGCTCATCCGCATGCAGTCTAACTCACTACACTACGCTATTGTTTGTGCACTCGATCTCAAAGAACTATCATACTTTCTAGGCACATTCTCTAAGTTCACAATCAAGGTTCCATACACTTCATAAGAACGAACTGATCTTATAGCGAGCAAAGTAATGGAGAATAATCCAGAAATAAGAAACTTACCCGCGAAGAAATTTTATGATAGAAGTTTTAGGAGTGGTTCTTTCGTATCATACATGCACACAATTTTCCATTCATTCATTCAAAGAGACGTTTTTGATTTCATTGTGATTGTTTTTCCACTACCCAGGGGTATTTTCGTAATTTGTCCTATAGGGGTATTTTCGTAATTTTTCAAAAATAAAAATTTTTGGATGATTTTGTCAAAAAGTATTTTTGAAACTCTTAAATTCACGGAATACTTTGAAAAATTTTGAAAATCTGGGGTATTTTAATTTTAGACCTCTGGGTATTTTGGTAATTTTTCACAAATCGGTGAATTTGTAAAATTTAACAATTCAGGGTATTTCAAAAGTTGTAAAACATTGAGGGCTCTTTTTGATAATTGCATTTTCCAAAATAGTGATGTTGCAAAATTTCGAAGGTTAGGGGTATTCTGGTAATTTTGTAAGTTAGGGGCAATTTTATAATTTTTTAAAATCGTGGCATTTTTGAATTTTAAGGTTTTTGGGCACTTTTTATATGATGAAATTTTTTATTAAAACCGTGGGAATTTTGGGAATATCCTAAATCAAGGGCCTTTTTTGTAATTTTACCCCTAAAGGTATTTCAGTAATTTCACATAATCAGGGTGTTTTCACAAAATGTTTTTCAAAAGTTGGGTTCTAAATGATTTCACAAAAGAAGGATATCTTGAAAATTTCTATTTGAAAAATTTTCATACGGAGGGTATTTTGGTAATTTATAAGCCAGGGGTATTTTGGTCATTTTTCAAACTGAGGGGTATTTTGGTTTTTTTTCTTTTTTTTTTAAACAAGGTTTTAATTACTTCAAAAAAAATGGCTAGTCCCTTTCGGGTTTTAGTTATCGAGTTTAGTCTGTGAGTGTGTCGTCTCAGCTAGGATGAACCGTTACTACGCACCAGGTAGGATTCGAGTGAGTAGGAGGTGAGTCATGAGGACTGCCTAAATACCAGGCCCCTACCGAATCCAATCCTAGACATGCGTATAACGATTGCCACATCCTTTGCTCAGTGACAACTCATGTGGTTGTTTAGGTAATTATTAAATCTTATGCATAGTTGAGGTATGCTAGCCCTAGGTTCAACAAATTCTATTCTAATAGTCTACGTTCCTTATTTACCCTTCTACCCCTCATCAAATATTCACAAAAATGGATAGAAGTGCTTACAGGCGGATAGGTGCCGGAGACTCGGTGCCATGTTGTTCAAGCCAAAAACAATTTCAAAACATTATAATAAGGCCTACTAACAAAAACAAAACATTTTTGGGCCTTGGGCCCCACAAGTAGAAGTTTTGAATCTGCTCGATATTAAAATGTAACACCCCAAACCCGGCCCATGAGTCCTGACCGGATCTGGTATGTCATGAAGTAAAATAATTTGAAAACATTCTGAGTGTCCGGTGAAAACTTGTTAAAATATGGCTAAGGTTTTAAAACGGGGTTTGATAAAACTCAACTGGGCTTTTATAAACATGATTGGGTTGATGAACCCTTTGAAAACGTTTGATCATGTAACATCTTAAAATCGACAAGTTATAATTGACTTGGTGTATTTTGTTACCCGATGGTAACTTCTTTGAAAACTCGTAATAGTTATTAAGTTGGAAAAATTACTTTTAACCTGCTCATTTAACATTTATAAATATCATTTGTAATATAATCTAAGTAAAATAAAACATTAAAATAAACATCCAAAATAATAATAGCGGCCTTATTACATCCCAAATTAAAAAGACTTAGAAAAGAAAATAAATAAACTTAAAGATAATAAATTAAATCCAACGATAAGCATGGCCACCTCGAGTCCTCTCTGGCTCCATCTCCGCGATCTACTCATCCGCAAATATGGTAATGGAAGGGGTGAGTCACCAAGACTCAAAGTGTAAATCCCCACAGGAAAATACAACTCATACACAATTTATTAATAAACATGCACATGCAACCCAACCTAACCATCCATACTCCTTAACTACCCCGTGTGGTCAAAACCACTGGTGGTCAAAACCACTGGTGACTAGTGTCACAAATTAAATGATGGGGCCAACCCATCGTGTGGTCAAAACCACTGATGACCATAGGTCACAATTTATCAAGTGTGGTCAAAACCACTGGTGGTACCAAACCACTGGGACTTAGTCGCAATTTATCAATCGATGTGGTCAAAACCACTGATGACCATAGGTCACAAATAATCTGATGGGGCCAACCCATCTTGTGGTCAAAACCATTGATGACCATAGGTCACAAATAATCTGATGGGGCCAACCCATCTTGTGGTCAAAACCACTGGCGACAGTCCATAAAATCATCCCCCTCCTCTCATCAATCCCACCATCATCATGCTCACATATCAATTATCATATATCATGTTTTTAGGCATGGCATTTAACAGCTTGTGATGGCATACAAAATCACATATCAAAAGATCATGTAATAGGGGACTTACTCGGAATCCATGCTTAAGCCCACAAGCATATATCATAGATCACTACAATAATTATTAACAAGGCAACAATAAAGCAAAGTTTACTAATAAAGTGTGTAAAGAGTTTACACACCTGATACTACCACGAATCCTAGATCCCGAAAAGCCGATCTACGATGCTAGATCTCTTGACCTTGAACGGATTTGATTTCCAAACAAATCCCGAAATCATCACTTGATTAAGACTCTGCCGAAATTCCTTTAACCATATGTTAGATTTAATCTAGCTTTAAAACATAAACATGGCCTTTGGTCAATATACATATATCTTACCTTAAATCTTTTAAATCCCAAAAACTCTTCTTGATTAATGGAGATGCCGAAATACCTTAGATCCGAAATCCCAAAATTCACCTTCCATATTTCGATCAATAAGATATAGGAGGATTAGACTAACTTTCGGCTTAAAAGAAAGGAATACAATTATAACTATAGATCCTTACCCTTTAATTGAAATCGATGGATCCCTCCCGACACCACTTCGTAGATTCTGCTTAGAGACTTGATGAACAATCGGCTATGATCCCTTATGTATTCGGTTTCAAAGATGAAAGAAGAGAGGAATAATAGGCTTAGAAGGAATCGGCTAGGATGCTAAAAGAGAAGAGGAAAAGAATGGATGCTCAAGAAGAATTTGGCAGAGAGAGAGAGAAAGAATATTTGGCAAAAGAAAGAGAGGAGAATGAATAATGAATAGCCCTAGTCTCATCCTTTTATAGTTTAAATTAGGCCAAGAATCCTTTGCTTGGCCACTACTCTTCCTTATGTGATAACTTTATCTCTTTAATTTTAATATTATCTTCTAACTAGTCAATTTAAAAGATAGGAAACTCCTCTTTGCAAGTCTTGTGCCATCCACCTCTTGGGCTTCTAGAAGCAAAATTAAAACTTATTTTATTTGCTTCCCATGTGACTTGAACTCGTGCCCAACACCCTTGTATGTGGTGCCATTTCCAAAGGCCCTAAGTG
Source organism: Gossypium rotundifolium (assembly GCA_025506655.1). Taxonomy (NCBI): domain Eukaryota; kingdom Viridiplantae; phylum Streptophyta; class Magnoliopsida; order Malvales; family Malvaceae; genus Gossypium; species Gossypium rotundifolium. Next base: position 43,753,433 of record CP106723.1, read on the forward strand.
GCATCTTCAGGCCACTTTTCCAAGCCCGTTTGTGTGTCAAATTTCACGTACTTTTTCTTTTAAGGCCTCCTTGCCTTAATTACCTCTTTTAAACTTTAAAACTCGACATTTCTAGGTCATTTCTAGGTTTCCAAAAATTTTCGTTCTTCTGTAAACTTGACATTTCTTAGGTTTCCTAAAATGTTTACTTTCCTCTTTTAGCTTAGTTTCCAAAATGTTCACTTTCCTAATTCAAACTTAGATTCCAAAATGTTCACTTTCCTCTTTAGCTTAGTTTCCAAAAATGTTTACTTTCCTCTTTTAGCTTAGGTTTCCAAAATGTTCACTTTCCTAATTTACTTAGGTTTCCAAAATGGTCACTTTCCTATTTTTAATGTAACATTTCCATACATTCTCAGGCTTCCAAAAATGTTCAAAATTTATTCAAAACTCATAAAATATGTCATTTCGTACATTTAAGCCAAAAATGCATAGGCCCTTTTTTAGGATGTTACAACCCTTAAGCAAGCTACTGACTTTACCCCATGGTCACTAGGCACGCCCGTGTGCCATGGCCATGTGATATTATAGGTCATTTGCAAGACCAAATTTCCACCCAAATGGGTCATACCTACAAGCAACATTTACCAAAACAACTCATACACTTATGACTATCCAAAAGCATACCAAAAATAATCATTCAACCATGCATTCAATACCAATTCTATTCATACCAAATTTATCCTATCACAAGCATAATTCATTCCCAATTTCACTTATTCCTACTAGCATCATACCATCATCAAAATTTCAATCCATAAGTCAATTTCTCAACTCACAATCCATACCAAAAGATGCATCATATAAACCAAAGTCATTTATGCCAAAAACTATCACATATCTAGCCACATCTCATGGCTAATTACAAACCTCAAACATGATTCAAATAACTAGCCTATACATGCCATATTTAACTATGTACATCATTCCAAAATACCCCAAAATAGATTGTCGATAGTACGATTGAGATGCTGACGATCCCCAGATATGAGCAAGCTAAGTAGGAAAAACAAATCACACAGTAAGCTTTTCAAATCTTAGTAAGTTCGTAATTTAATACACATTACTCAATAATACCACATCATACACAATTGAATCATCACATAGATAAATTGCACAATTAGGCTCATCATCAATCTCAACCATATGCTCAAGTATCCATTCTCTTGACCTTTAAAACTATCATCAACCACATAGGTTCAAACATACCTTTGCCAACACCTAGTTAACAAACGTTCTTGCTGTTTGATGCTCTATACATATCACAATCACTGCTCGATATCTTTTCAACTCAATCGCACACTTAGTGCCAAATCATAGCCAAAGCTTAATTAGCCTCGCACACTTAGTGCCTTGATAAAAAATTGAACTTAATTTGGTATCGCACACACAGTGCCAATAAAAAAAATGAAGCTTCCGTTACTTCGCACACACAGTGCTATTTATCTCCGTTTTAATTTCAATTATGCACACTTAGTGCCTCATTTCTCAATATCATACATGTAGCATTTCTAATTCAATAGCTATCATTCAATTCACATCACATAGATATAAATTAACAACTTGTATTATATCCGAACTTACCTCGGACATAGAACTATCGATACGGTCGATTAATCGAGCACTTTATCTTTGCCTCGATCTCGATCCGAACCTCTCCTCTCTTGGTCTATACACATTAAAATTCAATTCATTCAATCATCAAATCATTCATTTTAGTCCAAACACATATATTTAGGGTATTTTACAAAATAGCCCTCACATTTTCACATTTTGACACTTTAGTCCCTATTTCACAAAATCATCAAATACACATAATTTGCTTGTGCTCAAGCCTATCTGAATTCTCACTATGCTCATACAAGCCCACACCTTTCATTTATTTCACATTTTAGTTCCTCAATTTACACTTTTCACAAATAAGTCCAAAACACTCAATTTCATCAAAAATCCCAATACAAACTATGTTAACCCAACACCAAGTTTTCATATTTCATTATCAACTAGCACTTAGCTCAAACATTCATCAATGGCTCATCACAAAAAAATCATCAATTCAAAAATTACAACATGGGTTAGCTAGAGCACGAAAAAACGATTACAAAAACGTAGAAATTATCAAAAACCGAATATAAACTAACCTTGAATCAAAGAACTTGATGGCCAAACTTCACAAAGCTTAAAACCCTTTTCTTTCCTTCAATTTTCGGTGGTGATAAAGATGATAATGGCCATCAAATTTTGTTTTATGCTAATTATATTAACATTAATGCACATTTACTATTTTACCCTTCATTAATTCATTTAAGTTTCCACCCACTAAGGCTCTTTTTTGTCCATCCATCCTTTTAATGGTTTATTAACAACATAAGGACTTCTCATTTATAAAGCCATGACAAATAAACACTTTAACAATCAGCACACAGCTTTTACATTTTATGCGATTAAGTCCTTTCTCTTAATTCGGCACTCAATCGATGAAATTATCACATAGAATTTTCACACAGACTATGTCACATACCATTCCCACAGAAAATAACATTAAGTTAACATTCTGACGTCAGATTTGTGGTCTCAAAACCACTGTTCTGAATAGGGTCTAAACTGGGCTGTTACAACTCCCCCCATAGGATTTTCGTCCCTAAAAATCTTACGAGTGAATAGTTATGGATGTTGCTCTCTAATTACATTCTCAGGCTCCCATGTAGCCTCTTCAATTCCGTGTTTGTGCCACAATACTTTCACTAAAGAGATTTTCTTATTTCTTAACTCTTTGGTCTCTCTGCCAAAATTCGGATCGATTCTTCAGCATACGACAAGTCTGACTGAATCTCAACTTCAGTAGGAGCAATCATATGAGACGGATCTGATCTGTACCATCGAAGCATTGACACATGAAACACGTTGTGAATCTTTTCTAACTCAGATGGAAATCTCAATCTATAAGCAACCGGCCCAACTCGTTCAATGATCTCTTACGGTCCAATGAACCTCGGACTTAGCTTGCCTTTCCGACCAAAACAAAGTATTTTCTTCCACAGAGATACTTTCAAAAACTTTCTATCACCAATCTCAAATTCAATATCTTTTCGTTTCAAATCTGCATAGGATTTCTGACGATCTGAGGCCGCTTTCAAACTATCACGAATTACTTTCACTTTCTACTCAGTCTCTTTTATAAGATCAACCCCGTGAATCTTATTCTCATTTAGCTCGGTCCAATACAATGGAGTTTGACACTTTCGACCATAGAGAGCCTCATATGGTGCCATTTTGATACTAGATTGAAAACTATTGTTATACGCAAACTCAATCAATGATAAATGCTTTTGCCACGTACTTTTAAATTCAAGTATGCAACATCTCAGCATGTCTTCGAGAATCTGAATGATTCGATCAGATTGACCATCCGTTTATGGATGAAACGTAGTACTAAAATGCAATTTGGTGCCTAAAGCATCTTGCAATTTCTTCCAAAATCGCAAGGTAAATCCCGGATCTCTGTCAGACACTATAGATAACGGTACCCCGTGCAATATCGCAATCTCATCGATATACAGTTCAGCTAACTTATCTAAAGAATAATCGATTCTCATCGAAATGAAATGAGTTGATTTTGTTAATCTGTCCAATATCACCCAGATCACATCTTTCTTGCTCGGAGATAAGGGCAAACCCGACACAAAGTCCATCGTAATTCTCTCCCATTTCCACTCAGGAATCATAATTGGTTGTAATAAACTAGACGGAACTTGATGTTCAGCCTTAACTTGCTGACAAACTAAACATTTCGACACAAAGTCAGAAATATCTCTTTTCATACCATGCCACCAATAAAACTGCTTTGTGTCATTATACATTTTCAGACTCTCGGATGTACAAATAAATGACTATTGTGAGCTTCATTCAAAATCAATTGAATCAACTCAATTTCTCGTAACACAAATTTGATCTCGAATCTCAAACAATCATCACTATCAACTCGAAATTTTATTCAAAGATTCAATCACATTGAACTCGCTTGCTAACAACTCATTATCATTTTTCTAAGTATCACATATCCGTCAGAAAATAACGGTTTTACTTTTAATTCAGTTGCAACCATATCATCATCACATAGATCTATCCGATTGCTCATAGCTCGCAAAGCATATAACGATTAACGACTCAAGGCATCAGCTACAATATTAATTTTACCCGGGTGATAATCTATCACAAGTTTATAGTCTTTCAACAATTCTAACCATCTTCTCTGTCACAAATTCAAATCTTTCGAGTCATCAAGTACTTTAAACTCTTATGATCAGTATAAATGTGACATTTATCTCTAAACAAATAGTGATGCCAAATCTTCAATGCGAACACAATTGCAGCCAATTCAAGATCATGCGTTGGGTAGTTCTTTTCATGCAATTTTAACTGTCTCAAAGCGTAGGCAATGACTTTCCCTTCTTGCATCAAAGACACACCCAAACCATTTAACGATGCATCATCAGAACTATGAACTCTTTGCTCGACTCGGGTTGAATCGACATCGGTGCTTCGTCAACAACACCTTCAACTGCTCAAAACTCATGGCACTTTTCCGACCATTTGAATCTAACATCTTTCAGAATAACTTTGTCAATGGGGTCGCAATCATCGAGAAGCCTTTCACAAATCGTCTATAATATCCCGTTAGTCCCAGAAAACTACAGACTTCAGACATATATCTCGGAGGCTTCCACTCCAAAATAGTAGAGATTTTACTCGGATCAACTCGTATCCCGGTAGCTGATACAACATGTCCCGAAAAACCAACCTCACGCAACCAAAATTCAAATTTGCTAAACTTTACATACAACTATTTCTCACGTAGAGTTTGTATCACAATTCTCAAATGCTCAGCATGCTGCGTCTCATTACACGAATAAATCAAATATCATCAATAAACACCACTACAAAGCGATCCAAATACGGTCTGAATATTCGATTCATCAAATCCATAAACATTGCAAGAGCATTTGTTAGTCCGAAAGGCATCACTAAGAATTCGTAATGTCCATACCTTGTTCTAAAAGCAATTTTTGCATATCAGATTCTTTAACTCTTAACTGATAGTAGCCTGATCTCAAATCTATCTTGGAAAACACTGTAGCTCCTATCAGCTGATCAAACAAATCATCAATACGAGGCAACGAATATTTGTTCTTTATCGTTACTTTGTTCAACTGTCGATAATCAATACACATTCTCATAGTTCCATCTTTCTTTTTCACAAATAACACAGGAGCTCCCCAGGGTGAGAAACTCAGTCGTACAAATCCTCTGTCAGTCAATTCCTGCAACTGAGACTTCAACTCTCTCAATTCGGTTGGGGCCATTTTGTATGGAGCTATCAAAATAGGAGCAATTCTCGACACCAACTCAATACCAAATTCAACTTCCCTAATCAGAGGTAATCTCGGTAACTCTTCGGGAAATACATCTGGAAACTCACATACCATAGGCACAGATTCAACTTTCTTTTTCGACACTTTTGTATCAATCACATACGCCAAATAAGCTTCACAAACCTTTTTCACATAATTCATAGCTTTCATCACAGATACAACAGTTGGTAATCCGTTCATATCATTGGACTCAATTTGAACTATCTCATCATTTTGACTCTTCAATTCAATAATCTTTCTCTTATAATTCATGATGGCATTATGCAAAGTAAGCCAATCCATACCCAGAATTATGTTAAATTCATCTAATGGCAGCAACATCAAATTAACCGACAAACAAACATCTCGAAACATTAATGGACAATTCTTGCACACCTTATCTACCAAGATACACTTACCTAAGGGGTTCGATACTCTAATCACAAATTCAGTAGAATCAATAGGCAGAGTCTTATTCAATACTAAATTCATACACACATAGGAATGGGTAGATTCTAGATCTATCAGTGCAATGACATCAATATCAAATAAAGTGAAAATACCGGTGATGACGATTCGAGATGATGCTTCCTCTCGTGCATGTATAGCATAAGCTCGGGCAGGTGCTCTTGCTTCTGACCTCACAGCTATATCGGTTGTCCCTCTCTGACTTTCACTCACATTTCTGGTGTTTCTGGGTGGTCTACCCCTAGCTGTCACATTACTCGATCTTTCATTTTGAACATTTTCTTCTTCGACCATCTTTGGGCAATCTCAAATAAAATGATTTCGGGATCAACTCTTATAGCATGTTCTATTGTTATCCTTGGCCCAGCACTCTCGCGCATGTCATCTCCCACATTGTCTACATCGGGCTTGTGACTCTTAACACTGCCGATCCTTGACTCAATCGGAGCCTGAGTTTGTGGACCAAAGCATGTTGTCTCGAACAATCTCTACTTGAATGTCCGCACGAAACATTTGAACGATTGTTTGCATCTCTAAATCTCTTTGTAGAAGGTTGGGAAAACTTACTCATCGATCTCTTTCTTTCGTCACGAGCTTCAGAATCAGCTTTCTTCTTTTCTTTATTGAGCTCCTCAGCTTTGCATGCTCTTTCAACTAACACAACAAATTCGTTTATATCGAGTATTCCAACTTGTAACTTAATGTCCTCATTCAATTCCTCTATGAAGCATTTGCACATAGTAGGGTCGAAACATATTCTCTCGCGTATTGACTTAATCTTACGAATTTTCGCTCATATTCAGTAACAGACAAACGGCACTATTTTAGTTCTAGAAACTCTTTACGTTTCTGATCAATGAAGCGTTGACTGATATACTTCTTTCTAAACTTAGCTTGAAAGAAATCCTAGGTGATTCTCTCTCTTAGAGCCACAGATATCAATGTCTTCCACCAATTATAAGCCGAATCCCTCAACAATGAAATAGCGCATTTAATACATTCATCCGGATTCAACGACATCTCATCAAATACTCGAAGGGTATTCTCGAGCCAAAACTCAGCCCGCTCAGCATCATCCTCAGCCATGGCCCTAAACTCTTTGGCCCCATACTTTTAAATCTTGTCTACAGGAGGTTTATTCAATCTGATCGGATCTGTAACTTGCGGCACAACAGGTACTTGTGGGGGTGGAGGTTGTGGAGCAACCAGATTCGTTCGAACGAAATTCGTAAACCATTCGCTCATCATACGGAAGAAGGGTTACTTAGCCTCTTCTCCCTCACTACTTTCATTGTAATATCCCGGGATAGGGGGCTATTTTTGTTGTTGCATTGTTTGCATGTGTTTGGTCTGTAAAGTCATTGTTTTTCATGTTTTGGGGCTTAGGTGTAAGCTTGGTGTAAGTCTGAGTGGTAGGAAAATTTTAGTTTTAGGCTCAGGAGAGAGGAGTTGAAGAAGCTGGGGTTAATAAGTATTCTTTGGTGAATTTTAGCACAAAAAAGGAGCTGGTGGAGTGGCAAGCTAGGCGCCACTTAGAGCTTGTGTGTGTGTGTGACGCCACTTGCAGGGGGAGGTCCTGTGTTCAAGCTGCAGGATGCTCACTTTTTGCTTCCATTTTGGCGCCAAGGTGGTTGAGGTTGGACCAAGTCAAATGTTTGAATGGTGGGAGGAGAGTGAATCAAGGAATTTGACTAGTTCAAACTAGTTTGAATGAGTGGCCATGAGCAATTGTTGGTAGTAGCCGAATCTTGGGTGCTTCATAGGGGGAGTGGCCGGTTTTGGTAGGTGTGTAGTGGGAGTGTCGAAATTGACTTTGCATGTTTGTGCATTTTCGGTCATTTTGTGTCAAAGTAAAATTCCTTCTTTTGTATAGCTAGCCGAATTTTTCCAAGAGAATTCCTTCATTTTTTCTTCTTGAAATCGAAACACCCAACCCCCTAAAGCGTGCCAAAATTTACATTGCTTCTCTTGATTTTGTGTGTATGGTCGAATGCTCTCTTCCAACTCTTTCTCTTTTGTTCATTTGTGCTAAGCCGAAATAGCCATTTTCTTCCTCACATATTTTGCTTTTCTTTCTTTCATAAGTGCCGAAACTTACCTTACCTTCTAAATCGAATTCTCCATTTGTTTTCTCCATTTCTATTGAGCCAAAACCATCTCATCTTGTCCCCTCAAACTTTCATCTTCTTTCTCAATACCCTTTTACCGAAACTCTATCCTCATTTCACATCTTCTTTTTCTCCCTTACTTTTCACTCAAGCCGAACATAAGTGTGTTAAACACCCAAGGCCAAATCCTCTTTTCCTCTTTGTTTAATGTGTTAGCTTAATCTCTCTCTCTCCTAGTGGTTTTCTTGGTCAATAGTAGATTGGTGTGGATCTCTTCTAGTTTGGTTTTCAATGGGTTAGAGGAAGGTAAGTGCTTGGCCGAATGGCCATTTCCTCTCCTTTGTTCTTTGTCGATTTTGGTTTGGCTAAGAGCCGATTTTGGGCTTTTGTTGAAAGGAGTTAATCTCTTTGTTTGAACCGATTTCATTATAGGCATCCGGATTTTGAGTATCATTTGGAGAAGTCGAGTGGTAAGTGGTGGTAAGAGGTTATTTTGGTTAGTCTATTCTTTTAGATTTCAATAAGCCAAAGTCTTCAAAAGATTAACTGCTTTTTCTTATTAGGATGTGGCCGATTGTCAAAGGAACCATTGTTTCGTTTGGGGTTTGGTAGGAAACCAAACCATTTGCAAGGTAAGGGTTTAAGTGTTAGCCCTCTTGAGTTATCTGTTTTGGCCGAATGGTATAGGTGGCTAATCTTCTGTTTGGCCGATTATAGGAGCAAGGTAATCGAGAGTCTTAGAACGGTTTGTTGGATTAAAGCTTGTGTTTTAACAGTGTGTAAACTAACACACTCTTTACTTAGTAATATGCTTAATAACTTGATTTCTTAATAAAGTCAAACAAGATGGTTGATTGATATGATACCTTATGGGGTATGTGCACGGATTCGTAAGTCTGCTTTTATGAGCTTTGTTATTGATATGATATCATAATCTATGATGTATGTGTTATGAGATGCTACACTAAACATATTAGCATGATTTGTATGATTGCACGATTTGCATCAGTATGATATGTTATGGGTGATATGAGAGGATGGGGAATATGATATCCGTGTCTTTGGGACACCGAGGTTTGGCACCTCCAAGTGGTTTGGTACCACGATTGATTATTGTGACTTTGGGTCACCAGAGGTTTGGCACCTCCGCGCCTCGTCCCAAGTTGGCTTAGCCCCACAAAGGGTTGGCCCCACGGCTGATTTTACTTGATTGACGCTAGTGATTTGGTATCACACGATGGGTTGGCCCCATCACTCGATTCGTGATCGCGGTCACCAAGTGATTTGGTATCACACTTGTGTCTTTGGGACACCAGAGGTTTGGCACCTCATAGCGACTCGTCCCTATGGTTTAACACCACCGTGGGTTGGCCCCACTTTTGAGATACAAGATTGTCGCCAGTGATTTGGTATCACACGTGGGTTGGCCCCACAGATGGATTTTTCGTGACTTTGGGTCACCGGTGGTTTGGCACCACATTGATGGATATCGTGACTTTGGGTCACCAAGTGGTTTGGCACCACCAAGTGGTTTGGTACCACACGGGTAGAAAAGGTGTTACGGATGGTTAGGATCGGTGCATTAATTGTGTTGCTTTGTTATGATGTGTGTTAGTATGTTGCATATTCCTAGAGGGGATTTATGCATCGAGTCTTGCACTCACCTTCTCCTTATCATTTCAGTAACACTTAGATCGCGGACATTTTGAATGGGTGGACTCGAGGTGACCATGCCATGAATAAATTCGAGTTGCAATCGATTTAAAACTTGGTACTTTATTTACTTTATTTTTATTTGGTTTTGTTGGGATTGTAAAAGGCTTTTTTTAAAATTATGCTTTGGTTATTTATATGCTTAGATTTGATTTCAACTGCACTCTAACAAATCATTGGGTTAATATTGTATAAAACTTGAAAGAATAGGTTTTCAAAACCACGGCTTACATGTTTTAAAACTTTACCATCTGTATCACTGTAATTTAAAATGAATGCAACTCAAATGTTTTCCAAACTTGAGACTTTTCCACACTAAGTACAAGATGATTTTAATCAACTAAAAGGGATTACTCGGATTTCTAAATGATGTAAACTTGTTTTACTTGTAGGTTCAAATAAGTTTTCAAAATTCTCGGTTTTCAAAAGCGCTTATTGGTTTTAAAGCAATCATGCCCAAGTTTTCTACAAGTACAAAATATAGCAAAGAGTTTTCATCAACCTTTTAGTGCAAACCTAACCTCCTAAATACATTTTTCCCGTAACATACCGTATTCGGTCGTGGTGTATTGACCGGTTTGAGGTGTTACAATTGTGGTATCGAGCCAAGTTCAAAGGTTTCTACTGGTACGGAGGCCCAAAATGTTTTAAATTCGGTTTTAAGTGTCTTTGGTTTTAAAGAATATGGTTTGAAAGGCATGGCACCGAGACTCCGGCACCAATCCGCCCAGGTAAGTACCCCTTATTATTGCTTGAGATTTTGATGTGATGTGACCGAATGACTAGCGGTAGTAAACTACTTTAGAAACTAAAATCAATAGGACTCTGTGGACTTGTGAAAACAAAACTTCTTTAATAAGCAGTATTCATAAGACTTTGCTTTTAAACAGTGGAATAATTACTGATGCATAAAATTCTTTAAATCAGACAAGTAGAGATCTTAGTCATGAGCGCTAGAGGTAGACGTGGTCGTGGATGTGGTCGAGGTAGGATGACAATTTTTGAACCCGTAGGATCTGGTCAGGGTCGAGAATGAGATATCTGCACCACCACCGCTTGAGGTGGTGAGTTTGTGAATGATCGGGACGACGCAGGTGTCAAGCGATGTTGCGAGTTCTAAAAAGGGTACCTTGAGTAGGTGGAGGCACAAGAGCTAGGAAATTTGTGCCTGAGCGACTTCGAGCAAACGGGGCTGAGGTATTCCGGGGTGTGTCCGATGTGGCTCCCAGCACGGTGGAGTATTGTCTCGAAGCGACGGAGCGGATCATGGACGATCTAGACTTGACTGCTGAAGAGAAATTAAAGGGGATAGTATCGCTTCTTCGAGATGAGTCATACCGTGGTGGCTCACGGTTCGACGAAAGGTCTGCAAAGAAAAGATCTTACTTGGGATTATTTTAAGGTCGCATATCGTAAAAAGTACATTGAGCTAACTACATTAATGATCAATGAAAGGCATTTCGAGGTTGGTACAGGGAGTAAGTCCGTGTTTGAGTACGAGGCGAGTTCTTGAGGCCGAAGTCAGATGCTAGGGTATGATGGCTACTTGAACACGTAGAGGTGTGTTCGTTTCGAGGATGGTCTCGAGAGATGAATTAAGGTTGCTGATTGCTCCACAAGAGGAGCGTGAGTTCGTCTCCGTAGAAAAGGCTAAGGTAGCCAAGGGGTTAAAGAGTCCGTGAGGCGTAACTTGATAGGAACGGCAAAACAGTAGTTTTGGATCTTCCGGGTCGTCAGTAATCCTCAAAAAGGGCTAGACAGAGGGCCAAATCACCGTAGGGTCATTGTCGCTAATCGTGGACCGCCACAAAGTAACTGCTGGGAAAGCTCATTGGGAGGATGCTGGACCGGTGGAAAAGGATGTTTCGAGTGTGGCTCTTTGGATCATCGTGTGAGGGACCGTCTGCCGTAAGTTGGCTAAGATTCGCCGAGAGTCGTGGCCGCACTCGCTCAAGAATAATAGACCACCACCGCAGGGGCCGTGGT